>CM076570.1:149644580-149838529 GCA_034641835.2 Pinus albicaulis
GAACCTGCCTTAGAAGAGGATTCAAGGACCTCTGTTAGGGACACAAACTTTTCCACTTCCACAGAAGAATCAACCATGGCAGAAGAAGGGGGAGGAGGAGTCTTTAATGGATAACACACATTATTTGGAGGGGGTAGAGGTAGAGGTAGAGGAGAAGGAGGTAGAGGGCAGAAGGAGAAGGAGGTAGAGGAAGAGGTAGGAGAGAAATAGGAAGCTCTTTTGGGTTTCCTATAGTAGATGAAGAAACCAATACAACCATGAAAAACATTTCACCCTCTGTCCTTCCAAACTTCTATGGACTTAAAACTGAAGATCCTGAAACCTTCCTATTTGAATTTGAAGTCCTATGTAGAAATTATGACTACTTACAAGATGCTCAAAAACTTAAACTATTTCCTTCAACATTGAAAGGAGCAGCATTGAAGTGGTTTATGAGTTTGATCAACAGTTCTATTAGGACATGGGAAGACATGAAACAATCATTTCTAGAGAGATATTTGGAGTATTGTATGCCAGTCAATCATAAGGAGAAATTGTTTAAGATGTTACAAAAAGAAGATGAAAACTTGGAATATTTGTTGGAGAGATTTCATTACAACATCAAAAGAGAAAAAATGGAAAACTTAGATCAAGACACCTTAAAAGCTCTCTTGTTGAAAACAATTAGGGATGAATGGTTGGATATCCTTAACATGATGGGAAAAGGGGATATATTTCAGCTCACATTACCTGAAATATCTGAGTTATGTATCAACCTTTCAAGAGGGAAATCTAAAACTGTAAAAGGTCCAAGAGACCCTGCTCTTGCACGGGTAAGTAAGTCTACTTCTGGGACAGTAAGTAGGGCAGAGATAGGGCATATGCTTTATGAATTCAAATCTGACATCTTAGGGAGTCTTAGTGAACAAATAGATACCCTTAAGTTAAAAAACAAGCAAAAAGCTGAATCTGATGCTTTAGCAATCTTTTGTCCCAGATGTAGAAAGAAGCATGCCTTAAGAGAGTGTCATTTGGATGCAAAAGTTGTAGAGACCTGTGTCATTTGTTCAGAAAAACATGAGACCAAGAGTTTTCCTTCACTTCCTGGTCTTAAAGCTGTCTTTTAAGAGGAAATTCCTACAAGTTCCATAGAATCTCTCAATTTTGTCTCTAGAAGGCCTTGGCAAGGACCTCAAACACAAGGATTTCATGATCAAATGTATAATCAACCTCCACCAAATTGGAATTCTTGGCAGCAACCTTGGCCCCAATTTCAAAATCAATCTCAAGCTTGGGCACAAGGGGCACAAAATGCCTATGGAAGATACTCTCAGTACTATCAGTATCCACCATCCTATCCACCATATCCACATTTTTCTCAACAAAAAAATCCTCAAAATCCACAACATCAAAATCAACCACTTCCGTTACCATTTCCTCAAAGATCAAATCAGTTGCCTGCTCAACCCATACCAAACCCCAACAATAAAAATCCTCAGAATACATATATGATAGAAGGCCAACAGTTTCCAACTTATTTAATTACTCCTCTAGATCTTAGTGATGTTCAACTTAGGTCTGGAAGAATACTTGAAAAGAGGAAACCTTCTGTGATTATACAAGAACAAGACAACTCTGAGGAAGATTCTCTAAGAGAAAATAAAAGTCTTGAAGAAGAAACATCTTTTCAGGACCCAAACATTGAAAAATCAAAACAAAAAGAACCAATAATTTCAACTCCTATATTAGAGCAGCCATCAACATCCATTCCTACACCTCCCTTTCCAGAAATATTACAAATTGATAGAGGTGTAGAAAAACAAATTATGGTGCCTAATTATGATTTCCTAGATGAGCTAAGAAATGTTTGCATTAAGATTCCATTATTACAAGCCATCAAGGAAATCCCAATTTTAGCAAAGACAATAAAGGAGTTGAGCATGAAGAAAACAAGAAAAAGAATAAGAGAGACAAAGAAAATTCAACTGGCAGAAAAAATAGCAGATATCATGATGGGTAAGATTGTTATTCCAAAGTATCTAGACCCAGGAAATCTGGTTGTGAAAATTCACATCAATGGAATTGAGATCCAAAACACACTCATTGATTTAGGAGTAGCAATCAATATCATGAGTAGACAAATCATGGATAAAATGAAACTTCCTAATCTTCTCTTTACACCCACATTATTACAATTAGCAGACAGATCTGTGATCAAACCTGATGGGGTAATAGAAGATATTCCAGTGTCCCTAGATTCTTGGGAGTACCCTGTGGATTTCATGATCCTAACTCCTAAGAATAATCTAGGAGGACACCCTATTATATTAGGAAGACCTTGGTTAGCTACAGTTGATGCTTTCATTAGTTGTAGATCTGGTGATATGTACATCTCTGATGGTAGTTCAACTAAGAAATTCACTTTGTATCCTCCAGCAAGGACAATTACAGATTTAGATGATACTCAATGGATAGAGGATGAAGAAGACTTACAACCTCTCTTCACAATTTCATAAATTAGTGAAGATAGTCAAATTCTGAATACTTTAGAAAACTTTGAATCCTCTTCAGAATGCAAACATGAACCATTTCAAGAAGGATCCAACATTGAGTTTTTTTCATCAAGACAGATGTCTCTTCATTCTATGGATAAATTTGGCAGCTCTACAAGTGAGATATTTCCAGGCAAAACTTTGAACATAAACAAGAACCTAGAAAAATCTCAACAAGAAGAGTTAGTCAAGATATTATAGAGACATTCTTCTGCATATGCATGGGAGTACACTGACATGAAAGGGATAAGCCCCAAGACTTGCACTCATCACATCTATATAGAGGAAAACTGTAAACCAATCAGACAACCTCAAAGACGGATGAATCCAAATCTTAGGGAAATTGTTAAAGAAGAATTGCAGAAATTGTTAAATGTCAACTTTATCTATCCCATTTCAGATAGTCAGTGGGTTTCTCCTTTGGTAATTGTGCCAAAGAAAAATGGTAAATGGAGGGTATGTATTGACTACCAGGAATTAAACAAAGCTACTCTTAAAGACCATTTTCCCTTACCTTTCATAGATCAAGTGTTAGATACATTAGCTGGCAAAAAGTACTTCTCATTCCTAGATGGGTTTAGTGGTTACAACCAAATCCAAGTAGCACTTGAAGATCAAGACAAAACCACATTTACCCGTCCTTGGGGTACCTATGCTTACCGAGTATTGCCATTTGGATTATGCAATGCACCTGCAACATTCCAAAGGGCAGTATTAGGAATTTTTTCAGATCTAATACATGATTGTGTAGAGGTATATATGGATGATTTCAAAGTTTATGGAAACACATTTGAAGAAGCTTTAGCAAACTTGGAAAAAGTTTTAAAGAGATGTCAAGAAGAAAATATTTCACTTAGTCATGAGAAATGTTTCATGATGTTTACTGAAGGTATTGTTTTGGGGCATCACATTTCAAGGGATGGGATTAGAGTTGATGAGTCAAAAGTTGAAGTCATCTCTAACTTATCTATTCCAAGTTGTCAAAAATATGTTAGGAGTTTTCTAGGATTTACAGGATATTATCGAAGATTTATAGAAAACTTCACCAAGATAGCATCTCCACTCTTCAAATTACTTACCAAAGACTATGAATTCAAATGGAATTCTGATTGCCAGTTAGCCTTTGAGACCCTGAAAACAAAAATTTCTGAAGCACCTATTTTAAGGGGACCTAATTGGAAGTTACCTTTTCATATTTCAACAGACGCCTCAGATACAGCTCTAGGAGCAGTATTGGGACAAAAAGACCCGATTCCTTATGCCATCTACTATACCAGTAAAAATTTGACTCCTGCAGAGTTAAACTATACTGTAACTGAAAAAGAGTTTTTAGTTGTTGTTCATGCCATAAAAAAATTCAGACACTATATAACAGGCTATGAAACTTTTGTTCACACTGATCATTCTGCAATTAGATACTTAATGAACAAATCAATTACTAATGGCAGAGTCATAAGATGGTTATTGCTTTTACAAGAATTCAACATTACCATTCTAGATAGGGCTGGAAAACAAAACACAGTAGTTGATTTCCTATCTAGACTCCAAAACATCAAAGATGACACTCCAGTTGAAGATCAATTTCCTGATGAATATCTTTTTGCAATTTCTACTCAAACTCCTTGGTTTGCTGACATTGCTAATTATTTAGTTTCAGGAAAATTTCCTTCAATAATGAATGCAAGAGAGAAAAGAAAAATCATTTATGACAGTGAAAAATATTCATGGGTTGCTAATGAGTTGTACAAGACAGGTCCATATTTTATCATTAGGAGATGTGTTCGGGAAGATGAGATGCTTGAGATTCTCAAAGAATGTCATGATGAACCTTGTGGCAGACACTTTGCTGATAAGAGGACAGCTTATAAGGTCCTTCATTTAGGATACTATTGGCCATCCCTTTTTAAATATGCTAAAGAGTATGTCAAAAGGTGTGACAGTTGCCAAAGGGTAGGGAAACCTTCTCCTTCAAGTGAGATGCCATTGCAGCCTCAGGTACATATTGAACCTTTTGAAAAATGGGCTTTGGATTTTGTAGGACCTATTAGTCCTTCATCAAGACAAAATAAATATATATTAGTTTGCACTGATTATGTTACCAAATGGGTAGAGGCCAAGCCATTACTTTCTGCTACTGAAGCATCTGTAGTTAATTTTCTTTTTGAGGATATTTTTACTCGTTTTGGTGTCCCAAGGGAAATTGTTACAGATCAAGGAGCTCAATTCACATCAAGGCTAGTGGAAAAAATGGTGGAGAGGTACAAAATCAGACACAGAAAATCTACTCCCTATCATCCACAAGCAAATGGTCAAGTGGAATCTACTAATAAGGTTATTGAAGGGATCCTAACAAATACTGTCCATTTACATAGAAAAGATTGGGTAGATAGGCTTCCTGAAGCCTTGTGGGCCTATATGACTACATGGAGAAGCACAATAGGCCATACTCCTTATGAACTTGTTTATGGAAAGCAAGTTTTGTTTCCCATAGAGTTCCAGATTCAAACTTTCAAAATGGCAGTTCAGCTAGGACTTGATCTATCAGAGGCACAAAAGCATAGATTGGAGTAGATTAATGAATTGGATGAGATCAGACAAGATGCAGTTCAGAAAACCAGTATAGTCCAACAGCAAAGGGCTAGATGGCATGACAAGTACATTAAGGAAAAGAAGTTCAAAGAAGGTGTCTGGGCTCTCTTGTTTGATTCAAAGTTCAAGGATTTTCAAGGTAAATTTCAAACACATTGGCTTGGGCCATATGAAATTGTGAGAATTTTTGACAATGGAGCAATAAAAATCAGGACAATAGATGAAGAAGAAGTTACTTTTCTTGTGAATGGTCATAGATTGAAGCTGTATCACAAACCACTCTCAAGAGAAGAATTTGTCAAGAAGTTCCAGGAAAACAGTGATGTGAAGTTAATGAAGAAGAATCTTTCTTCTTCATCAACTTAATTGAATTTTCTAAAGTCAGACATATTGAAAAAAAAATGAAAAATAAATAAAAATAAATAAATAAAGTATAGATATGAAAACCAATCACTGATTGTCATGTTTATACAGAAAAGATAGAGTGAAAATCAGAATCTTTCTGACACTCTAACTTTTCCATTTTTATTTATTTTTACAAGCAGCTGTTACAAAATCATAAGCGCAGATCCATTTCACTTATGATCCATCTCATTTCACTTCATTTCATTCCATACTTCATTCATTTCATTCCATTCATTCATATCATATCTTATTCCATTCATTCATCCACACTTCATCCATTTCACTTCATGGTCCACTTCATTTCCATTTCAGATCTTTATGTTTGATCTCCTTTCTGCAATTGAATAATACACAGCAGAAATTGCAGGGCACTTTTTCACTCCATTTCATATGTTTTGATCCATTCCACTCCATTATTCATTTCATTCATACTCCATCCTACCATATTTCATTATTCATTTCATACAACCTTTCATCATTCCAGCTTCAAACCATATTTCAAGACTTCTACAGGTACATTTTGCAATCAGTTCAACATTCTGCAGCTAGACAAACATTCTGCAGCCAGGAAGACATTCTGCAGCCAGAGAGCCTGAAAGCACTGGCTAGTAATCATTTGATTTCCAACAAAATGATCCTACATATCTATGAACAAGCAAAATCAAGAAGGTTATGAAGACTCAAAAAGTAATGATTTTCAGGGAAGAGAAAAGCATATGAAGATCACAAGAAAATCAAAGCAAAGGCAAAGGTATGAAGTGATTATAATGACATATCATGAAAAATTTTAGCGTAGTTTAGTTGTATATTATTCAAAAAGTGTTTTAATTAATTTTGTTGATCTTGCCTAAAAAATCTCCTACAAAAGCTTTGGATAAAACTCCTTCTGTTCCACCACTTCAAAACCCATATCTGATCATCATTTCAAAATCTAAATGGTTAAAGTGCTAAAGTGATTGGATTGGTCACGTCACTAAGCATTTAATGATAATTTTTGAATTCGTTACAAAATATCTCCGCGGTCTTTTCACTCATTGATTTGTTTTCTTCACCTCACCTCATTAATTCATTCCGTAACCACTCCATATCACTCTTTTCCGCAAGCCAACTCTTAACCATTTCATTCTGTAAAACAGAGGTATCTCTGTAACAACCATTGTCACCGTGAAACAGAGGAAACATTTGGGGAGAAAAAACAACTTGTTAACGACCATTCTCACCATGATCAGAAGGCTGGTGAATTGAAGATTGAAGAAGAGTTATGGGCCTCATCGTGAGAACAGAACCAGTTGGCACTAAATACTTGGAAGGTTATCCCCAAATATGAGAAATCTTACAACAAGCAAGATGGTTGCAATTCATTGGAAAATTCAGTGGCTTCCACAAAGAGGCTACTAAAAATTTTGCAAGATTTTTTAATGGGGCCGAGGTTGAAGTTGGAGATATTAAATTGACTGTCACAGAGGCTTTTATTGTAGAAGAAACATGACCGCTTAGACAAGGAGAAAGGTGGTTTAAGAACAGAGAATTCCATAACGAAGCATGGAAACAGATACTCAAGTCACCAGGTATGGATGTCACTATTTTTAAAAAGGGTATCCCTAGTTCTGCATTAAAGAACAAATGGAGAAACATGTTTCTTATCCTATAAAAAATCATCACTTGTGAAGGTAGATATGGTACTTTCTATGTTTACCATATTAGGTTGATAATGCATTTCCTAGAAGAAGAAATTAATTTGCCCTATTTCTTGCTTCAAAGTTTAAAGAAAATGGCTTCAAGTGTTCAAAAGAGAATTCAATTTCTGGAAAAAACCTTATACCACCATGGTTTAGTCAAGATTTTGATTGAACATCATTTGAGCAAAATAGGGGATAATTGGAAAGAATTCTTGGTGAGAAATCACTTTGAGGAACCAAAAGAACCTTCACCTGAACATCAACCGACAAAAAGAAGCAGAAGATGGAAATCCTCCAAAACTGAAATTGGTAAAACAATACAAGAAAGTAGTGAAGAAATGATCTCTGAAAAATTAGTTCAAATTAAGAAGCAGATTAAGAAAGAGAGGATCATAAGAAAAGTTGCCAGAGAAAAAGGAGAAGGGCCATCTCAACCGAGGAGGAGCCACAGACTGAGGGGGATACTAAAGAAAACAAAAGTTAAACAAACTAGAGTTATAAACATAGAAGACGAAGAAACACCTACTGAGGAGGATTTTGATGAAGAAGTTCCAGAAATTGATCCTGCACAGCAAGAAATTTACAACTATGTTGAAACATTGGAGAGGAAAGCTTCAGAGAGTAGAGACAGAACCCCTAGTCCTCCATTGTCCGAAACAGATGTGCTAAGAAGAGATCAGTACGAGCTAGAAGTACTTAATAGACATATTAGGACTGAGAATGATATTCTGAGGGAGCAAGTTAAACTAAAAACTAGTATGAACTCAACCCTGTCTCTACAAATGGACAAAGTGGAAAAGGCCAATGAAAAGTTGAAAAAGAGGAACAAAAAGTTAATCAGGGCACTTACCAATTTAAGGTTCAAATTAGTCATCAGGAAGCCCAGAAGGCCTTTAACTACCAGGCAGAGCAGAAGAAGAGGGTTGGATGTTCTTGCAGAGGTCTCTGAGTTCATGGAATAGTTGCATGAGGACATGAAAGAATCTAGCAGTGGGGGTATGTTGAGCTCCAAGAATGTTCTTTCTTCCATCACATTCCACTCCATTTATTTTGTCCATTATTAATCCCAGGCTCAAATGATCAATGAAATTAGTTAAAATTGCTTTAAGCATGAATATTATGACTAACTTGCTATGTTTTTATGATTTCGTCATTATAGTGCTTTTTGAACTAGGACTAGCTACAGAATGCAGACATTCTGTAGCTAGTTTCCAATTATGCAGCCGTCTTCATGTTTAAGCAGGTTCCAGATGTCCTCTCAGAGAAAACCACACATGGTCATATTCCACATCATGCCTTTAGCATTTTTTTCTCTCCATGAAGATTGAACGGAATTCTGTACATGGTTATGCACGTGAGAACTCAAAAAAGGAGATAGACTCCTAATAGGACAAGGACAGTTCAGATGTCCTTTGTCATATTACGATGCCACCTTTAGAGTTCTAGTTCGATTTTAATATGGAAAGACAGTAATCCTTGTATTATCTCAAGTTCTGTTCTGTAAATTTTCTATAAATGTAGCTCGGGAAACCGAGAGACAAGTTTAGATTTTTGTTAGATTTTATGGTTGACTGCTAGATCTTTGAAGTCTGAGAATACTATGTTTTGAAGTGATTCCTATTTAATGAAAGAAGCAGCATTTCCTTGAACGCGTTGAGTCGATATTGAACTAGATTTCGTGCTACTCTGGTGGTAGAGGGCCCCTGCCTCCTGAGCGGCCTTGTTTATACAGTAGATAAGTATTTTAGTCTTGTTTTTATTTCTAGTTTAGGCAAGTTTCTGAAGTTTATGTTCATACTTGTTTTCATTAATTATCATAGTTGGACTTACTCTAATAAGCTCTTCCAAAATATCATTATGATGAATAAGGCATAGCTGTGGTATTGTAGGCTTTTATTGCATTTTCTTTCGTTAATTATCACAGTTGGACTTACTCTAATAAGCTCTTCCAAAATATCATTATGATGAATAAGGCATAACTGTGGTATTGTAGGTTTTAGTTGCTAGTTTACACTAAGTGGCATAGCCAATCTTACTCTTACAAAGCTCTTCCAAAATATCATAACAATGAGTAAGAAGTAGCTGTGGTGTCTTAGATTTTAGTTGTATTTGCTTTCAGTCTTGTGTTTGTGTTCAATTGCTTTGAATAATACAACCATACTTGTTCTCACAAACTCTTCCAAAACATCATTCATACTGAACGAGATGGGCTATAGAATTCCTTAGGTTAGTTGCATGTTAACCTAGTTATAGCACTCCGAAGGTAGAATGCATGTGATTCAGTTCTGTCATTTTATTTCCAGTTTGATAATGGCTTTTCAGTCTAACATTGTTCACTGTACTTCAAATAGACTAGTGGCACTCTAGTTTAGTTTTAGCTCGTTGTATTAGCACTCCAGTTTAGTTGCCATCCATTGCATTTTAAATCATATTAGTTTTTAAATTTAAATACCACGGTCTTCATTATTTACAAAACTTCTTTTGTTCCAACCTCATATTAATACATAATCATTTGGACAGGAGTTGGTATCAATCTAAGACCTAGAGTATTTTGCAACCTTTTTACCATTTCAGAAACAAGCCTTTTCTCAAAAGACCATTCTAAAAAGGAAATCTATAACTTCTGAGTGAGGCCTAGTGGTGTTAAATTGAGTTGCAGAATAGAATTAGAAGCTAGTTTAGAATATAAATCTTATGATGCTACAAATTTTCTTTTCCAAATATATTCCAATAGATCTTTAAACATGGATGAGATGTTGTAACATTGCAAGTTGATTGTTTAGTTAGGAGAACTTCATTTACACTTAACTTTCCCATTTCTCAAGCTCTTCCAAAAAATCGTTAATGAATGAATTGGACAAGTTTAAGCTCATGTTGTGATTTATTTCCTTGAAGTCATTATCAAGATTTGTATTTGTTGTTTGCTAGCCATAGTTAGGCTTTGTTCTGTTTTAGTATTTGCATTTGTCATTTTCCATCCATAATTTAGGCTTCACTTTTCTTTTAACCAATAGCTTCTTCTCACCAGCATTTAGTTCTTTCCTTTGTGAACATAAAACCATAAAAAAAAAAAACCAAAAACATCATAAAAACACTAGACACAACGTAGTGAGAAACAAATACCTAGGCACATATAGTGCACCACACTTCAGCAGTTTACCAACCCTGGTTGACAATTAATGAACTCAATTTAGGAGACTAGGTTGAGCACAAACACATGCCACAATTCATATGGAGTCTTGTCACAATTTGGTCTGAGATGAGCTTTGTTGAGAATATGAACAATTTTTTGTATTGCTTCTACCCAATATGTTTGGGGATTGTTTCTTTCTTGCATTATGGCTCCAGAAAACTGTTGTATAGACCTATTTTTCCTCTCTGCCACTCCATTATGTTGAGGTGTATCTGCAATTGTAAATTTTTGCTTTATCCCACATTCAGGTCTGCAAACTCATCACCTGTGAATTCACCTCCTATGTCTGATCTGATGCATTTTATTTTACATCTAGTTTGATTTTCTGTTAGTGCCTTGAATATCTTAAATTTCTCAAACGCTTAGGATTTGTACCTGAGAAATTCCAGCCATGTTAATCTGGAAAAATCATAGATTATCAACATGAAATATGATTCTCCACCAGATGAATTTGTTCTTGAAGGTCTGCACAGGTCCACGTGTACAAGCTAAAGAGGCTTACTTGTAGATAGTTTGTCTTTAGCTTTGAACGATGTGTGAGTTTTTTTTCCCAATTGGCAAGACTGACATATGGTATTTTGTGGCTTCTTTATTGTAGGCAAATCTCTGACAACTTTATTTTTGCTCAGTTTGATGATGTGGTCAAAATTTAGACGTCCCAATCTTCTATTCCATAGCCAAGATTCATCAAGTTTGCTGATGTGGCATGCTTCATTCTCCTCTTCCACTATATAAATATTACTCTCTATTTGAACACCTTTGACCAAGGTCTTTCCTGTGGTGATTGACCTTACTTCAAGATATTGGGCTCTGAAAAGGACCTCACAACCTTTATCACAAATTTGACTAACACTTAGAAAATTGGCTTTCATACCATCTAAAAACAATACATCCTGAGCCTCTTCTCTTCTATTATTCAGGCTCACTATGCCTTTTCCCTTGATTTTCCCTGCTCTATCATTACCGAATCTTACATTCCTATATTTTTTTTCATTAGAAGTTACAAACTTGCTTCAGTCTCCAGTCATATGTTTAGAGCACCCACTATCCACATACCATTGACTGTTCTGATCTCGAGCAATTAGAACCAGATCACATTTATTTAGCTTTCTTTTTCATTGCATGTAGCTGTTTGTTCTATAAATTTTCTGAGGAGATGGATCATAGTCTTTGAGAGGACATTCGTAAGACTTGTGCCCATTTTTATGGCAGAAAAAAAATTTGATTATCTTTCGGAATGGATTATATACACGCATGAATCCACCATCATTCTTAATTGCCTTTGATTTTCCATAATCCAGTATCCTTATATACGCTTTGCACTCCATGGTTTATGACCGAACCTTTTACAAAAAGAGAAATACCCATGGAAGTAGTATCTGTATCTGGAAGAGAAGGTTGTTTGGGGATATATCCATCTAGTCATATGAAAATTATGTCTTTGGAAGCCATTTGATCTGTGCTGGACTTTTGCTTGGTTTTTTACTCTTGTTTCCAGGTCTTTCCTTATGGTGGGTTTTTTTTTTCTGTAGCTCATGAGGATTTGAAGGGTTTCCCACATTTTTTTTCTCAGATTGATGGGAGTTAACATTTTCTTTTAGGACAAATTTCACAAATCTAATAGCTTTCTTACCCTCTGCCTTTGACTTTATTTATTCCCCTTCATATCTTATCCCATTATTTACAAGGGGAGATCTTTGTGCATTTAATATCATGTCCAATTTTTCAACACCTTTTAACTGTTGAATATTCATTGTTAAATCAGTTTGAGCCTTTTCCAATTTCTTTCTCAGACTCACCACCTCTTCTTCCAATCTTCCACATTCCTGACTTTTCTCTCTTATTTTCTGTAGAAAAATGTCCTCTAATTTCCTTACTTCTTATAGTTCAATTTTCAACTTAATAAAATATTCAGAGTTTAGTTCTTCCTTTACATGTTTCAGAATGATATCCTTCAATTTCCTAGTCTTGATATTGAGTCTATCTATGTAGGTTTTAATCTGTATAGACATTATCTGCAAACGAATCTTAAAAATAGAAAATAAACAATAGCGAGAGCATAAAACATAAAACAGATATACATAGAGATTTTACCTTGGATCCCAAATTGGGATGACCAGCTTGATTTTTCATTATATTCCTTTTAGTGTTACAACACATATATATACATGCCAAAGCATACATAAACCCCAATCCATTAACCCTGGATTATAACATAATCGTAGTTCCCTTGACCGGATCTACAAAATACTAGGAGCTGAAAACCATCATGCCCTAAAACCATGTGCAAACCCATGCACAAAACCATGGGCGGGTCCACCCATCAAAAAATAGGGTTCAATTTTTTTTTTCCCAAGGCGCTGCACCAGACCCCTAATGTTACACCATTTTTTGGTCATCTAACTCTTCATCATTAGATGGACCCAAGTACACCATGTAAGACCAGTTTTACCCCAAGTAAAACTGCTTTCACTATGTTAATTAGGAGACCCCAAAAGGAATAATTAATTAAACCATAATTTAATTATTATTCCCAGTCATGTTTAACCCAAAAACAAAAAAATTAATGAGATAAACCCATAGTTATCTTATTATTTTCTAGGAATAAATATTTAAATAATATTCCTTGTTAAATATGACCAAATCAACCACCATTAATCAAATAAATCATTATTTATTTGATTATATCCCAACCACTTCCTTAAAAAGATAAATAAATCATTTATTTATTTATTTTTCACTAATCAAGGGATTTGACCCAAGTCAGACACCCTTTCCCTCCAACAAATAATAATAAAATATTCCATAGAGGTGGATCTAGATTTGATTAACATTATTTTAATCATGCACCAAGATCTAGAATGACCCAATATTTTGTTATAAATAGGAGGGTTTTCCCCATCATTCTTCACCTTTTTGTTGCCTATTAGATCACTCTGGATCTATACACTTGGTCTCATTTCTACCATTTTTCTCCCATTGAGCTCTATCTTCTACATTGGGTTTTCTACATCTACAAGAGAGAGAAAGCTTAGATCTGAAGTGCTGAGGACTACAAAGAACCCATCCCATTGAGGAGATCTGGATACACCTTCTTGTTTCCTCCCAGGTGCCCTGTAATATAAAAATTCATTCCAAAAATCGTGTTCTTGTCTTGTCTGTTGGATGCATGGAGCAAACTCTTTACTTTACTGCTTAATGTCTTTCCATTTATAGATCTGTTTGTTGCAGCACTTTAACTACTAATTGCAGATATGAAGATGTTTTGCAGCCATTATTGTTGTTAGGGCTATTAGTTATGCGTAGCTAAAGTGGTTCTTTTTCGTACGCTTCGACGAAGAATTCATACTAACACCTAACATGGGGGGCTGCTGCCCCCCCTGCTGCGCACGGCGCAACGTACAGGGGGAGCTTTCGCCCCCCTTGTGACCCCCCGCACGTGACTAGTCATGGAAAGAATACAACGCATACCGAACATTCTCCCATTTATTTTCTTTCCGCAGGGGGCCACAGGATAGATTAGTCATTAGCCTAGCTCTGAAACACCCATTATTTCTCTACACCAAGAGAACTTCTGAGTGCTCACAGACTTTTTCAGTGCATCTGCAACATTCTTCAAAGAGTCCACCTTTACCAACAACACCCTTTTAGCCTCAACCATATCTCTCACAAAGTGATATTGAACATCAATGTGCTTTGTATTTGAATGATAAGCATGGTTCTTAGCCAAGAAAATTGGACTTTGGCTATCACAGTCTATCCTTATAACTTGTTGCAACAACCCCATACTTGAACACAATATCTGCAACCAAACTGCTTCCTTGCTTGCATTAGTGGTTGTCATGAATTCTGTCTTTGTAGTTGAAAGAGCCACTATATACTATCTTTTACTCATCCAACTGACTGCACCTCCAAATAGGCTAAACACATACCCACTTGTATATCTTCTTTGGTCCAGATATCCAACTGAGTCTGCATCAGCAAAACCACGAATGTCCAACACTCTTTATAATCCTAGTCTTCCCTAGTAGCACAAGCCATAATCACTGGTGCCACGAAAGCCATAATCACTAGTCTTGACATACTTCCTGTGGTTTAACCAAATCTTCCTCTTTGTCTGATATCTCTTAATTTCCATGCCCAAAATATAGTTTGTAGCACCAAAATCCTTCATGTCGAATCTGGAGAACAGTTGGGTCTTCAAATCTTGGATAATTTCTTTGTCATTTTCAATCAACAACATATCATCCACATACAAGACCAGATAAATAACATGCTCACCAATTAATTTAAAATAAACACAGTGATCCTCCTTGCTTCTGGTGAAGCCAAGTCCCTGTATATAGGTATCAAATTTTTTATACCACATCCTTGGTGATTGTTTTAACCCATATAGAGACTTCTTTAACCTGCATACCAATTATTTTTTCCCCTTCACCATAAAGCCTTAAGGTTGTTTCAGGTAGATATCCTCTTCCAAATCCCCATGAAGAAATGTTGTCTTCACATCCATCTATTCTACCTCAAAATCAAATGCAGTAGCAACGGATAAAAGTAATCTAATAGAAGTAACTTTGGCTACAGGAGAAAAAATATCACCAAAATCAACTCCTAGCACCTGGGAATAACCTTTTGCTACCAACTAAGCTTTGTATTTCTCCACCTTTCCTTCTACATTCATCTTCTTCTTAAATACCCATTTTCTCCTGATGGGCTTCCTTCCATCCAGCAACTCCACCAGATCCCATGCCTCATTTTTATGCAAGGATGCCATTTCATCAACCATGGCCTCCTTCTAGAGTTTTCCATCCCCTGAATTTACTACCTCCATGACGGTTCTGTGATCATCATCAGTTATAGTTAAAGAAAAATTTAAATAGAAAGCAGATGGACTATACCTTTTTGGTTGTCTTCTTTTCCGAACTGATCTTCTCACAGCTGGAATTTGTGGCTCTTCCTCTTCTGAGTCTTCTTCTGTTTTAGAGTCTAATTCATCCTCCTTTAGCTCAAAATCTATCTTCTTATGTTCCTTTGGTAGGAATTCATGTTTAACAACATCTTTCACCTCTCTAAACACCACATCTCGGTTGTACACAACCTTCCTTGTTTTCGAGTTCCAAAGCTTGTAACCCTTTAAACCATCCTTATACCCAATAAAGATGTACCTTCTAGATTTATTATCCAACTTGGCCCTTTTCTCCTTTGGAACATGTACATATTCATCACATCCAAATACCCTCATATGTGAAAGAGAGGGTTTATTACCAGTCCATACCTCATGTGGAGTCTTATCCTCCAACGTTGATGAAGGTGATCTGTTAACCAAGTAACATGCAGTCTCCACTACCTCTACCCATAATTATTGTCCTAACCTAGTACCACTAAGCATGCTTCTTTCCTTTTCCATCAGCGTTCTGTTCATTCTTTCTGCAACTCTATTTTCCTGAGGTGTGTATGGAGTAGTCTTCTGCCGTGCTATACCACACTTCTTACAGAACTCTTCAAATTCCCTCTTGCAGAACTCCCTACAATTATCTGTCCTCAACACCTTTATCTTCTTCTCTGGCTGGTTTTACACCAAAGCCTTAAATTCTTTAAATTTGTCAAAGACTTCAAATTTCTTCTTCAAGAAATATATCCATGTATTCCTTGAGAAGTCATCTATGAATGAAACATAGTACATAGACTTACCCAATGATGGAATCGACACAGGTCCAAACGCATCACTATGCACAAGCTCTAATATATTTTTTTCCCTCTTAGCACCAAAAGGAAAACTCACCCGATTCTACTTCCCATATACACAATGTTCACAAAAGTCAAAATCCAGAGAGCTTTTAGACATACCTTCTACCATACCATTTCCATGCAGTATCCGAAAGCCATTCTCTCCAATATGTCCAAGAATTTGATGCCATATCATGGTATTTTCTCCAGATAATTCTAGGCTTTCCGCTCCACTTTCAGGAACCACATAACTTGTAATGATCATTTTTCAGGATTATTAACAATGAGCTCAAGGAAAACGTTGTATAAGTAAAAATGTGCAAAAATAACGTAGATCAGGACTTGGTTCCTCTTATTTATGCTATATGTGACTTATATATGTAATTTCATCTAAAACAATTCAGTTTAGATACATTAAACGGATCTCCCAAAAACTAGACTAGCTAAAAAGCACCCGAAGAGGAAGGCTACAACCAAATGCAAGCACTGCTTCAGGAATTGCGCAGTTTTAGCAGATGTTCAGTGGAGATCAGAAAGAGGAATCGTATTTAAGTAATACAGCAGAAAATCAACATTATGATAAATCCCTTTCATTATAAAGTAGAATGTATGAGTTAATACAACAATAAATCTTCAGAAAAGAGAGCTAGAACACATATATATTTGCAGAAATGGCTCAACAGCATTATTTTTGAGGAGCTTCAGCAGCTGGAACTTACAACTCAGATCTAGGACAGATCCGTGGACAAAACATCAGATCTATTTCAGATCTGGAAGCTATGTTGTCATCTCTTCAAGATCCACTTGGAATTTTGACAAAAGCATGCATAAATAAGAGTAGATCTGAGAAACAAGTTGCAGATCTGGAAATTGCTGCAGTAAATTTCTGAATATGAAATTTCATTACAATGGATCAGATCTAAATAGAACATAGATCAGCAAGCTAATCCATGGATCACCAAGTGGAAGGCAAAGCCCAACACAAGAGATCTCTGATCTAAACTATGAGCAAGACACCCTAAAAACCTTCATACAGAAATAACGCAGTCTACTCATGGGAACAACGTTGTAGCTCAAATGACATAGAAAACTACAGTAAAATTGCAGATCTGAAGTAAAATAAGCAAAGACACTCTTTCAGGAGGTTAAATAACACACTCTATGAGAAGAGGCTCCCAAAAATACACTAGATCTCTGCAGATCTAGACTCCCACTTGCGACAGCTTACAAGACAGCTCATCTCTCAACTTGAGCAGTGCTATAGTGTAAGGTGGAGCTTGGCCTCAAGCCTGATAGTGGTTCCATTTAGCAAACCTTCCTCCAATATTCCTCAAAGGAAGAGGTGAAATCCCTACATAGGAATTGCAGATACAATCCTCCACTAAACAACAGAGAATGGTATTTTTATAAGCAGACAACTACTCAGAAATATGATCAATCAAAAACCTTCTCTTGTTGCCCTCCTTTTCCTTTTATAAGATGAGAAAGATTTTTCAAACCCTAAACCATCTTGATGAGTTAGCCCTTTTCACATGAGAGGCTTCCTTCTAGAACTGTGCTGTCCCTTTTGGAGATGCAATGAACCTAGACAGCGTTGTTGATTTGGTCAAGGTTGACCTAGTCTTAGCTCAAACCTCTTTCACACCTGCAAGTGATTATTTACACAGCCCTGATTTGTCATTTTTCACATGGGCATTGATTTATTCAGACTTTTTAGGAGTTTTACATGTCCTCCTTTATTCATTTATTCATGAAACAAAAATTAAAACAAAATTTAATGTTCCTCTTAGCTAAGGCTAAGTGGGAACATTACAGTCCTCCCCTCCAAAATGTTGCTTGTCCTCAAGCAAATAATAGGGTAAGAGATGTAGTTCTTCTCCTTCTCCATTGATGGCACCATCAAGGATTAAGATTTCATCATGGGCCAAGTGCTCATTAATACATTACATCAAAAATTGATCCTCCAAGGCTAACATAATAGGGGCATAGTCCATCCCTTCAGGAGTGTAAAACTCAACAGAAATAAACATGGGTGAAGCAATGTCACATCTAAAACATGTATCATGAAGTACAAGATGAAGTTCCATCCCATGGGGTACATATACACTGCCCACTCTTTTCCCATACAAACCCATACACAATACCAATATATCATCTATGTATGGAAGCAAAATCACATATATGCAAACTAAAATTTTCACTTGAGGAGGTTGGTCACAATCCCACATAAGATACCAATGCAATGCACTCCTTGCCTTGAGTAGATCTGAGTGTGGTAAGTGGTAATCCCACCACATCTTGGCTGCATGGGTCATTTTGACATGGCTGAAAGTGATACCAAAGTTAGGTGCCTTTGGGAAGCACCCATCATGATAGAGAATCCCCCTTTGCACCTCAAGGGAGAGGCCAGATTTAGTATTTTTATTGGCCTCATCAATGCCATGAGATCTGCATGTAATATCACTCCTTGTAGGAGCCATGGCCCTCATACATATGGTAAAATAATATGTCAAATCAGAAAAATAAACATGCTCCATAAGATCATATTCTTTACCATTCAAGTCTCCCACACACATGGAGTTGGGCATGGGCATTTCTCCTCTTTTAAGAGAAGGAAGAGATGGCTGAAATGACTCCTGCATAGAGTCCTTTGGCTACCCCATCTCCTCATATCTATTGCACTCTTGTAATTTTTGATGTAGTTCCTCCTTCATACCCTCCCAATCAAAACTCCTCATGATTAGGGCGTAGATCTTTGCTGACTGCATATAGCTGGAAAGGAACTCTTTGTGCGCTCTTTGTAGTATCTCTTTCTTAAGCTTGGAGGCTTGAGAAAAGAATACTTCACCAAGATGATAGATGACCCCTTCATGGACCACATAGCATCCCCCTTGCTTCTTTCCATCTAATATCATCTTGGTGTGAAGATCGTTGGAGTACTCCACAAGGATTTGAGATCTTCAATTTGGATCCACACAACTCAACAATGACAGTGTTGCTGATACATCTATGGTGGTGCTTTCCTTGTTTCTTATTTCTTATTTGACATTACACATGCAAAATGTTTTTGCTGGGAGGCTGATCCTCCCCTTTCCTTCCTCCCATAGCACTGTGGCTTTCTCTTTCATTGCTCCAATCCTTGCTTGGTCTATGCTTGGAGTAGCACTTTGTGAGGCTTCCCCCACATGATCAGAATCTAATGGCATTCCAAGTGGCTTTCCATGAGGTAGGAATGTTCCTTGCAGCATTATAATAAACATGAGAGAAGGAACCATGAGATCCTTTCTTCCACTGCGCAAATCCATCTCTATTGTTTGTGTGGAAACATCAGGTGCAGGATAAGTGTGCATGCCTTGAATTATTTGCAGTTTCCCACTCTTCAAGTCCACCCACTCCATTTGCAAGGCTTTCCAATCAGTGGTAACTTTACCCAAGGTAATCAATCACTGGACACCCAAGATGATATTGGTGTCTGGTATGTCAACTACAAAGAAATGGTCCACCAGGGTGTAGGATCCCATAGTGAAAGAAAGTGATGGAACATATTTCATGCATTGCATGGTTCTATCTCCTGGGAACAAAAAAGAAAATCCATCAAAAGTGTCAGTGGGGATTCCTCTGCTCTGCACAAGGTGAGCATTAATAAATTTGTGGGTGGCCCCACTGTCAATCAGAATAGACACTCTCTGGTTCATGATTGAGCCTTGTACTCTCAGGGTCAAGTACTTAGGCACTCCTTTCAAAGAGTCAAGAGTCCCACTTGTTGGAGAAAATTCTCCCTCTTCACCTCTGGATGGTGATTGATCTTCCTCCTCATCATCACCAGCGCTGTGACCCCTCATAGGTCCATCGTTTCCATCTTCCTCCTCAAAATATGAGAATACTTCTATATAGTGTGCCCTTCCGGCAGCACATCTATGTCCTGGTACCCATGGCTCTTGACAAGTGAAACACAATCTCTTTTTCCTCAACTCCCTCCGGAGATCAAGGTCAATAGGATTCTTCAGTGAACTCTCCTTGGGTGGAGCAGCTTTCCCTTCTTTCCCCTTAGAAGAGTGAGGGGCTTTTCTTTGGAAAGTTTCCTGTGCTCTTGGCAAGGCATCTTGGAGATCTCTAGCTCTCTCAATGGCATCATGCAAAGTGATGGGCTTGGTAGACTTGACCAACCCATGCAAAGGTTCCTCTAGGCCATCAATGAGCATGTAGACTCTGCTTGCTATAGATAGATCAGGAAAAATTACTGACAATCTCAGGAATTCAGAGATATAGGCCTCTGCATCTCCTATCTACTTCAGCTTTTCCAGGCTTATAAAAGGTTCCTCAGGATCCTTCCGGTCAAATCTCTCCACTAGTCTTATAGTGAACTCAGCATATGTAGACACATTGTTGTGTCCCAATGTAGATATTCCATGGAACCACCAGTTGTGGGCTTCACCCTCAAAGTGAAACGCAGCAATCTTGATGGCTTCTACTTCAGGGACTTTATTCAATTGGAAATAGATATCCAATTTTTCCACCCATGCTTTGGCAGAACAAGAGGATGATCCATCGAATTTGGGCAAAAAAAATTGGCCCATAGTATGGTGTCTCCCCTGAAAGAAACCTCCATCTCTCTACTGCTGCCATGGTCTCCTCCGGTCCTTGAGATGGAAAAATTCTTGAAAACTCAAGCTATCCTTGAATCTCTGATTTTGTGAGTCATATTCCACAAAGTAACCTTCTAGGGAGGTTGGCTCTTATGGTCCCTCATTCTATACAACCAAGAAGGTAGGAATATTAGAGCGTTGTGAGGCTTGTGGGGTTTGTGGCAAGCTCACACGTTGACCAGTTCCTAATGAGACATTTCAGAACTTTCTCCTTGATGGAATCTCCCAGGGGACTCCCTCATTCTATCCACCCTCATCTCTTTTATCTCATTGGAAAGATATTGCATAGTCTCCAATAGAGTTTTTTCAAACTCGTCTACTTCCTTATCCTTATCATTCACAAATTCAGGGGCTTTCCCCTTGTCTTGACCCTTTTCAGGATCATCAGTGGCGGATTCATACTTTTTATGACTTCTAATTTGGTACCTCCTCTCCCTCTTAGTGAGAGGATCCTCTTCTTCAGAATTTTTCATGACTGGTTCTCCAAGGCAAGCACAAGTTGTGCCAAGAGTGGAGCTCCGATACCACTATAATGATCCTTTTTCAGGATTATAAACAATGAGCTCAAGGAAAACACTGTATAACTAAAAATGTGAAAAAATAATGCACATCAAGACTTGGTTCCTCTTATTTATGTTGTATGTGACTTATATATGGAATTTAATCTAAAAAAAATCAGTTTAGATACATTAAACAGATCTCCCAAAAACTAGACTAGCTAAAAAGCACCCGAAGAGGAAGCCTACAGCCAAATGCAAGCACTGCTTCAGGAGTTGCGCAGTTTTAGTAGATATTCAGTGGAGATCAGCAAGAGGACTCATATTTTAGTAATACAACAGAAAATAAACATTATTATAAAGCCCCTTCATTATACAATAGAATGTATGAGTCAATACAACAATAAATCTTCAGACAAGAGAGCTATAACACATATATATTTGCAGAAATGGCTCAACAGTGTTATTTTTTAGGAGATTCAGTATTTGGAAGTTAAAACTCATATCTAGGATAGATCCGTGGACAAAAAATCAGATCTATTTCATATCTAGAAGCTATATTGTCTTCTCTTCAAGATCCACTTGGAATTTTGACAAAAGCATGCATAAATAAGAGTAGATCTGAGAAACAAGTTGCAGATCTGGAAACTGGTACAGTAAATTTCTGAATATGAAATTTTGTTAAAATGGATCAGATATAAACAAAACATAAATCAGCAAGCTAATCCATGGATCACCAAGTGGAAGGTAAAGCCCAGCATAAGAGATCTCTGATATAAACTATGAGCAAGACACCCTGAAAACCCTCATACAGGAATAACGCAGTATACTCATGAGAACAGTGTTGTAGCTCAGATGACACAGAAAACTACTGTAAAATTTCAAATATGAAGTAAAAGAAGAAGAGACACTCTTTCGGGAGGTTAAAGAACACACTCCATGAGAAGAGGCTCCCAAAAATACATTAGATCTCTGCAGATCTAGACTCCCACTTGCTGCAGCTTACAAGACAGCTCAACTCTCAACTTGAGTAGCGTTGTAGTGTAAGGTGGAGATTGGCCTCAAGCCTGATAGTGGTTCAATTCATCACACCTTCCTCCAATATTCCTCAAAAGAAGAGGTGAAATCCCTGTGTAGGAATTCCATATACAATCCTCCACTAAACAGCAGAGAGTGGTATTTGTCTAAGCAGACAAATACTCAAAAATATGATCAATCAACAACCTTCTCTTGCTGCCCTCCATTTCCCTTTATAAGATGAGAAATATTTTTCAAACCCTAAACCATCTTGATGAGTTATCCATTTTCACATGAGAGGCTTCCTTCTAGAACTGCGCTGTCCCTTTTGGAGATGTAGTGAACCTAGACAGTGCTGTTGATTTGGTCAAGGTTGACCCAGTCTTAGCTCAAACCTCTTTCACACATGCAAGTGATTATTTACATGACCCTGATTTGTCATTTTTCACACGGCCATTGATTTATTCAGACTTTTTAGGAGTTTTACATGTCCTCCTTTATTCATTTATTCATGAAAATAGAAATTAAAACAAAATTGAATGTTCCTCTTAACTAAGGCTAAGTGGGAACATTACATAACTGTTGTACCCATCAATAACAGTGTTTCCCTGAAGCTTTTACATAGTTCCAATCCAAACTCCCCAAATTAATACCAGTGATCCTCGAACAATCTTATAGGTATCTTTCTCGAACACTATTTTTACACCTACATCATCCATCTTGCTTCCATAAATCAGATTTCTGGCCAATGCAGGAATGTGCAGAACACCAGGAAGTGTTATAATACTTCCACCTTGCAGCTTCAGCTTTACTTTTCCACGTCCGACGATTCTCGCCTTCCTATCATCACCTAAGAAGATATCACCGCCATTATATTTCTCGTACTCACAGAACCACTCCCTATGGGGAGTGAAGTGAAAGGATGCACCTGGGTCAATCAACCATGACTCATGATCTACATGTGTATTTGAAGAAGAAGCCAAATACACATCCCCACCTTCATCCGAGGTGTTTTTTTCCTCTGCAGAAGGAGCATCATAAAATTCCTCTCCTTTCTCAAGAGCTTTAGATCTGCAGTCCTTTTTGTAGTGCCCTTCCTTTCTACATTTCCAGCACACCTTTACAAACTTTCCAGGAGATTTAGATCTTACACTCGAAACCTTATTCTTGTTTATGTTCTGGGACCTTCCTCATACAGATAACACATCTCCATTCTGACCCTCCATATTTCTCCGTCTCATTTCCTCTAAAAGCAAGGCTGAGACAATGTCATCAAAATTCAAGGTAGTTGTATTGCTACCTATTTCAATAACTAGACTGTCCCACGAGTCTGGTAGAGAACACAAAAAATTGATGCACTTATCTTCATCTCAGGTTTTAATAGCAATAGATGACAACCGACTTACCACATTATTGAAGACGTTCAGATGCTCTATCACCAAGTCTCCATCCTTCATCCTTCGGTTATAGAGCTTTTTCCATAGGAACAATTTATTCACCAAAGACTTAGATTGGTACAAAGTCCCAAGTTTGTCCCAAAAATTCTTCATTGTAGCTTCCCCAGATACATTCAACAATACTGAATCTGAGACACACAACCGTATTTTGCTCTTCACCTTCCAATCCAACTTTTTTCAGTCTTCATTTCAAATTTTTGTTGGTTTAGTACCCGGATCTACTGCGATCCACTGGTATTTATCCACCAATAAATCCTCCATCTTGAGCTTCCACAACTCAAAACTCTGACCATTAAATTTCTCAATCTCTATCTTTCCATTGCTCGCCATATTTATTTCACCGCAAGAATCGATCCTGCAGATCTCCCGGTGAACAGGGTCTACCACAGGCCCGAGCAAAAAACCCATCAGCAGCAAAGGCGTCCCCTTGAAGTTGAAATAACTTTGATACCAAATTTAGGTTTTAACCCTATACAGAAATTATCTGCAAACAAATGTTAAAAATAGAAAATAAACAATAGCGAGAGCAGAAAACATAAAACATATAT
Organism: Pinus albicaulis; assembly: GCA_034641835.2. Taxonomy (NCBI): domain Eukaryota; kingdom Viridiplantae; phylum Streptophyta; class Pinopsida; order Pinales; family Pinaceae; genus Pinus; species Pinus albicaulis. The sequence goes on from CM076570.1 coordinate 149,668,870, forward strand.
ACATAGAGATTTTCCCCTAGATCCCAAATCGGGACGAACAGCTTGATTTTTCATTATATTCCTTTTAGTGTTACAACACATATATATACATGCCAAAGCATACATAAACCCCAATCCATTAACCCTGGATTATAACATAACCATAGTTCCCTTGACCGGATCTACAAAATACTAGTGGCCAAAAACCATCATTTCCCAAAACCATGTGCAAACCCATGCACAAAACCATGGGTGGGTCCACCCATCTAAAAATAGGGTCCAAAATTTTTTTTCCTGGGGCACTGCCCTGGACCCTAAACGGGGGGGGGCTGCTGCTTCCCCCCCCCCCATGACCCCCCTACTGCACCTAGCGCAATGTATAGGGGGGTCTATCACCCCCCGTGAGACCCCCCCATGTGCGAATAGTCATGGAAAGAATATAACACATACCCAACAATCTATTTCCTTTAGGGAACTCAACAACTCCCCCTTAAGATCTACCTCGCCTTCTTCTTCAAATTCCAAGAAATATTTTTCAAGCACTTCCTTGGCCATCAAAATTAATTCTGATGTTCCTTCTTCATTGGGGGATTCATTTGAGCTCTTAGAAGCACTGCTTTCTTGTTGAGCATAGAATTTTCTTCTATTAAATCTGTTACCTTTCTACCTATTTCTAAAATTTCTTTTTCTCTTTCCCTTTTGACTGATTCTCTATTTTGTTATGAGGAAATTTTGAAGCATAGCGCCCTACTCTTCCACAATTAAAGAACTTAAATGGAAGTTTACCTTTGTAATTACCTATGCCTCTATTCAATGTTTTGACAAATTTGGCGTCTTCTTCATGAGAGCATGATCATGTACCTTCCTTCTCTTCTATGCATTTGTTTGCTTTAAAGGAAACCTCCCTCATGTTTGACTTCCCAATTAGGAAGTCTCATATCATATGTTGTTAGGTTGCCAAGTAATTTCTTCCTAGTCAGGGTTTCCCAGTTTGTTGTTTCTTCTATGGCAGAAACCTTAGGATTAAACTTGGGTGGTAGAGATCTCAATAATTTTTGTATTACAACACTTTCTTTAATTTCTTGTCCTAGGCCTATCATGATATTCAAAAAAATTTCAAATATTAAAAATAATGTAGCTATATCTTCATCTTCATTCATTTTTAAGTTTTCAAACTGAGTTCTATGTGCTTGTAGTTTGGCTATCTTCACCTTTGTATCTCCCTCATAAATATTTTCTAATGTATCCCAGATTTCTTTGGTAGCCGTACTTTGCATTACTTTGATAAATTCTGACTCACTTAGACCGCTAAAGAGTGCATTCATTTCTTTTACATTAGCTATGAAATTTTTTTTGGCATCTTCCTCAGTGTCTTTATCCTTTGGTGCATAATTTTCTTCCACAGCAACCCAGACTCCTACTCCAAGAGACATTAAGTATGTCCTCATTCTTATTTTCCAGAAAGCATAGTTTTTGCTAGTAAACATAGGGACTTTACTTGTAGAGCTTCCTTCTAGGATAGCCATTTTGGGGACTAAGGACCTCCTTCTAGTGGTTAAACTAATTCAGAAGAAATTGGCTCTAATACCAATTGATGAACCCTTTACTAAACTAAGGGGGGGGTGGGTGAATCAGTTTAGTCCATTCATGGACATTAAAATTATTTTCATTAAACTCATTAACAAGTCATTTCATAAGCAATTTAATAAAGAATGATCAATAGGCTAAATATGTGAGCATAAAGTAACAAGAAGATTAACACATATCGTCAACACATAATAATCATGCACATGGAAAGCTCCAACTCATCATCCTACTCCCTCTCACAACTGATTTTATGTAGGCTCCAACCTATAGGAGGCACCTACCTCAATTTCTGCAAGCTACAACTTGCAAGGAAGCTCCAACTCCCATATATTTTCTGTAGGCTACAACCCACAGGAGGCTCTTACCTCACCCAACTCCAAGTGGAATTTTATCAAGCTACAATTTGAAAGGAGACTACAATCCCCTCACTCAACATGAAAGTAAAATGTTGATTTACTTGGACATCAGCTTTGTTTTCCTCCACCTTCAAACTTATGCCCTCTTTGCCATCAAATATGCTTCATATCATCCCCAGATGTGCATAGCATTTCTATCAACTCTCCCACATTCTCCAACTCTCTCCCATTCTGCAACTCTCTTTCATTTTTAAACTCTCTTCCATTCTGTTGATCTCTCACCTATTCTATAGCTTTTTGACCTCTATGCACACTGATATTACATGTTTTATATAGATAACTACATGATTGTTTGTATTCTAGAGGGAATATGAAGTGAACAGGCCTGACCCTATGACTTCCACCCATTCGATTCCTCATTCTTTAGTTCAAGTTATTAAATCAGAAATAATCATTATAACACTCATGGAGTTTTTCCTATGCCCATGGAGACTTGCCTTTGCATCACATAAAATATAAAATAAAAAATACATTTACATTTACAATTACAACAAATTTATTTCACTCAACCATTTCAGCTCTTGGCTCGTTGTGCATTTGTCCTTTCTACTGTTGTCACTTTCCTTTTTGTTTCTGTTGTTATATCATAAGAGTTCTACACAAATTTCTTTTTCCCGACTCGACCCAGCTGGCACATTTGCAACAATGTCACAATATCTCCTTATGCCCGACTCTGCCTCTTCTACTCGTGCCCACAACTTTTAGCCTTCACCTTTATCTCAACACCCGACTCTGCCTGGAGTATTGTTGTGCCCGACTCGACCCATGGTGTCTATCTCCTCATTATCGCAACATTCATATTACTCTACCCTTTGCTCTATTTCGGGTCACTTACCCAAGTCTGCTGCTCGCATTCAGAATTTTGTTCTATTTATTAAAGTGTAATCGTTGTTTATCTCTGCATGTAGTGTCGATTTTTTTCACCCGAGTCTCCTGCCGTGTTCACAATTTTCTTTGTAAATCATCATAAGTCCTGGACCTCAAATATATTACCATGGAACTCTAAATAAAATCACATCTGACATCCTCTATCGCATTTCGATGTTTCAGTTATTTCTCTTGCATAATATATGTTATAGACGCCTTACATTCTCTCGATGTGATTTCTTAAGGAAATACACCTAACCTGGGACCTGAAATATATTATAAGTTACCTTTGAAAATGCATCGCATCCTTTCATGATTGGACTTCACACTTTGGCATTTTAACATGATTCTTGAGCGCTTATCCTCATCAGCTTGCGATGTGAAATATGTGAATGGTTCCCATGCTGTACTTCAAATCATCTAGAATTTAGATTTGAAGCATATTGTATATGATACTCTTATCACATTTCACACTTCGACATTTTAAAAATATTCTTGAGTGCTTATCCTCCTGAGCTTGTGATGTTCGATATGCGGGTTGGGGCCACTTCATCTCCGCGTCATTGTGCCACTTCACCTTGCCATGTCACTACCATGTCATTGCCACATCACTGCCACCTCATTTCCATGTCATCACCACATCACTACCATGTCATCGCCACGTCACTACCACGCCATCTTGCCATGTCATCTCCCGTACTTCGCATTTCGCAATTTTTGCACATTATTGCAACTTCGCAAGTTTAACCATATTGAAATAATACTGATTTTGCGATTTCCCAAATCACTATGAATACCTTATCACATGTCAAAAAACCTTACACATCACACTGCGTCTCTTCACTAATTTACTTCATCGACACTTTGCAAATTTACATCTCTACCATTAACTGTTATACCATGTAATATCCCAAAACTGGGATTTTCTACAACAATAAGAATACCTTAAGGTATTATAAAGTTGGAGAGCAGTAATTAATCAACTCATGTAGTGTATTTAAACACATAGCTTCCATAGAACAATCATAGCAACAAACTATGTCTTTATACCATGTCACCAAGTGGGGAAAAGCAGCAGTTTTGGACCCAAAAACGTTATTTTCTGAATATTGAGTTATAATAGTGAAAAATAACAATTTTTTCCCTTATAATAGACAATATAGGAAATGCATGCAAAATATTTTCATAAACAAATGCCTTTAGCCTAGTTAAACAAGCCTCCCATGCACAAAACATCTTAAAATTGACAAAACCCTAAGACTGTAATATACCGGAGTTGCTGCATAAGGGACTGCAAAGTATAAAGGAGGTAAAAATCAGAAAATAGAGAAAGAAATAAGATATTATTATTATATTTCTCAATGAGGCATAAAAACAGAGATATAATCTCTTTTATACAGATCCAAGAATACCCGGCAAGGGTTTCTTGACAGAAAAGATATACAAGAGAAAGTTGTTGTAGATCTGTGACTGAATCATGCTATATGGATGAAGCTCTACATAAGAATGGCTGAACATGCAAATAAATTGATGTAGATGCTTCCTCTAGCTTCCCTAAAGAAAGGTTGATCCTCCTCTTCGGAAACTAGCTCCTCAAAATGGGGTTTTGACCCCTCCCACTACACACCTTAAGAAATAACGCAGTTTTCTGAAGGGACTGCATTTTTGCTGAAGTTAATTGCTTGAATCAACACCAGGTAGTGGGAAATTCAGATCATAATTCTTCTCTCAAATTTCTCATACAAGATCTCCAAGAAAGAGTAGGGAATCCCTACCCGAGAAAACCCTTGCACTAAGCAGTGCAACAACTTAGCTAAAAAGCCAAGTATGCAAGAATTCTAAGCAGACCACATAAAAATATAATCTCCAATACGTCCATATGATTTCCATCTCCTTCATTATATAATTGATGAGCTTCCTCACCAATGGTCCCACCCACTAGGAGGTTGCTTCCATGCAAATATTCCTCCATCACAATTACGTTGTCTTCATTAGTGAGGGTAATCCTTTTACAATGCAGTTTGATTTAGTCAAGCTTGACTGGATCAATCTTGATAGGGTCATCCTTGACTGAGTCTTCATGCCTTGTCTCCTTTCACACTCAAGGTGTCTTCATTTTAGCTACTTAGCTTGATTTTCATTCACATTGAGCTGTCTTTATTTAGGATCCACTCTTTGAGGATAAATCATGTTGACTTGGTCAAAATTGAACTTGTCCACATAGTTTAGATCTTGCTAACACATGTGGATGCTTGATCTGGTTATTCCATGATCCCTTTTCACATTAGGAGGGATTTTTATTCATATTTGAGCAAATTATGAGCCTCCTTGCCCATTTATTCATCAATCTAAGTTTTAAGAGAAAAATTAATATTCCCATTAGTTGAAGCTAATTTAGGAATATTACATACCATATCGAATGCGCTATATGATATGCGGAAGGACCTCCACCCAACACGTGTCCACTTTGACAATTTCACAATTTAATCTTCAATGAGATCTAAATTGTCGATCTTCAAGCCGATCTTTGCAACTTAATCAGAACCATCCATTCTCTCCTTTGGAAAATTTCTTAGGGGTTTTATGCCTTAATAATTTCACCTATTTTTTCAACTGTCGCTGCTATGCAACTCTGTCTCCTCCATGCTACTCCTTCTTGGGTCTTCTCTTCTCTTATTTGCTTGGATCTATGATTATACGTTGCTACCACTTTACATAATATTTCAATGCTGAATACAAAACACCATTTTTTATTATATATCCGAGTCCAGAATAAGAATTTGTTTCTTATTCAACCTACACACACATCCACTTGCTCCAGACTAGAATCACACCGAACTGAACTTCACTATTCTGCCTCTTTGTTGCTCCTTTCTACTCCTTTGCATTAGATAATGATTCTAATGCTGCTCCTTTGCCATCAATGACAATATTTTCAACATGGTAGTCACTTTGGAGGCACCACTCCCTTCAAGGGACAAGTCAACTTTGACATTCCCATATTTGAAGGGTAGACAGATGCAGACGTTGTTTATCGTTGATTAAATTTGTTGGAATGTTAATTTTCAGTTCATGATTATGCCAATAGGGAAAATATTACTTTTTTGCTACTCAAATCCACCTCCCATGTCAAGGACTGGTGGGATACCTACTGCAAAAAGAGAGACGAGGGAGAAACCTCACTGTTTTCAATCGCACCAACATGGAATTATATTTGAGATGCCATCAAGGAAAATATTACCCCGTGAAGAGATATGAGGAAGAGAACATACAATGGACTACAATGCGGTAGCAAATGGATCAAGATATGCATGAGTTGATGAATTTGTTCCATAACCTATGAAAAACGTTGGATATCAAATATTCAGATAAACATTTGGTGCTAAAGTACCACAGTTTTTTGCACAGATACATTCGGGAGGAAATGGAGTTTCTAGACATCTCCTTGCTTGGTACAACATACCAATATTTTTTTAAAATCGAACAAAAATCTAAACAGAAGAAGCGATACTTTGGATTTTTGAATCAATAGAAAGGGAAACGCGCCCCAAACCACAGAACAAAGGACAAAGCCAAGGCAGGGTGACCTAGGAAAACCTACTAAAGCTACAAGTAAATAACAACACCACGAAGACAAAGAATTACATGGGAAAGTGGTGTTAGTTCCGTAAGAGCCCCACTGACAACAAAAATGAGTGTCGAGCCAAGAAGTCACTCTTGGCTGAGTTGAAGGCTTCTGAATCAGATGCATGTTCTAACTATGAGTCAGAATACGATAAGGGGAATGAAAAGGGGACTTATATTATTGACACAGACCCCAGTGACATCATTTCCACCACTAAGGTCCAGAAGGATGAGCTCGAACATCCAAAGGAGGGGGGTGCATCTTCAGTTCCCAGATGTGGATGAAGGTCTATCCATTGTAGTTCATTGTCAACAATGGGAGCTAAAAGAGCCTCATTTTAGTAGAGTTCATGAAGCATTTGGTCCTACAGATCAAAAAACACTTGCATCCATACACCATCATGTGGCTTCACCAATGACAATATCCCCACATTAACCAACAGTGTCACCTTCCCTATAGCTTGAAGCCCTTCACAAATGAGGTATTGTGTGATGTTTCTCCTCTTGAATTTTTTGATGTATTATTAGGCAAACCATACTTGTGGAAATGACATGTTGTGTATGATTTTAGGCCTCACATTGTTATTATTAATTTTTGCAATAATTTGTACAGGATACTAGAGGTGGCACTACCTACCACCATATATTTGGTCACTGTGAAGAAATGCAGTAAGATCATTTCCCAGACCGGGAAATTTGTTTTCTGATGATTTTCCCTCAGGGAAAGAAGAAGATTATGGCCATGACCTCTAGACAGGGCTCCCCCGCACAACAACAATAGATGGACAAGGTCATGGAGGAGTACAAGTACATCTTCACCTCACCCACAGGGATACCTCTACACTGTAAGTTCAAGCACTCCAATGACCTGACCTCTGGTGCACCGCTACCGAATGGACCGATCTATTGATACTATGTTCTAGAGAATGATGAAATGAAGAGGAATATTCAGGATTTGTTGCAAAAAGGGCACATCAGGCCAAGTTAATCAGTCTGTGGGTGCCCGATCATGTTAGCACAAAATAAGGACGACACCTAGAGACTTTGTATTGACTATTACACACTGAACAAGAACATCATCTGGAATAGGTATCCAATCCCACATATCGTGAACTTTGGGACTAGCTCAATATGGATAAACATTTTAGAAAGATTAACTTGAAGTCTGGCTATCACCAGGTACCAATCGAATCCTCTGATGTTTGGACAACTACCTTCAAAGCCAAGGAGGGCCTTTTTGAATGGCTATTCATTCCATTCGATTTGACGAATGCACCCAGAGACTTCATGAGGCTGATGGAAGATATTTTGTGATCCTTCACCAGCTCATTCATTGTGTTTTATTTGGATGAAATCCTAATATTCATCCACAGTTAATAATATATCCTCCACCACATTTGACAAGTCCTCCAAACCATGTGACAACACAAGTTGTGTGACAATTTGGAGAAAATAACTTTTGGTATGACTGAGGTTCAATATCTAGGGCACATCATTGATGAGCAGGGTATGTATGTGGACCCAGCCAAGATACAATTCATTAGGGATTGGATAACCCCAACCACTATAACATATCTCCACAGCATTCTAGGTCCTGCCAACTTCTATCACATGTTCATGTTGGGATTCTCTCATATCACGTCAAATTTGAGTTAAGTCACCAAGGAGGAACGAAAGAAAATTTATTTGGGTATGAATACCAACAGAAGCCATTTTTCGAGTTGAAGCATCACCTGTGCTCTGCACCAATGCTCACATTACCATACTTTCACCAACCTTTTGAGATTGAGACATATTCCTTTGACTATGAGATTGGTGCAGTTCTTACTGAGAAGGAACATCGTGTGGCATATCATAGTGAGACACTTTCAGAAACAATATAAATGTATCCCACCTATGACAAATATATGTATTCAATTGTGCAGGCCTGCTGACAATCGAAGAATTATATTCTGGGGAAGAAAAGGGTCATCCACACAAACCACCAACCCCTGAAACTCATACTAATATAAGGGAAGCTACAAAATGATCATGATAAAAAATAGTTTACAGACCTGCAACAGTTCCATTTGAACATTAAGTAGAAGAAGGGAAACAACAACAATGTTGCATACTGCCTCAGCCGACCATTGGTCATGGCGCTGATCATTGTTCTCAAATATTGTGGGCACGAGACTTCAGGGTGGTCGACTCTTTACAAGAGTGATCCATAATTCGGAAACACATACCAAATGCTCCTAGAAGGCAAGAAAGTTCCAAATTATCACCTTAGGATGCATTTTTATGCCATTTGGGATACCTCTATGTTCCTTCAAGCGAGTGTGCCAAGATGATTTGGGAAGCGCACCACAATCGGGTTGCTGGATATTTCAGGGTAGAGAAAATAGTGGCAGTACCCTAGAATTATTTTTACTGGTCGAACCTTCGATAGGATATTGTGAAGTACATCATATCCTGCATAGTTTGCACCAGCGCCAAACCGAACATGAAGAAGCAAGGCATATATACTCCTCCTCCTACTCGTATTCGACCTTGGGAATCCATATCCATGGATTACATGTCGGGACATCCTTCTACTAAGCATGGAAATGACTGTGTTTTTGTGGTCATCGACAAATTCTCTAAGATGGCCATTCTTGTGGCCTGAAAGAAGAGTATCACAATAGAAACCACTGTTAAGCTCTTGTTTGGACAAGTGTGCATACACTTTGGGATCCCACAGTCTATTATCTCGGGCCGGGATAGAAAGTTTCTAAGTACATTTTGGTCAAGTCTCTGGTCAATGTTGGATACGAATATTACTAAGTCCAGAACTTTCCATCCCCAAACTGATAGCCAAACAAAGGTCATCAATAGTATGATCGTGCACATTCTGTGCACGTAAAACTTGAATCATCGACACACATGGGATGAAATTATCCCCTATTTCAAAAACAACTGCACCAGAGGTCTCCATAGCTCAACTAGCCACAACCCCTTTCAGGTGGCATTGGGATTCCATCCACTATGTCCCATTGATATGGCCATACCATTTGCAACTACTTAGAAAGATTCGGCTCATGTCCAATATGAAGATGACAAGACTAACAACTTCATTGAGTGCATTCAACAGATCTACCAGTACATATATGACATATTGGACAAAGCCAATGCTAAGTACAAAGAATGTCATGATCAGCATCGGGTGCCATAGAAGTTCCAGGTGGTGTGACAAAGTTTGGTTACATTTTCAGAAGGAGCATCTCGTTGGGTCCCACTGCAAGATTCTCCCACTCTAATATGGGCCTTACACCATCACTAAAGTTGTGGGAGACAATGCTTTTGAGCTCAACATTCCCCCATTCCTTGGCCTGAACCTAGCGTTCAATTTGGACTGCATTCAACCATATTTTTCACCATTACTAGACACATCAGACATTACAAGAACCTCACACCAACAGATCTAAACTTAGATTGCATGGAAAAATCCACACTGATCGAATCATGGACATGCAGATCAAGAACACTCACCATAAAAAGATCCAATTGTATCGGGTTTTCAAAGTTGGCCAATTCCTCCACCAAGGCAAGTGGCTCACCAGGGACCAAGTTCAGCAAAAGTTTCCTCATCTCATGGAGGCACTCAATCCATTGGAGTCCATTGCTTCCTAAGGGGGGAGGACTGATCCAGGTGGATATTGGTACCCACACGCCTATTCCACTTACACCCCCACCATTTTTTCTTTTCATTTTACTTATTAGTAGCACAAATTACTATTTTTGGTAGTTTTTTGGGTCCTAAACTTCCAGAGCCATTTTGAGGGACTGAAAGACGTTTTTAGAGAAAAAAAAATCGATCAAAAAAGTCCCAATTTGGTTTGCTAGTTTTCTTTTACCTCCTCTTTGAGATATTTGAAACGAGGTATTATGATAGCCAAACGGAGATTGTATGCCAAAGTTACAACCACAGGAAGTTGACGTTCCAATTTACCCTAACGGGGCCCACAATCTTTTGATGCTTCATCTCGTAGGGTTAGGTTTTTGGATGTTTAGGGTTTATCATTATTTGTAGATGATTAAAAGGCCATTGAGCCTCATTATAACATAATTTAGAAGCATCTATCCTCCATATCTCTTCTCAGATATAAGGTGTTCTTTCTTTAAACTACTTTCTTTGTGGTGTATGTAGCTTATATTTTGAGTTCTTTTTTATATTAATGAAACGGGGGTATTATTTCTACTCCATCTCTATATTTATGGTTATATATATATATATATATATATATATATATATATATATATATATATATATATATATATATATATATATATATATATATATATATATATATATTTTGTTCCTATTTAAGTTTGTATTACTTGTATCAGAGCGGTCTTCTATTTCTCCATTTTTATTTGCATATCCCCAATGAGGTCAGGGTATAAGGATTTAGGGTTCGAACTGGTTGAACCTTTGCAAGAACAGCCTCACAAACAATGACGACCTTCCATGGAGGAAGAAAATAAATATGAGAGAGCAGGAGATCCTTTCAAAATATTTCTCGAAGAATCCCTCAAGTGACAAAGGAATGTGATGATGGAAAACTTTGCTCAGATCCTTTAGTGGATGCCCAAAGCTGACACATATTCATTCGACAGTCACTCTAGAGGTGCCACTCCCTTTAAGGTACAAGTCAACTTTGACATTCCCACATTTTAAGGACAGATATATGCAAACACTATAGATAGATGGTTAAATATGTTGGAAGAATATTTTTCGGTTCATGATTTTTCCAATACATAAAATATTACATTTTTGCTCCTCAAAGCCACCCCCCATGTGAAGGACTAGTGGGATACCTACTACAAACAGAGGGTCGAGGGAAAACCCTCACTATTTTTAGCTGCACCCACTTGCAATTATTTTCGAGATGCCTTCAAGGAAAAATATTACCCCCTAGGGATATATGAGAACAAGTACATAAAATGGACTACATTGCAGCAACAAAGGGATCAATATGTGCATGAGCTAACGAATCTGTTCCATACCCTGCACACGAAGTTGGGTATCAAAGATTCGGAAAAAAATTTGGTGCTCAAGTACCACACTTGTTTGCACATATACATTCATAAGGAAATGGAGTTCCTCGACATCTCCTCACTTGGTACAACATACCGTTATGCTACACAGATTGAGAAAAATTTTAAACACAAGAAGCATGGATTTTGATCTACAAATCCGAAGCAAGGGAAAGACGTCCCCAAACCTCAGAACCAAGTACAAATCAAATTTCGGGCGACCTAGGAAAACCTACCAAATTCAAAAGAAAATAAAAACACAACAAAGAAAAATAATGGCACGTTAAAGCCGTGTGAGTTCAATAATATCCCCACTCACAACACAAGTGAGTGTCGGGCCAAGCAGTCACTGGTGGCCGAGCTCAAGGCTTTCAAATCAGATGCATGTTCAGACTCTGAGTCATAACCTAAAAAATGGAATGGCAAAGGGAAGAATATTACCAACGTGGAGCCCAGTGCCACTATTGCCACCACCAAGGTCTAGAATGATGAGCCCAAAGATCCATAGGAGGGGGAGTGCCTCTTCCATTCTTATATGTGGGTGAAGGGTTCTTTGGGACCCAAAAGAACCTCATTTCATCAGAGCTTGTGAATTGGTTTGGCCTACTGACCACAACACACCTACATCTGTATACCATCGCGTGGTTTCACTAAGGACGAGATCTTCACGTCAGCCAGAAGTATCACCTTCCCTACATCATCAAGCCCTTCACATATGAGTTATTGTCTCATGCTTCTCCTCTTGAATTTTGTGATTTATTAGTAGGAAAACCATACTCATGGAAGAGAATTTTTTTGTATGAGTCTAGGCCTCGTAATTTTATTATTACTTTGGGAAATAAGTTGTACATGATACCAAAAGTGGCACTGCTTACCACCATCTATTTGGTCACTAAGAATCAATGTAGTAAGATCTTTTCCCAGGCCGGGAAATTTGTTTTTCTTATGATTTTCCCTCATGGAAAGAAGAATGTTGTGGCCATGGCCTCCAAACAGGGCTCCCCCACGTGGAAAAAACAAATGGACAAGGTTGTGGAGGTGTATAGGTACATCTTCACCTCACCCACAGGGGTACCTCTACTCAATGGATTGATCTATCGACACTTTTTTCTAGAGAACTATTAATTCAAGAGGTTGATTCAGGAGTTGTTATAGAAAGGGTACATCATGCCAATTTAATCACCCTATGGGAACCCGATCATGTTGGTGCAGAATAAGGATGACACCTCGAGACTCTATATCGAATATAGAGCATTGAACAAGATTACAGTCTGGAATAGGTATCCAATCCCACAGATCGATGAGGTTTTGAACTAGCTCAAGGGCGCCAAATATTTCAAAAAGATTGACTTGAAGTATGAATATCACTAGGTACCAATAAAATGGAATTTGATGTGTATAATACTGGCTTAATAGCTGAGGAGGGCCTTTTCGAATGGTCGGTAATGCCTTTTGGTTTGAAAAAATCGTCCACAACCTTCATGCGGATGATTGATGCTATCTTGGAACCCTTCAACAACTCATTCATGGTGGTGTATTTGGATGGAATCCTAAAATTTAACCAGATTTTGGAAGAGCACCTCCACCATATTCAATGGGTCCTCCAAATCGTGTGGGACCAAAATTTGTGTACCAATTTAGAGAAATGCACTTTTCGTATGACCCAGGTTCAAGATCTAGGGTACATCATTAATGTGTGGGTACATCATTAATGTGTGGGGTGTGCATGTGGAGCAAGCAAAAATATAAGTTATTCGGGATTGTACAACCCAAACCACTCTAATAGAGCTCCAGAAATTTTTGTGTCTTGCCAACTTCTACCACAGGTTCATGTTGGGATTCACTCAAATAACTTGGCCTTTGAGCCAAGTCACCAAGGGAGAAGAAAAATCAAATTGATTTTGGTCTGAATCCCCACAGAAGGCATTTTATTAGTTGAAGCATCGCCTCTAATCTACACCGGTTATCACATTACAAGACACGCAAAAACCATTTTATATTGAGACAAATGCCTCTGACTATGCGATTAGTGTAGTTTTTACTCGGTAGGGGCATCCATTGGTATATCACAGTGAGACAGCTCTAGACACAGTATGAAAGTATCCCACCTACGACAAAGATATGTATTCCATTGTGTAGGTCTGCAAAAAATGGAAGAATTACATTTTGGGGAAGGAAACGATCATCCACACAAATCACCAACCCCTGTAGTTCATACAGACATAAAGTAAGTTGTAGAATGACCATCAGAAATGGTCTACATACTTGCAATAGTTCCATTTGAAATTAAGTACAAGAAGAGAAACACCAACAATGTTGCAGACTGCCTCAGCCGACTATCAGTCATGGTGCTGACCACTGTGCACAACTCTTGTGGGAACAAGACTTCAGGGTGGCCAACTCTTGACAAGAGTGATCTAGAATTTGGAAACACATACTAGATGCTCCTAGAAGGAAAGTAAGTTCCAAATTATCACCTCTTGGATGCAATCCTATGTCACCTGGGAAACCTCTGTGTTCCTTCAAGCGAGCGTGCAAATTTGATTCGGGAAGTGCACAACAATTCGGTTGTTGGACATCTCAGGGTAGAGAAAATAATGGCAGTACTAAAGAATTATTCTTATTGACCAAACCTTCGATAGGATGTTGGGAAGTATATCAGATCCCGCACTACCTACATCATTTCCAAATTGGCCATCAAGAATCAAGGCCTATATAATCCTCTTAATACTCCTAGTTGACCTTGGGAATCCATATCCATGGATTACATGTTGGGCCTTCCTTCTAATAATCATGCCAATGACTATGTTTTTATGGTCATTGAAAATTTTTCTAACATGGCCGTTCTGGTGGCATGCATGAAGATTATCACAACATAATCCACTGCAAAGCTCTTATTTTAACGAGTGTGGGTACACTATGTGATCCCATATTCCATTATCTGAGATCAAGAAAATGGGTTCCTAAGTACCTTTTGGTCACGTCTTTGGTTGATGTTGGATACCAAGTTCACTAAGTCTACAAATTTCCACCTCGAAACTCATGGCCAAACAAAGGTTGTCAATAGTATGATTGTACAAAATATGCGCATGTAAAACTCAAAGAATCGATGCACGTGGGATGAAATCCTCCCCTATGTCTAGCACAACTACATCAGATCTCTCCATATCTCAACTGACAACCCCTTTCAGGTGGGGTTGGGATACTAGCCATTATGTCCCATTGATGTGGCCATACCATTTGCATCTACTCAGGAAGATTCAAATCATGTCCATGTTGAAGCTGACAAGGCTAACAACTTCATTTATCACATTCAACACATCCATCGTAGGTCCATGAGATATTGGATAGAGCCAATTATAGGTATAAACAACATCATGATCAACATTGGATTCCACACAAGTTCTAGCTAGGAAAAAAAATTTGGTTACATTTGCAGAAGAAGTGTCTCATTGGGGCCCACCGAAAATTTCGCCTGCTCCAATATGGGCCTTACACCATCACTAAGGTTATGGGAGAAAATTATTTTTAACTTAGCATTCCCCCATTCCTTGGCCTGCACCTAGTGTTTAATGTGGACCGCATTCAGCCATACTTTCCACCATTACTAGACACATCAAACATTGCAGAACAACTCACACCAACATAGCTAAAACCATACCGCATGGAACATGCCACTAATGATCGAATCATGGAAACATAGATAAATAAAACTCACCAGAAAAATATAAAATTGTATCAGGTTGTTAAAGCTGCCCAAGTACTGCACCGAGGCAAGTGGCTCACCAGGGACCAAGTTCAACAGAATTTTCCCCATCCCATGGATGCACTCAACATAATGGGGACCATTACTTCCTATTGGGGGAGGACTAATCCAGGTGGATATTGGTGGGAACTCGCCTATTCCACTTGGACCCCCATCATATTTTCTTTTCAGTTTCTTTAATTTTAGCACAACTTACTATTTTTGGAATTTTTTCGTTCCTAAACTTCTGGAGCTATTTTGAGGGACTAAAAGACGTTTGTAGGGAAAACGAGGAGACCAAAAAAGTCCCTAACTATTTTCCCATTTTAATTTTGACCTCCTCTTTCAGATATTTGATATGAGTAATTATGATAGCCAAACGGTGATCATATACCAAAGTTACGACCCCAAGAATTTGACGTTCCAACTCACCCCAACGAGGCCCACAAGCTTTTGGCACTTTATGTCCTAGGGTTAGGTTTTTGGATGTTTAGAGTTTCTCGTTGTTTCACAATGATAAAATTTCCATCAAGCCTGATTGTAACATAATTCAGAGCCATGTAGCTAACACAGCTCTTCTCAGGGATAAGCTACCATCACCTGAGCTAGTTTATTTCCATTTTGTATGTAAGCATATTTTAGTTATTTGATATTAATGAAATGAAGTGTTATTTCTTCTCCATCTTTGTATTTATGGTTATATATGTAATTTTTTGCATTATTTTTTAATTTTGTATCAGTGGTATCAGAGAGGTCTTCTCTTTCTCTTTTTTTCTTTGCATGTCCCCAACAAGGTTAGGGTATAAGGATTTAGGGATCGAACTGGTTAAATGTTTGCAAGACCACCCTCGCAAACCCCCAAAGCCTCCCATGGAGGAAGAAAAGAAAGACAAGGGAGAAGGATATCACTTCAAAATATTTCTTGAAGAAGCGCTCGAGCAAAAGAGGAACGTGATGATGAAAGTTTTTTCCCAAATCCTTCGGCAGATACCCATAGGCGACACATTTCCATCTGATAGTCACTCTTAAGCTGCCAATCCCTTCAAGGTACAAGTAAACTTTCCCATTCCCAAATTTGAAGGCCAGATAGATCCACACACTGTAGATAGATGGTTAAATATGTTAGAAGGATATTTTTTAGTTCATTATTTTTCCAATAGGGAAAATATTACTTTTGCGCTCCTCAAAGTTGCCCCCCATGTCAAGGACTGGTGGGATACCTACTATGAACATAGGGACGAGAGAGAACCCTCACTATTTTCAGCCACAACCATTTATAATTATTTTTGAGATGCCACCAAGGAACAATATTACCCTATGGGCAGCTATGAGGACAAGTACATACAATGGACTACACTGTGACAACAAAGGTATCAAGTTGTGAATGAGATGATGAATTTTTTCCATACCCTATGCACAAAGTTGGGTATCAAATATTCGGAGAAAAATTTGGTTCTCAAGTATCACAGTTGTTTTCACATATACATGAAGGAGTAAATGGAGTTCCTCGACATCTCCTCGCTTGGTACAACATACCGATATGCTACCAAGATTGAGTAAAAATTTAAACAAAAGAAGTGATACATGGATTTGTGAATCTGAAGCAAGGGAAAGGTGTCCCCAAACTGTGTAACAATGGACAAAGCCAAGGCAGGGCGACCCAAGATAACCTATCGAAGCCACAAGAAAAGAAAAAAACCATGAAGACAAAGAAGGACATGGTAAGTGGTGTGAGTTCCATAAGAGCCACACTCACAACACAAGTGTTAGTCCAAGCAGTTACTAGTGGCTGAGCTAAATGTTTCCAAATAAGATGCATGTTCCAACTTTGAGTCAGAACCCGACAAGGTGAATGAAAAATCGAAGCAGATTATTGACGTGAAGCCCAGTTCCACTGTTGCCACCACCAAGGTCCAAAATTATTATGCCAAATATCCATAGGAGGGTGAGTGACTCTTCCATTCCCATATGTGGGTGAAGGGTTCTCCGTTGTAGTTCATTATCGACAAGGAGACAAAAGAACCTCATTTTAGCAGAGGTCATGAAGTAGTTCGACCTAATTACCCCAACACACCAACAATAATACACCATCAGGTGGCTTCACCAAGGAGGAGATCTCCATGTCATCCAGTAGTGTCACCTTCCCTACAACATCAAGCCCTTCACAGATGAGTTATTGTGTGGTGTTGCTCCTCTTGAAGTTTGTGATGCATTATTAGGCCAACAATACTTATGGAAGTGACATGTTGCATATGATTCTAGGCCTCGCATTGTTATTGTTACTTTGGTGCGATAAGTTATACAATATTATCATTCATGGTGGTGTACTTGGATGACATCCTAATCTTCTGCCAGATTTGGGAAGAGCACCTCCACCATATTTGAAAGGTCCTCCACACCTGTGACAACACAACTTGTGTGCCGATTTGGAGAAATTAACTTTTGGTATGGCCCCGTTTCAGTATATGGGGTACATCATTTATTAACAGGGTCTGCATGTGGACCCAGCTAAGATACAAATCATTTGGGATTGGCCCGCCCAAACCACTCTAACATAGCCCCACAAATTTCTGGGTCTTGGCAACTTCTACTGCACGTTCATTTTGGGATTCTCTCATATCACTTGGCCTTTGAGTCAAGTCACCAAGTGAGCAGAAAAAGAAAAGTGATTTTGGTATGAATCCTAACAGAAGGCATTCCCCAAGTTGAAGCGTCACCTCTTCTCTGCACCAATTCTCACATTACCAGACTGTAATATTCCAAAATTTTCATTAAGTTAATTAGAACATTAATTTTTCTTTCATTTTAATAAAAAGAATAAAATGGGTAAGAGGGCCCATGAAGAAGCATAATAAACACTCCTAATATGCAAAGGGGTCACTTAAGTGGCTTATTTTTCATCTCCTAGTGTGAAAAGGGGAAAATACAAGAAGACTAGGTCAAGTTTGACCAAGTCAACAACGCTGCCTAAAGAGGTGTAGCTTGCATGAGAAGACAACGCAGTTTTGATAGGAGGAATATCATTGGATGAGAGAAACCATAATGGTTTTGGTTCATGGCAAGGAAGCCTCCTCTTGGCATAAAAGGGGGAAGGAGAGCCATTGCTCATTATGTTTGAGATTTCGATTTTGGTCTGCTCTCTCCAGTTGTTCAACTGGGATAACTGTGATGCTTAGCACAAGGGATATTTCTATTTAGGAGTTTCCTCTCCTTCATTGGGAAGCTTGGGAGGACTTGTTCTTCATTCACCTCACATCCAGGCTTGAGGCCAAGGTAACCATCTTCAGCTATAGCATTTTCCAACTAAGCAGAAACGCTAAGTTGCTGGGGGTTGCAGTGAGGATTCATTACCACCCACTTCCGGAGCTATTTTTGTAGAGGAGGAGATCATTATTTCTATGGGAGATAAGTGAGGAAGATCCTGGAGCTTCATTTCAGATTTTTGCATTGGGCCATATGTTTCATCTCATTCCCAGCACAGTCTCTTCCCCATATTGCGTTATTTTCAGAGGGCACTTGCAGGAGGGGCTCACACTGTTGATTGGAGGGTGTAATCTTTAGTGAAGGGAGAATCCTTTCACTTTGAAGATCATTGGAGGAGGTTTCTTCATCATTTTCATCATTTCTATCCTTCTCCACTTTTGTATTTTTATTGAGTTGCAGCTGCTACACTGCACTCCGGCATTTTTCCAATTTGTACATTTTGGCCAATCCCTTGGAGGATTGTTGTAGTATTGTTTTTCGGGGTTGATATCTTACTCCCCCACTTTATTTGAGCTTGATATTGATATATCATTGTGTATATATCATTTTTCAATCATTTCTCACTATGGAATGCATAGTCATAGCTTGTTGCTGGGTTATGTAGCAGTGTACTTTCACTTTTGCATGTACATCTATCTTGAGGCTGATCTGGCCTATCTTGAGAGGTATTTCCTCAAATTATTGTATATATATTTGAAGCTACACATAATATCATGGCTGTGATCTCTTCTTGCACTATATGTGTTGATGTTTCACAACTGTTACTTGTTGAAGTTCAGATATTACTGTAGCTCTCTCTTTGAGCATTAATTGAGATACCTAGGAGTGGGAGATATAAATAACCCACCTAGGCTTATTTATTTGAGCTAATATTCTAGAAGTGTAATGTATGAAGGGTAAAAAAATGGATCCAAGCCCCCTTTCAGATTATTTTTTCATTGGCTTCCTTATACACCATCCTTCTAAACCATATTGCAGAAATTCCCGGAAAAGGAATATTACAGTGGTATCAGAGCTTCAAACTTGGCTCAACCTGTGAAGTTCAAATCAAAAAGACAGAAGACGTCAAGATGATGCAGAGGATGATATTTCTCTCATAATTTTTTAGATCTAGAAAAGACCTCTCCAAGGAGGTTGAGAAGACTGAAAAAGGAGAAGAGGAAGGACCATGCACTTCCTACTGTCACAAAGAAAAAGACCAGAAGCATGAAGAGCACTTGGAATTCGAAATTCTAAGGGACTGTCTGGCTAAATACCAAGAAAAACCTAGAGCCTTCCAAGAGACTCTAGCTTTTCCACAATTCATTCAGCAGAAAGAGGAAAGAAGACCTCACAGCTATGAGATGATGAGAGGAGATAGATTTCTATTGTCCACATTCGATGGATCACTCACATGTGCAGCAAAGGTTTGGGTGAAGAAGCTAGAGGATTTATTCCTACTACATCTTGAAGTAGACAGAGAGGTTGTAGAATTTGCAGTGTTGCACCTTGAGGGTGAAGCAAAGACTTGCTGGTTCAGCCATTGGAGTCATGCAAGGGTTTATACTCTTGCTGATTTTTCTCAAAGATTGATCAGAAGATTTGGTCAAAAGAGGGAGGAGCCCTCACGACCAGTTGAAGAGGCACATACCAGTGTTGTCATAGTGATGGAGAAGAAACCTTCATCTCTAGTAATTGAGGTAGCCATCACTATTGAGGAAGAAACTCTTGCAACAACACAAGGTTCTTCAAAATCTCTCCAAGGTATGCCTAAGTTTTTATCTCTCATGGAGGATTGTACATCTTTACATGATGACTGTCTAGAGTAGGAAAATTTCACTGCGTTGTGCCATAATCTTCATACACCATTGATGTGTTTTGCACCACCGTTGAGGTTTAGGTTTGGAAACTTTTTCGTGGAAGAGATTGCATTTCAATGTCCCATGAAATGCAAAGGCCAAAATCTGTTTTGGGAAGATGGTAACCCGTGTTGGGGGGATACCAAGATGCAGGATGAAGGGAGACATCCACAAGGAGTTGAGTGGATGTGGATGGGAGGCAAGAGGATGGTTAGCCTCTTGCAAATTTATGACACAGGGAAGAAAGAGGTAATGCTACGTTGGCTACTCGTGAGGGAGTTTGGCTAGCATAGGACCTATCTTTTTTCACGGATGTGAAGAAGGAGGAGGACTGGCAAGATACTTACACCGTGGGGAAGAAAAGAGCATGGGTGCATTATGATGAGATGGCTTTCTTCTTACCACTCATTCTGTCACCATCACATATTTGGTATGGTGGGAGTATGGAGGAGAAACAAAAATTCTTGTTGCTCAAATTGTAATTGGATGTTGCAGGAGCGGGAGGAGGCACTAGCATAGTGAAAAGGAGCTGCTCCTTGGCCTTAGATGCCCAAGCAGTACCTTCTTCATGTCAAGGACTCTATATGTGTAGCAACATGATGAGTAGATTCTTTGAAAAGATCCATGTCAAATATTTGAGCTTTGAGATGACAGTGGCCCTACTCCACAGGCCAGCAGCGTTGTCACTTAAGAGCTGGGATTACTTGTTGAAGTGTTCCCAAGACCACTTCACAAGTGATGTACCTTGGAGGCATGTAGGAGATGAGGATGAGGGAGTAATGGATGGAAGTATCCCTTACTATATTTTGATATTTTTGGCTTGGGTTCACAAGCACAAGGGGAGATACCTACATGCAGCATTTATGGATTCTCCTTTCATGCATTCTTATGCATACTATTTATTGATGGAGGAGTCCACTTGGGAGGGCATCCTAATGGTTGTATATCAGCATACAGACAGATGCAAAGCCCGAGAGATGATGATATGGTTGGCACAACCACTTCCCTACTCTGTTTCAATAAGGGATAATTTTCACTTGAGCCATTTCAGCTCAAAGACCGCAGTACATGATGAGGGACATAACTATTTTCTTTATGTTTTGCACTCTCTTATCTTTATGAGTAGAATATAATATCAAGGAGGATATTTCCTTCTTGTACATTATGTTTTGTTGTACTTATGGTCAATTGCAGCAATTATGATGGCCATCTTATTGGTGGATTGTGGGGGAAAGCCACAGGATTTTCGGTGTGCACCATTGGCCCCAAGTTATGTTTTCATGATCTCATCTTGCATGATGAATGAGGTAGAAAAAAAGTGGCTGAAACGACACTTGTTGCACTATATATTGAGGCAGGCCAATGATTCCCTGCATTGGTTCCATATATGGAGCTACGTTTCACCTCCTTTCTCTCACAGATTTATGCTTCCATATTCTGCTAGTAGAACGTTGGACATGGGAAGCACCATTGGAGGAGTGGCACAAGAGTTGAAGATGCCCATAGGGATTATGGTTCTCCATACTTCTCATGCTGCATATTTCAGAAAAACAAGTGGGCCAACCTTGATAGCCATGTTACACCTCTTGCTCTCAAATGAAAGGAGTCATTTGGAGAGCTTCAGCTCTTTGGGGAGGAACCCCATGCGTGTTGGATTTTATGGGATGGTTTGGGTCTCCCTTGAGGACCATTATGTTTCATCCATGTATCAACAGCAGCCCCATATGTATCATAAGGAGGGAGAGACACATTGGGAGGATGTGCCCTTTGGGGAAGAAGACCTCCATACACTTTGCAGCACATGCTCTAAGGGGAGTATGGAAGAGGATATGGTCACCATGACAAGATATTTGTTTCTCCATGAGGTGAGCCATATGATTGATTGGATATGATATGATGATGACTTCCAACTCATCACATATGAGATGATTTGGGCCAGCTTGATTTACAGCGTTGGAGGAGATATCCTTGGAGATCTAGACTTCATCTTGCCATTTGAGGGCAACACTATTGCAGCCCAAGTTCAAATTTCACTCCACACTTATAATAACTGGAGAAGAGGACAACGTGGGGTAGGCTATGAAGCCTACCATGTTCAGATTTCCAGCCCGCCTATTCTACATGAGTCCCAGGTGGAGGATGATTTCCAGGAGCTGCTTAGTTGGAAGGTGACTCATTTTGCATGGCTGATTGCTTGGGGGTGGAGGTTCCACATGGGGAGAATTTCTCCCAGCACATTTCAGACTCCATGCCTTGGGAGTACCTCTAGACATCACTTTTCCACTCTCTTGATCACCTCACTTTTTCATGATGATAGCTTGGTAGCTAATTTACATGCGGAGGAGGAGCAGTGTGGGAGCTTTATTGATGAGATAACATCCTATTTCTTGGAGGAGATCATCATACCTAGATGTTGTAGGAAAGGAGAAGAGGAATCAGTCTACCCTTGCACTTTCTTGAGGACAAGAAATATTTGGGATGGGAGGACTGTAATGTTCCAAAATTTTCATTAAGTTAATTGGAACATTAATTTTGCTTTCCTTTTAATAAAGAGAATAAAATGGGTAAGGAGGCCCATGAAGAAGAATAATAAACACTCCTAATATGTAAATGGGTCACTTAGGTGGCTTATTTGTCATATCCTAGTCTGAAAAGGGGAAAATACAAGAAGACTAGGTCAATTTTGACCAAGTCAACAGCGCTGCCTAAAGAGGTGTAGCTTGCAGGAGAAGACAAAGCAGTTTTGATAGGAGGAATATAATTGGATGAGAGAAACCCTAATGGTTGGGTTCCATGGCAAGGAATCCTCCTCTTAGCATAAAATGGGGAAGGAGAGCCATTGCTCATTATGTTTGAGATTTCGATTTTGGTCTGCTCTGTCCAGTTGTTCAACTGGGATAGTTGTGCTGCTTAGCACAAGGAAGATTTATGTTTAGGAGTTTCCTCTCCTTCATTGGGAAGCTTTGGAGGACCTATTATTAATTCACCTCACATCCAGGCTTGTGGCCAAGGTAACCATCTTTAGCTATAGTTTTTTCCAGCTAGGCAGAAATGCTGAGTTACTGAAGGTTGCAATGAGGATTCATTACCACCCACTTCCGAAGCTAGTTTTGTAGAGGAGGGGCTCATTATTTCTCTAGGAGATCAGTGAAGAATATCCCAGAGCTTCATTGCAGATTTTGGCATTGGGCCATATGTTTCATCTCATTCCCAGTGCAGTCTCTTGCCCATATTGCGTTATTTTCATAGGGCACTTAAAGGAGGGGCTCACACTGTGGATTGGAGGGTGTAATATTTAGTGAAGGGAGAAGCCTTTCACTTTGAAGATCATTGGAGGAGGTTTCTTCATCATTTGCAGAATTTCTATCCTTCTCCACTTTTGTATTGTTATTGAGTTGCAGTTGCTACACTGAACTCCAGCATTTTGCCAATTTGTACTTTTTGGCCAATCCCTTGGAGGATTGTTGTATTATTGTTTTCTGGGGTTGAGATATTACTACCCCACTTTATTTGAGCTTTCTATTGCTATATCATTGTGTCTATATCATTTTGCAGTCATTTCTCACTATGGACTGCGTAGTCATAGCTTGTTGCTGGGTTATGTGGCAGTGTACTTTCACTTTTGCATGTACATATGTCTTGAGGCTGATCTGGCCTATCCTGAGAGGTCTTTCCTCAAGTTCTTGTATATCTATTTGTATCTACACATAATATCATGGCTATTCTCTCTTCTTTCACTATATTTGTTGATGGTTCACTGCTGCTACTTGTTGAAGTTCATATATTACTATAGCTCTCTCTTTGAGCATTGATTGAGATACCTAGGAGCGGGAGATCTGAATAACCCACCTAGGCTTATTTCTTTGAGCTAATATTCTGGAATTGTAATGTATGAAGGGTAAAAAAAGGGATCCAAGTCCCCTTTTAGCTTATTTCTGCATTGGATTCCTTATACAGTGTCCTTCTGGACCATATTATAGAAATTCCTGGAAAAGGAATATCACACCGACTTGCAACAACCATTTGAGATTGAGACATATGCCTTTGACTATGTGATTGGTGAAGTTCTTAGTCATCAGGGTCATCTAGTGGCATATCATAGTGAGACACTTTCAGAAACAGTCTGAAAGTACCCCACCTATGACAAAGAGATGTATTACATTGTGCAGGTCTATGGAAAATGGAGGCACTACATTATGGAGAAGGAAATGATCATCCACACAGAACACTAACCCCTACAATTCATAAAGACAAGGGAAGTTGCAAAATGATCACCATCATAAATGGTATACATACTTGCAACAGTTCCATTTTAACATTAAGTACAAGAATGGTAGCACCAAAAATGTTGCATACTACCTCGACAACCACCATTCATGGCGTTGACCCTTGTGCTAAAATATTATGGGCACAAGACTTCGGCATGACTGAATCTTTAAAAGAGTGATCCATAATTCCACAACCCATACCTAAGAGTGATCCATAATTCCACAACCCATACCTGTTTCTCCTTGAAGGAAAGCTAGCTTCAAATTATCACCTCTAGGATGAATGGTTATGCCACATGGGACACCTCTGTGTTCATTCAAGCGAGCATGCCAAGATGATTTGGGAAGAACCTATAGTCAAGTCATTGGATATTTCAGGGTAGAGAAAACAGTGGCACTACTACAGAAGTATTTTTATTGGCTGAACCTTCGACAAGATTTTGGGAAGTACATCATATCCTACACTTCTTGGGCCATTTCCAAACCAAACATCAAGAAGAAATGCATATATACTCCTCTTCCTACTCCTAGTTGACCTTGGGAATCCATCTCCATGAATTACATATTGGGCCTTCCTTCTATTAAGCATGGAAATGACTATGTTTTCATGGTCATCGAAATATTCTCTAACATGACCATTTTGGTGACATGCAAGAACAGTATCACAACATAATCCATTGCCTAAATCTTTTTTGAACAAGTGTGGGTAAAATTTGGGATCCCACTCTCCATTATCTCATATCAGAACAACAAGTTCCTAAGTTCCTTTTGGTCAAGTCTCTAATTAATGTTGGATACTAAGCTCACTAAGTCCATGACTTTCCACCCCCAAACTAATGGCCAAATAACGGTCATCAATAGGATGATCGTACACATTATACACATGTACAAATTTAATCATCCATGCACGTGGGATGAAATTCTACCATATGTCTAATACAAATACAACAAATTTCTCCATAGCTGAAATGGCCATAAGCCCTTTTAGGTGGGGTTGGGATTCCAACCACTATGTCCCATTGATGTGGCCATACCATTTGCAGCTACTCATGTATGTTAAGCTCATTTCCATTCTGAAGTTGACTAGGCTAATGAATTCATTGAGTGGATTCAACACATATTCCAGTAGGTCCATGACATATTGGACAAAGCCAATGATAATTGATAACAAAGTCATGATCAACATAAGGTGCCACATAAGTTCCAGGTGGGTGATAAAGTTTGGTTACATTTGCAAAAGGAGCGTCTCGTTGGGGCCCACTGCAATATTGACCCACTCTAATATGTGCCTTACACCATCACTAAGGCTATGGGAGACCATTATTTTAAGCTTAGCATTCCCCCATTCCTTGGCCTACACCAAATGTTCAATGTGGACTGCATTTGGCCATATTTTCCACCGTTACTAGACACATCAGACATTGAAGAACAACTCACACTAACAGAGCTAAACCCAGACTACATGGAATAGTCCAAAACTAATCAAATCATGGACATGTAGATCAAGCGCACTCGCCAAAAAAATATCCAATTGTATTGGGTTGTCAAACCTGGCCAACTCTTGCACCAAGGAAAGTGGCTAAGGAGGGACCAAGTTCAGCAGAAGTTTCTCGATCGCATGAAGGAACTCAACGCAATGGGGACCATTGCTTCTTAATGGAGGAGGAATGATATAGGTGGATATTGGTGGCCGCCCACCTATTCCACTTTGACCCCCACCATTGTTTCTTTTCCGTTTCCTTAATTGTAGAAAAACTTACTATTGAAGGCAGCTTTTCGGGTCCTAAACTTTTAGAGTCATTTTGAGTGACTAAAAGAAGTTTTTAGGGAAAACTGAGAGACTCAAAAAGTTCACAACTAGGTTACAAGGTTTTTTTCAACCTCCTCTTCGAGATCTTCAAAATGAGGTATTATGATAGACAAACAAAGATCGTATGCTAAAGTTACGACCCGAGGAAGTTGACATTTCAATTTACCCTAATGGGGCCCACAAGCTTTTGGTGCTTCATCTCCTAGGTTTATATTTTTATATGTTTAGGGTTTCTCATTGTTTTAAATAATAAAAATGCCATCAAGCCTCATTGTAACACATTTCAGAGGCATGTAGTCGTGACATCTCTTCTAAGAGAAAGCTACCATCACTTGAGCTAGTTTATTTCCATTATGTATGTAAGCATATTTCAGTTCTTTGATATTAATGAAATGAAATGTTATTTCTCCCCCATATATGTATTTATGGTTATATTTGTATTATGTTGTGTTCTTGTTTAAGTTCATATTAGTGGTATCAAAGTGGTATTCTCTTTCCCTATTTTTCTTTGCATGTGCCCGACGAGGTCAGCGTAAAATGAGTTAGGGCTCGAACTCGTTGAACCTTTGCAAGATCCGCCTTGCAAAGCTCAATGACCTCCCATGGCAGAAGAAAAAAAAGATGGGGTAGTAGGATATCCTTTTAAAATATTGCTCAAAGAATCCCTCGAGTGACAGAGAAACACGATGATGGAAAACTTTTCCCAAAGCCTTCGGCGGATGTCCACAAGTGACAAATCTTCATTTGACACTCACTTTGGAAGTGCCACTCCCTTCAAGGTACACGTCAAATTTTAAAATCCCACATTTGAAGGCTAGATAGATGCAGACATCGTAGATAGATGAATAAATCTATTGGAAATATATTTTTCAGTTCATGATTTTTCAAATAGGGAAAATATTGCATTTCCACTCCTCCTCCATGTCTAGGAATGGTGGGATACCGACTGTGAATAGAGGGATGAGGGAAAAACCTCACTATTTTCAACCCCACCCACTTGGAATTATTTTTTATATTCCATCAAGTAAAAATATTACCCCATGGGGAGATATGAGGATGTAATATCCCTTTTTCAAGATTGCTCATAAATCATGCATCAAAAACACATTTCCAGCAAAAAATGTAATAAAAAAGTGAAATGGACTCTTGGATCCCATATATTAATCAATATACATTATAAATCCAAGAATAGAGCTGAAAAAATCAAACTAGGTGGGCTAAACAGACCTCCCACACTAGTGTAGCTAAAAATGGTGAAAAACCCCAAGACTGCAAAATGCCGGAGCAGCTGCTCAAGGGACTGCGTAGTATAAGAGAGGTTTTACACATAAAATTATAGGAGAATCATAGATATACTCATATATTTATAAATAATTCTGAAGTACAAAGATCTAATCTCCTATACAAAATACAAGATAACCCAGCAAGGGTTTCTTGTCAACCACTCAATATATAAAATGTGATATTCAGAAAATGACTGAATAATAACTGAAACACTGAAGTACATGAGTGAAAAGGCTGAAATATGTCTGATATGATGTATAACTCTAAAGGTCTTCCTCCCATGAAAGGATGAACCTCTCAATCACAAGGAAACACTACAACGGAGCCACCAAACCATGCAATGAACACTGCCTCCAAAATAACGCACTCCCTAGCAGAAATAACGCTAGGAGGGTATGATAAATGTGTGGTATGATACCAAAGATCTGAAATATGCTCTGGAGCTCTCAAAACATATCTCTCAAGTGAAGGAAAACTTCCTCCAATGAGAAACTAGCTCAAAAGTCGGGATTCCAATCCCTTCCACTGCTACACCCAACAACACTGCACAATCTCCGGAAAAGTTGTGTTGATGTAGATGGCTGAAGCTTGGCCTGAAAACCTGATGTGGAATGATGAATAAAAACTCTCCCAATGATCTCCTCAAAGGAAAGAGGTGGGATTCCCGCCCGGGAACACCCAGTGCTAAACAACACTGTAACTTTGCTAAGCAGCAAAACAGCAACAATTCTTGGTAGCCAAGAATAATAATCTACAACATGATGAATAATGCTTCCATCCTCTTCCTTATATAAGATGTGATTTTTCTTTCCCTTGGCCCCACTCACTTAGGTTTCTTCTAACCCAAGTTACATTTCCCTCCAAAATTGCGTTATCCATCCTAGGATTCCTCCTCCACTAAAACTGCGTTGTTGACTTGGTCAAAGCAGCTTCATTTTATCTTTGTTCACACATGGAGGTGTCTTATTGAGCTAGAAAGAGTGTCTCCTTTCACACTTGGAGTGTTTTTATCCTCCTTAGGAGACTTATGGGCTTTTCTACCCATTTACTTACTAGCTACAGCTGCTGCTAACTCTAATGTTCCATTTAGCTTGGAAGCTAAAATTTTGGAACATTACAGTCCTCCCCTCCAAAATATTTGCTTGTCCTAAATAAAATGCATAAGGAGATCAAAATATCTCTCCTCCTCCTCATGTGGCCTCCCATCAATAGCCTCCATCACTGCAACAAGAGAATCTGTAAATAAACTGTCATCCAATGCTTCTTCCCAAGTGTGCAAAACCAAGGTGTCTGCATCAATCAAAGGTGGAAAGTGTGAATGGAAACATGCTATCTATATCATGGCCTCCAAAAAGTGTGAGTGATGACCAACATGGTGAATGAATGCCTCCCTCACCCATGCTATCATCCAAATGAAGTGAGTCACCCTCCAACATGGTAACTCATGAAAAGTCTCCTCCACCTTGTGCTCCTGAAATGAAGGTGGGCTGAATGAATGTACATGATAGGCAAGAGGGCCTATCCCACGTTGTCCCCTTCTCCACTTATGATAAGTGTAGAAGGTATGCTTATCTTGGGCTGCAACATGATTGCCTTCCAATGGAAAGAAGACGATTAAGCCTCCAAAGACTCTTCCTCCAAAATCATGATTCATGCCAACCCAAACCATTCCATTCAAGATGAATGGCACATCATCACCACATGGCATCTAAATCAGAAAATGGCTGAATTTTATGTGCATGTTTGGATGATACATATGGTCCCTCTGGTGGATACAGCGCAATTCTCCCAACTGCTGCTTGAGAATGTCATATGGCAAGTGGTCCTGCAACAAGTTACAAGTTGTATATGTTTGTTCTCCCAACATGGGGAAGTAAGAATAAATGTATATCAGTTGTACATATATAAAATAATAATACACTTGCCCAATGTCATGTATATATGGGCTACTATCATCATAAGCATTGGCCCTAAAGTGACCATGAAACCCAGAAATACTCTTGCTCTCATATGGAGAAATCCACTGTTTACATATGTGAGAAAGTACAAATACTCAATACCATAGTCATATGGTATTTTATTATCATATATTATATTTGAAATGTTATATATATTAAGTATTCTATACCATAGTCAAAGTTTAAATGGGTTAATTTAAATCCGCATATCCAAAGTATAAATCCAAATCAACGTCATATTTTCTAAATGGAAAACTAATGGTAGCATATATAATTCGGGTGGCATATGGCGTTATGATATAAATTTCATATGGTTTAATAGTAGGAAGACCACATATGGTTCGATAGAGTAAATTTTATGGTGGAAAAGAAACCGTATAGGTTCTATGGTTTGATATATGTGTATGGTAAATCATATACCAAAAGTATGGGAGCGAGGTCAGGGTTTGAACCCTAGACCTCCGCCCCACAAGTCAACGCCATTACTAATAAACCATTCACACGAATCTTGAAAAGGGGCAGAACGCATAATGTTTTGAAATTAATGTGCCATTTAAACAGAGGTCCGGAGTGGGCTACACCCCTCCCCATGTGGCCAAGTGCCTAGAACTAAGAACTACTATTTGCAAAACCGACGGAGATTTTTTAGAGGGATTAATTACGTGTATACATAATTTAATTATGTTAAACCACATATAATGTCGATCAGTGCTAAATGTGCTTAAAAATTAAACTTCGATCTTATCTTATGTTAAACACACTTATCTTAAGTGTTAACTGCAGATTAAAGTCACGTATATTTATGGCGGAGTGCACTAATTTTGGTGTCGAGGCTATTTTTCGCCATGCTAACTGGAGTTTTTCCAGTTTTGGTAGAGAATATTGGGAAAAAATTAAATGTGCTCTATCTTGAGGATCACTCAGCTAAATTTCGAAAATTAAATAAACATTTTTTATTGTATTGGACCTTATGAAGCTAATGGTACATCTTTAAGAGCATTTGGAGACTTCTAGGTGCGAAAATTCTATAGGGAAGTTTCATGGAGCTCGGGGTCACCAGGTGTTGGAGGCATAACCAGAGGGCCTAGAGGCCATTCTTAGAGAATGAACAATGCATTTTGGATGATTGACATGTTTTGGAAATAGTGATATAGGTTTCAAGAGCAGATAAAGACTTCTACAGGTGTATTTTCCACAGGATAGCTCAGGGAAGCTCAAGATCACCAGTAGAAGGGATCATGCCCAAGGAATCCATGGTCCATTTTCAGTGATTGAATAGTCAATATAGGGGTATTTTGGCATTATGATCCCATTTTTACAGCCAAAAAAAAACTAATGGAGTTGAGCATCAACATGTAAAAGAATCTGATCATTTTAATTCCAGAGAGCCTAGTCCATTGATGGAGGCTCAAGGAGACGTAGCCCAAGCGTTGAGGATGAACTCCTTTATTATTTTACAGTTGTGAGTTGCTGATTATTTTTCTGCAAATTATGTTTGTTGTTAATGCCTTTAATTAGCTTAAATAATTTTTAAATTTATCACACACAAAGCACTTGAAAAATACATAAACTTCACACAAGAATTTTGTTCAAAAATTGGATGTATGAGCACGATCCTTAAGTTTTTTAAATGGAATAGAAGGTGCTTGCACAGAAAAAAAATCAGCCACCTATTTCAGATCAATTTGGTATCAGAGCTTAGATTAGCTCATTGTAGCCAAGGATAGCTAGGTTCAGCTATTGGTTGTTGAATTTGTGCAAGGAGAATTAAACAGTTTGAAATTTTATGTGTGAAGGAGAAGTTGGATTGAGAGCTTGGTTCTAAAATCACAATAAATAATTTTGTGAAGCTTTGTGAATTGTTGTGAAGATTTTATTCATTACAATTGCAATGGAAACTTCATTAAGTGGTGCTTCTAAACCATCCTTCTTTGCAAGACTCTTTGATAAAGAGATGAAGGAGGACTTATACATCATGAAAGATATGGTGCAACAACTTTATGAATATGTAAAGGAGAGCACTAAATTTCAAGATCAGTTTGTTGCCATGAAGAAAGAGAAGCAAGAACTTCTTCAAAAGATGAATGAGATGGA
Organism: Pinus albicaulis; assembly: GCA_034641835.2. Lineage (NCBI taxonomy): Eukaryota > Viridiplantae > Streptophyta > Pinopsida > Pinales > Pinaceae > Pinus > Pinus albicaulis. The sequence continues at coordinate 149,700,662 of CM076570.1, forward strand.
GATTCAGATCCCTGATGCCAAAGAAGCCTTAGCCAAGCATGTCCTTGAAGAAGAGGTAAATAATTCAAGTTTTTCTTCAATTTTCTCTCATGATAAATGTGTAAGTTCTTTTGAAAAACACACTAAAGGAATAGGTTTCAAATTAATGATGAAAATGGGCTATGAAGGTAAAGGATTAGGAAAACATGCACAAGTCATAGTTGAGCCAATTATGGTTGAGGAAAGGCCTAAGTATTTGGGTCTTGGTTATGGAAAATTTTATGAAGAAAGATCTAAAGGCATGAAGGAACTTGAAATAGTTCCAAGAAGGACTTTTATCATAGGTTCAAACCCTCAAACATGTAAAGTTTTCAATCAAGATGAATGCAATTTTTTTAAACCCATGTTGCAGCAAGATGCTTGTAGACATGCAGATTATGGCGAACAAGAGAGTTGTGATAGATCTAAGGACATGAACATGGTTGTTGGTCTTCAAAACAGAGTTGGAACCTCTTCGAGTGCATCTCCTCAAGAAGGTCATAAAGATGAACATTGAAAGAATCATTCAAGGTATAATTATTCTTATAATCATGTTGTTTATGATTATGTTAAGCATGAAAATTATGCATGCATTAAGAGGAGAAAAAGTTGTTGTTCATATTGTGTTTTTTATAACCATAAAGTTTCAAGATGTTGGAAGAGAATGATAGCATACAGGAAACAGTCAAAGAAAAGGTGACTTGAACTAAAGATGCAAAATATTTGCACTCATTGTCAGAAGAAGGGACATCTCATTGACCAATGTTGGACACTGCATCCAACCACCCATCCAAAGCAATTGAAGAAAGTGGAGAAAAATATTGACGAGAATGGAACAATAGATTCCATCATCGATGTTATTCAAGATGGTTCATAAGAAGAGGATGTTCAGCAGGAAAAATCGTCATTGAAACGGATTGGTAAGAAATGGCTCGATTTCTTGCCCAAGTAAGGCATGCATTTCCTTTGTACATAGATGAAAATTGTAGCCTTATGTATGCATGAATTTCTGTTGAAATTATGACAAGTTTCAGTATATTATCACAACTTGTATGATGCAAGATTGCATGAGAATGTTTTTCAGTTGAAGGCTTTTCTATTTTTTGCAAATTTTCGCCAAGATGGTGTAAAAGATGGGTATGTCACTCATTTATGTTGCAGTAATTTATTATTTAGTTCAGCTCTTATGATCACCCATATGTTTTGGGCTTTTGTAATTGAAAGAGAGAGTTGAAAAGTGTACATATGCATGAGATTTTGTATATGTAAATAGAGAACTTGTGATAGGTTCATTGTAAATAGATAAATGCATGAGTGTTGTCAATATGTATCATTCAATGTTGACTATGTTTGTCGATTATGTTGATCAACTTATGTTCTAGTTGATGGTGTTTGTCGATTATGAGTAGATATTGGATACACCAATGTCCAAGAATATCGCCATGTACTTGATGTTACAAGAGGTGACATTCATTGCTTTCAAGGAGCAAAAGAAGAGGTGGTCGTCATTTCAATTTTTGCATAATGTTTTCTTTTCAAGATTGATTGTTTGTTCTTGTGACAAGATGTTGCAGGAAGTTTGAGGTCCATTCAATGAGAAGGGGATGAGATGCAAATTGTTTTTCAACCATTGCAGAACATGTTGGTACTTTTTGTTAAAGCCAAGAGTTCACTCATATTACAAGCTTAATTTGGATAAGAGGATTTCCAAGAAGAAGCTTGTATGCATTTGTTGCAAGAGGGACTTTATTCTTAGTGGGAAGGCTAATAGTTTTCCAAGCACATAGAGATCAATTTGGTACAGTAGGGTATGTATCATTTTACAACAACCAACAATGTTGACGTGGGTCAACAACAACCAGAGAGCGGTGGTTGAGAGACATAGGTAGTTGCGATGTAAGGCATGTCAATGTGATTGTCAAAGAAGACATGTCAAGTAAAATCAGTTGATATAACTTGAAAGCAGAAGATTTTTGAAGCTAAAGCAGATAATTATTATCTTTTGTGGGTCCAAAGGCCTATCAGTGTGAAGCAGTGATTAGAATTTTGATCAATGCCTAAAATTAGCTAAAAATTCAAAGTGCTCAAAATTGTTTCATACATGAATGATCCGATAGAGTTTGTCAATAGGATTACGGTCCAAATCGTTTCATCAAATTATTAGTTCGTATGAGTGAGCTATGTCCTGTTGTTCGCTTTCCAAAACAGCTAAAAAATGGGTAAAATAGGTACAACTGCTGATGTGGAAGTCTAGTCAGCAAAAATGAATCTTCTGGAATATTCTTCAGGTTTCAGCTATTGAGGCTGTGACAAGTGGCATGTGCTAATTCGCTAGTTTGGTTGTGATATGACTTTCAAGGATGAAATTATGTGGATTATGGTTAAATTTTGAAATGGTTATATATATATATATATATATATATATATATATATATATATATTATACCATAGTCAAAGTTTAAATGGGTTAATTTAAATCCACATATCCAAAGTATAAATCCAAATCAATGTCATATTTCAAATGGAAAACTAATGGTGGCATATATAATTCGTGGTGGCATATGGTGTTATGATATAAATGTCATATGGTTTAATAATAACAAAGACCACATATGGTTTGATGGCATTAATGTTATGGTGGAAAATTTTTTAAAGGTTCTATGGTTTGATAGGTGCCTATGGTAAATCCTATGCCAAAATTATGGGAGAGAGGTCGGGGTTTGAACCCCAGACCTCCGCCTCACAAGTCGACGCCATTACCAATAAACCATTCACACGAAACTTGAAAAGGGATGGAATGCATCATGTTTTGAAGTTAATGCGCCATTCAAACATAGGTCTGAAGGGGGCTAGCTCCATTGGCCAGCCCCCTCCCCATGTGCCCAAGTGCCCAAAACTAAGGGTTACTATCTGCAAAACCGGCGGAGATTTGTTAGAGGGATTAATTATGTTTAAACGTAATTTAATTATGTTAAACCACATATAATGCTGATCAGCACTAAATGTGCTTAAAAATTAAACTTCGCGCTTATAAAGACACTTATCTTAAGTGTTAACTGCAGATTAAATTGGTGGATATTTATGGCGGAGTGCGCCAATTTTGGCGGCCAGGCTATTTTTAGCCATGCTAACTGGAGTTTTTCCAGTTCTGGTGGAGAATATTGGGCAAAACTTAAATGTGCTCTATCTTGAGCATCACACACCCAAATTTAGAAAATGAATAGTCATTTTTTACTGTATTGGACCTTCTAAAACCAATGGTGCATATTTCAGAGGAATTTGGAGACTTCTAGATGCAAAAATGCTATAGGGAATTTTCATGGAGCCTAGGACCACTAGGTGTTGGAGGCATAACCAGATGAGCCAAAGGCCATTCTGAGAGAATGAAAATTTCATTTTGTATGATTGTCATGTTATGGAAACAATGAGATAGGTTTCAGGAGTATATTAAGACTTCTACAGGTGTTTTTTCCACAGGAGAGCTGAAGGAAGCTCAAGGCCACCAACAGAAGAGATCATGCCCAAGGGAGCCATGGTCCATTTTCACTGACTGAACAGTCAATCTAGGGGTATTTTGGTATTATGAGCTCATTGTTACATTCTGAAAAAACAATGGAGATGAGCATCAACTTGTAAAATAATTTTACCATTTTAATTCTAGAGAGCCTAGTCCATTGATGGAGGCTCAAGGAGATGTAGCCCAAGTGTTGAGGGTGAACTCCTTTATTATTTTGCAGTTGTGAGTTGTTGTTTATTTTTCTACAAATCATGTTGGTTTTTCATGCCTTTAATCAGCTTAAATAATTATTAAATTTCTCACACATAAAGCTCTTGGAAAACAGATAAACTTGACACAAGAAATTTGTTTCACAATTGGATGTATGAGCATGATCTTTAACTTGTTTAAATGGAATATAAGGTGGTTCTATAAGACTGTTCTTCTGAGAGGAATACCTTGGAGCAGTCATACACTGGATTTCGTAGGATGTTGGACCATCTAGCTTTCAGAGAAGGTCCACAACATTTATATCCATAATACCCTTTTGTTACAAGACCTGTGAAATTATTGTATACAATATGCATGTCATTTTAAAGAATATCATGAAGATCAGAACAATTAAAGTGAATAAAATAAATAATATGCAAAATAATATTGTTATGTATATAAACATATCAAGAAACATGTAATTTACCAGAGAAAACTCCTAAGCCTGGATAATTAAGTGTCCTGTAAGCAAATATGCCATACAACATAAAAATCCTCTCTGCTGTGATGGGTCTTTTCATCTACCGACTGCGCCTTGCTGTATTCTACTCTTGATAAGAGCTTCTGAAATTTTGGAGTTGTTTGAATATTTTGTGCACCTGAACTCAATTTTGAATCTACATGAACCTGCATATTTGTATACATTAATTTTATTCAGCTGATTGACATGGATAAAATAAATAAATTCAATTATATAATGAAAATATAAATAAAATCTGAAGTAATTACGTCTGGAGATGGATAGGGAGAACTACACGATGGACTTTGAGAAATATTATGGAATAAGCTAGATTTTGAAGAATTGTCCATTTGATATAATTATGAGATTTTATCCCTGTATTTGAGCAAAATCAACAATAATATTTTGGTGTAACTACCTAAAAATAATTTTGGTGCCTTAAAAATGGACTTATTGTTATTGGTGCTAATGTAATGTTAACTGCCAAAGTGCATTTTAGTTACTACGCATTGTTGAGATTCAACAAGATGATGAGCTTAGTGAAAAGAGTTTCCTTCAAAAGGTGGGTCCGCAGGCTATTTTTGGTGCAAGTCTATTTTTAGACATGGTGATCATATTTCAAAAATTGCAGGATGCTATTTGTGGATGGTTGGTCAAGTTGGAAAAATAGATGAAATTCTATTTTCAGAATATTGGGCGAAGCCTATTTATAGATCTTCGATCTAAAAATAAAATTGTCGATTATTATTAGCTCTTAATAATAATCCAACAATAAACATCAACTTATTCTCTTGGAGCACTTAATTTCAGTGCACAGATTTGGAAAATAAGTGGGCTGAAGGAATTACACAATTCCTAGAATTTACTGGTGGTTCATGCATGGAGGACTCAATTAGAACTGAAGTGGCAAAGTTATGACAGAGTTGGAAGAGTAGTTCATGGAGTTGTTATTCAGTTCAACTCAGTTAATGGAGTTAAACTCAGTTGAGCTAATTTTATCTATTCTAACTGAATGATATACTAGTTAGAGTGGAGTGAATTAATTAGTAAATTAATTTACAAATAATAACTCATTAATCAACTGAACAATATAGCAGTTGACTACAGTGCATGTCAGTTCCAGTGGAGACCTAGTGGAGAGATAGGTGAAAGGGCAAGATGGACTATCTGTTGTGACCATAGTGATGCATTGATTGCACCACACACACATTGGAGTTTCCAATGAGGATTTCATAGTCAAGGCAAGGGTTATTCGAATTCATTCAAATCTATTCTTCAGCAGGGATTGCATAGTGGAGGTAGGCTGCCAGGAGGCAAGAAATTGGTGCATGGAGATGCAAATTTCTGCAAGACAGTGTGTAATGATTGATTGTACTGAGTTCTTGATGTACTAAGCTTTGTATGAGATTTTTACATGATCTCCATGATACATAATATATGATAGTTGGGTTTTTCAGCTTCAGGCTTTCCCATTAAACAACTATGTTATGTGTGTTTTTTTTATTTCTTCATGTGTTTGGAATTAAGTTTAAATTTTCGCAAAGATTAACAGTGGAAGGATTCTGTATTTAGAAAGAAGATAAAATATTGTTAGATTAGGAGAATCTGGATATATACATGCATCTTGTATATAATTTCTACATGGTATCAGAGCAGTGTTAATTCTTGAAGATTGCAATTATGAAGAATTGTTGAGTTTGTGCTGGTGGACAATTCGAATTTGCTATAGAAAATTATTGGTGCAGAAGTTGAGTATACATTGAAATTTCTTTCAATGGGTTGCGATTGGAGTATTCCCTTGATGGGAGCTCGAATTACATAGCCTGGAAGGATAGGATGGAGGTGGTTCTGGAGGATAATGAACTGAAGGAGTTCATCGATAGCGATGTTCCTAAGCTGGGATCTATCGATGCTACATTACTTGACGTGTGGCAAAAGAAGATAGAAAAGACAAGAAGAATTATGTTGGAAGGTGTGAAGGACCATATTGTGTCCAACCTTCATGGGAAAGCCACTCCATTCCTAATGTGGAAGGCTTTGACAGATTTTTTCCAAAGCAGTAACAACCAGAGGAAGTTGGCGCTGAAAGACAAGCTCAGAAAAATAAAAATGGAGAAGGGCAACAGTATTCCAAAATATCTCACGAAGTTTGTACACTGTAGGGATGAACTAGGAAGTGTGGGGATTACTATTGATGATGAAGACTTGGTGAGCTTGGCTCTCCTTGGGATTCCGAAGAGTTTCCATAGCTCAAAGACTCTGTCAATGGACAGGAGAAACTGTCGAGATGGAAGCAACTTTGGTCGGATCTTATGCAGGAGGACATAAGGCGAGGTACCAGGGATGGCTCTTCATTGAAGAATGAAGATGAAGATAATTTCGCTTTGGCTACCAAAGAAAGGAAAGGGAAAGGGAATAAATTTCCTTCAAAATCTGAAGCTAAAGGCAAGAAGCAGGATTTGTCGAAGGTGAAGTGTTTTCACTGTCACGAACATGGGAATTTCGCCACTAACTACCCACAGAAGAAGAAGAACAATAAGGTTGCTGGAGCTGCAACTGGAGAGGCCTTAGCCTCGCAATTTGAACTTTATTTCTCTTTGATCGCATGCTTGGTTTCAATCTATATGGGATCGATGTGGTATCTTGATAGTGGTGTGTCTTTCCATATGACGGGAGATAAGGAGTTGTTTAGTGACTTGGAGGAGAAGGACCTTAAAATGCATATAGAGATGGGCGACGATGGTTGATACAGTGAGACCAACATTGGAACCATTACCTTTGAGATGGATTCCGGTAATCCATTCTTGTTGACATATGTTATGCATGTTCCAGGTCTGAAGAAGAACTTGGTCTCAATCGCAATGTTGGAAGACAAAGGTTATGACATTGTTTTTAGCGATGGAAAATATTTCCTGCAACATAAAAAAATGAGTCAAACCACGAGGATAGGGATTCAAGTTAAGAATCTCTAAAATTTGGAGGTAGATGTCTGTGCTGCAATGGTGGGCAAAGCAGAAGAAGTGGTGAGCCAGGATGAGGGCAAATTATGGCACAGGAGATTGGGCCATCTTCACCATGGCACTTTGAAGATTTTGGAGCATATTTCTACTGGACATCCCAAAGGTACTCTTGCGCATTCAGATCAGTGCAAGGGATGTACTATAGGTAAGTTTGTGAAGACCACCTTTCATGAGAAGGAGAACCATGCTTCGGTGATCTTGGAGAGAATTCACACAGATGTGTGTGGACCTTTATCGATTGCTTCAATAGAAAAACACAGGTATTATGTTATATTTGTTGATGAATATTCTCGTAGATGTTGGATCTTCTTCATGCAGAAGAAGAGTGAAACATTCTCAAAGTTCTGTGAGTTTAAAGCATTGGTGGAGAAGGAGTCGAGGAAGCAAGTGAAAGCTCTACGGAGCGATAATGGTGGCAAATACATCTCGAGTGAATTCAAATAATTCTATAGCAAAGAAGGAATTCGAAGAGAACTCATAGCGCCTCATAATCCATAGCAAAATGGGGTTGCTGAGAGGAAGAACAAAATGATCGTGGGTGTTGAACGAGCGATGCTGCATGACCAAGGCCTACCGATGCACTTGTGGGCGGAAGCATGCAACACTACGGTTGATGTGGCAAACAGTTGTCCTCATAGAGTACTTGGAATGAGTACACCTGAAGAATATTTTACTGGTAAGAAGCCTGATATTTCTCATTTAAATATTTTTGGCTCATCTATTTACATTCATGTGACAAAGGATGCCAGGAAGAAGTTGGAGCCAACTGCAGAATTTGGGATATTTATGGGGTACACAGAAACACCCCATAATTATCGAGTGTATTTTCCAGACAGTCGGATGACTCTGGTGCGACAGGATATAAAATTCAATGAGGTGAAAGCCATGAAGTTGTCGCTTGAGAGGGAGCTACACTTGCATGTAGAGGAGGAACTTCTTGTTCCCAAATATGAGCCTCTAGATGTGTATCAACCACAGGAGGAGATTCATGGAGTGAAGGAGTCCACTCATGCAGAACCAAACATCAGACAAGGTAGAAAGTGTACCATAGAAGCTGAGATACTTAATCTTGATGCGGCACAGAATGTAGGAGTCCCTACATCATAGCGCAAACAGAGACAGTCACCTGACTGATTTACTAGATACATGGCTCTTATGAGCAAGTGTATCGTGACAAAGCCATCTTATTTTTAAGAAGCTTTGCAGGAGCCCACATGGGTAGATGCCATGGTGGAGGCGTATGACTCCATTTTCAGAAACAGTGCTTGGGAGATTGTTCCAAGGACAGTGGTTAAATTAGTTGTAGGATCAAGATGGATCTACAAGGTAAAGCAAACTGTTGATGGGAGCATAGAGAAGTATAAGGAAATATTTGTTGCCCGAGGCTTCTCATAAATCGAGGGGATTGATTATGAAGAAAACTTTGCACCTGTTGCATGGTATTCTTCCATAAGGACCATCCTTGCTGTCTCAGTGCAGATGGGTTGGCACATTCATCAGATGGATGTGAACAGTGTGTTCCTTAATGGGATCATTGAGGAAGAGGTGTACATTGAGAAACCTAAAGGATTTGATATCTATAGCAGTGAGTCGCATGTGTGCAGGCTCAAAAGAGAATTGTATGGGCTGAAGCAAGCACCACGTGCTTGGTACACACGGATCGATAGCTATTTCACTAGAATTGGCTTCACTAAGAGTGAGGCTGATGCAAACCTATACCAAATTGTGGTGGAGGGTAAGCTTTTAATCCTTGTTCTTTATGTTGATGATTTAATACTAATGCGTGATGAGCAGTTGATACACTCATGCAAGGTAGATCTTGCAAAGGAGTTTGAGATGAAGGATTTGGGCCTCCTTCATTATTTCCTTGGATTGGAAATATGGCAGTGGGAAGGTGAACCGTTTGTGTCTCAAAGCAAGTATGCCCAGGAGATACTGGAGAAGTTTCACATGCAAGGTTGCAAGCCTATCGACGCTCCTCTAATAGGAAATTGGAGGAAAGAGGATGCTACATCGGCAGAGGTAGTGGATTCCATTGTTTATCGACAGTTGGTGAGTTCGCTCATGTATTTATTTAATACAAGACCGCACATATGCAATGCGGTGAACCAGCTTTCACAAATGATGGTTAAGCCTACCAAGCTCTTTTGGAAGGCAGGAAAGCATGTCCTGAGATATCTCAGGGGCACATCTGAGTATGGATTATGGTACAAATAGAAAGATGAAGTGAAGTTGCATGGCTTCACGGATGTAGATTGGGCAGGCAGCCGAACAGACAGAAAGAGCACATCAAGAGGGATTTTCAGTATCGGATCTACAGAAGTTTCTTGGTACAGTAGGAAACAAAGATCCACGGCACTCAGTTCAGCAGAAGCAGAATACATGGCATAAATTCAAGCTGCATGTGAGCCTATCTATATGAGAAAGATCCTGGTCAGTTTGTTCAGTTCACATTTAGATCCTACAGTGATACATTGTGATAATCAGAGTTTCATTAAACTCTGAATTAATCATGTGTTTCAGGATATATCTAAACATATTGATATCCAGTATCATCATATCAAATATTGTGTGCAGCGTAAGATCATGTTGCTTTAGTATATTCCTACGGAAGATCAAGATGCAGATATTCTGACGAAGGCGCTCACCAGGAGCAAATTCGAATACCATAGAGGCAATATTGGGGTGAAGGATGATCCCTATCTTGTTGAGATGGAGCTTTGAGATTCAAAAAGATGATGAGCTTAGTGAAAAGAGTCGCCTTCACTAAGTGGGCCCACAGGCTATTTTTGGCGCAAGTCTATTTTTAGACATGGTGATCATATTTCCCCGTGTTGCAGTGACGCTATTTGTGGATGGTTGGTCAAATTCGAAAAATATATGAAATTCTATTTTTATAATATTAATAAGTTCATTTATAGATCTTCGACCTGGTAAATAGAAGTGTCGATTATTATTAGCTCTTAATAATAATCCGACAATAAACATCAACTTATTCTCTTGGAGCACTTAGTTTCAGTGCACAGATTTGGCAAATCAGTGGGCTGAAGGAATTACGCAATTCCTAGGGTTTACCGGTGGTTCATGCATGGAGGACTCAGTTAGAACTGAAGTGGAAAATTTATGGCAGAGTTGGAAGAGTAGTTCATGGAGTTGTTATTCAGTTTAACTCAGTTAATGGAGTTAAACTCAGTTGAGCTAGTTGTATCTAGTCTAATTGAATGATACACTAGTGAGAGTGGAGTGAATTAATTAGTTAATTAATTCACAAATAATAACTCATTAATCAACCGAACAATACGAAACAACAATCCGTCGTACATGTCACGAAAGTGGGAGACCCGTGGAGAGATAGGTGAAAGGGCAAGATGGACTAGTCCGTTGTGACTATAGTGATGCATTGATTGCACCACATACACATTGGAGTTGCCAATGAGGATTGCGCAACAAGGCAAGGGTAATTCAAATTCATTCGCAGCTAGCTCGACATCAATGGATTGTGCGTAGGAGTGTGCTGAGAGAGGCAAGAAATTGGTGCATGGAGATGCAAATTTCTACATGATAGTGTGTAATGATTGATTGTACTGAGAGGTTGATGTACCAAAACTTTGTATGAGATTGTTACATGATCTCCATGATACATAATATATGATAGTTGGGTTTTTCAGCTTCAAGATTTCCCGTTAAAAAACTGTGTTATGCGCGATTGTTTTTATTGCTTCATGTGTTTGCACTTAAGTTTAAATTTCCACAAAAGATTAATAGTGGAAGGATTCTGTATTTAGCAAGAAGATAAAATATTGTTAGATCAGGAGAATCTGGATATATACATGCATCTTGTATATAATTTCTACACGCACCGGTGTGGTTTCATTAACGGACGCACCGGTGCGGTTGTTTAACAAACACACCAAATATCCGTAAATAAAAAAAGTGCAATTTTATTTTTTTGAAGTGAAAAAAAACGGTAAATTGAAAAATGGGCAGAATTTTTTTTTGGAAATCTAATTTCATAAAAGAGTTCTTTAAATATAAAAGCTAATCATTATTTCATTATTTTTGCAAAAAAATTTAGGGAGGGATTTGCATGAGAGACATACCTGGAGCAAGAGAGAACGAGAGCACTATGGAGCAGCAAAATACTTTTAAACAACAACACTATTTACAGAATCAAAATTTGAAACATCTGGCGATTCGCACAAAAACCATGTAGTATAGTAAAATTGTTAAATTTTACTATAATAATTATTTTTTTACATTTTTTTTAGATTTAATACATGCATAGTAAAAATTTAAATTTTACCGTTCATTTTTCAGGAAAAAAAAAGAAAAAATTAAAAATTAAAAAAAAAAGAAAAAAAAATATATTCTTACATTAAACCCTTGCTTCTTCTTGTTTATGTGACTTCACAATTAGGGCTTTTCATTTTAGATTTATAGGATTTGTATTATTATATATATAGGCATATGACATCTAATATGTGGGACCACTTGCAGAGTTGGATCCTAATCCATGTCGGCTCTTGCATGATTTAAAAAAAAAAAAAAAATCGGTGTGCGTTGTTTAAAATAGTGCACCAGGCACGTTCTGACAAAAACATTGTTTGATAAAAAAAATATATATTAATTTATTTTTGTATTAATCGGTGCACCGGTTAACATATAACGCATCGGGTCTCCTTGTTCACAAAGAGCACCATACAGTGTTTCTATTGTATTGGCGGTGCGTTCATAAGAACCTACCATACTTCGTTCGGTGCGTACTTTGGAAAAGACACACCGTTTTCTTGATTTTTTTTTTTTTTTTACATGAAAAGTATGTGATTTATTTATAAAATATATTAATGAATAGTATAGGTATCATACTAATAAAGAAATGGCTAACAATATTTCAAGTAACAAAAATATTGATAGCACATCGAGGAAAAAAAAACAAGTTCTTTGTAAATTCTTTACAAAAATTATTATTTTTGAACTATATGTAAGTTTAACTAATATGTATTGTTTATTGTGTATCATGTAGAGCCACAAAATGACGAAGCTTGATAACATTATTTCTCATCTAAAACCAAAAGAGCGTAACAACTTAATGGAAAAAATGCATAAGGATGAATCAGATGAATGAAAAAATACTATCAATCCAATATGAGTTTCTTTTTTGAATTTTCATTAATAATATACTTAGAAATATTAGATAACATGTTTCAAACAATCTATTAATTCATATATGTTTAATGTTCTAGAGGGTCCAATAGCGAAGAAAATGAATGTTGTTCTAAGAAAAAAAATAGAACATGCAAATGAAAATGAATTTCTCCTTAACTCGTCTGAAGTGGTGCTAGAGGTTAACGAAAGGGGGAAAACTTTTACACAACTTTGAGGGATCTAGTGGAACGAATGTATAGACATTCTTTACACTTACAATACAAAAATCAATCCATTTATTTCAAGAACCAAATTTTATTTAAACTACAAGATGAGTTTCCAGAGAATTGGTCAATGAGACATGTCAGAATTTTAATAGAAAAAACGTACAACAACAAAAAAGAAGGATTGAAAAAGTAATATTTCTTTAAATGTTTTTCTAGAAATATATGTATATATTACCATAAAGCATCATTTATAAATATTAATTTTGTTATATTTACTTTTCATATATCAATTTATAAATTAAATAGTTTATTATCATGTTACATTTTCAGGAAGATTATGAAAATCTCAAAGGATGAACAAGATGATATCATAAATATGCCAGTAGAAATGTCCAAAAAGGTGTACAAGGAGATGGTCAAAGAAATGGAAATAATTGCATCGCACGAGGAACCATCTCAAAAACAACGTGCTTCAAATGTAATATGTAATCATTCAATTTTTCGATAAGGTACAATAAATAAACAATTTAGCATTAAATATTAATTTTCAAGTATTTTATTGCAGAAAAGAAAAGAAAATGGAACCCATTTAGAATATAAAACATGACTAAAATGAAGAAAAGGGTTGATATTTATGTTTGTGAGTAATTTTTACTTCCTTAGAACAACTTATCTAGATTTCATTTTTGTATATTTTAAGTTGTTTTACAACAATGATCATTGAATGTCTTCAAACAGGTGCTAACATACAAAGAAGAGTGATCAGAAGAATTGATTGACATTGGGTTAAATATGGGTTGTCAGTATATGTTGGCATATCAGAAATTAATTGTGGAAATTGTAAGCATCTACCTTGTTTTACTTAGTTATGTCTATAATTAATAGAACAAAAAACTATTTTATATTAAATCTATGATTTGTTATGGGGTATAAAACTTGCAGGAAAAAATGTATGGAACTGCACAAACAAATTAATTGTTGAGAGATGGCATGAAATTTGGTTTTGAAAGAATGTGTATAGTTCACGAGTCAATTCTTGCTATGGTACATTTATTTTCTATTTGCATTGATGTATATTATTTAATATTCAAAATTTAATTATTCCCAGCAATGTATATACACTCATTACACTTTATTTCTATGTTTGTAGATGGAACTTGAAGAAGAATAAAACAATCAACGCAATGAACAAAACATTCCTCGAAATAACCCAAGTCACAGAATTAGCTTGAGTAGTGACAACAGTTCCAACGAAGAATGATGATCAATATGTTTGGATATCAAAGCAAGGCATTGTATTTTTTGAAATATTTTTCTATGAAAGCAGACAATTTGTTTAATGTGATGGACATAATGTCCCAATTGAAATACAAAGGGATACCAATAAATATCTAATTTTGTGTGACAAAGAGTGTCTTTTATATATATATATATATAGATAGAAAATAAAATACGTTTTAATGTATTCTATTGCATTCTCCATTGTCGCTGTGAAATGTTACACCAGTGATTAAATATTGGATGATTAAATAGTATAATGAAGAGACGTGAAATATGATGATATGATATAAAAAATTAATCCAAATATCACATTCAAATGCACTAATAAAAATTTAATTGATATGAATACTATTATAAGATATGTGTCGACTTTTGATGAATAATGAATTTTAAAAAATCACAATAATTGCACTGTCACAGGTCGATGTTTCTAAAAAATAGAAAATGAGCACCAGTGCATGTTATTTACTGCACACTGGTGCGTTTGTATGATACTACACATTGGTGCGTTTCTATTACCTATGGGCACTGCAAAAATACCAATACCAATTAAAACGCCTCGTGCACTTTATGGACGACTACCACTGGGGCGGTCGTATATGCATTGCATGCACTGGTATAGTTTTCCTTTAACGCGCCAGTGTGTTTTTATATCTTAACGACCTAGTATGTTTTAACACCTAAATGGCGTGGTGCATTTTTACACCTTAACGACATTGGTGAATGCACCTTCCATCATCCCAATGCGTCTTTGTGGGTGACATGCATTGAGATGGTGCTAAATGCCCCGGGGCGTCCAAAATGTGTTTTCCATCCCGATGCTTGGTATGTTTATAGTACCAGTGTGTACATGGTAAAACACACCGATGCGTTCACACATGATGTGCGCACCGATGAGAAAAACATCCATAAAAACCTCCGGCCGTCCAGTTTTTTTTAGTTGTGTTGAATTTATGTTAGAAGCTCTGCCAAAACCTCCATTACCAAAAAACTATGTTGTAGCAAATGTTTTTTTGACAATTTTGGTCAATTTTATAACACTAAAAACCTCCTTTATAACCTCTGCTAGAGGGTATTTTCCTTGTAGTGGTATGAGTCTAGGCCTCACCCTTTTATTATTACTTTGGGAAATATGTTGGCCATCTATTTGGTCACTGTGAAGAAATGCAATGATATAATTTCCCAGACCAGAAAATTTTATTTTTTTATGATTCGCCCTTAGGGAAAGAAGAATATTGTGGCCATGGCCTCCAGACAGGGCTCCCCCATTTGGAAAAAACATATGGACAAGGTCATGGAGGAGTATAGGGACATATTCACCTCACCTACATGAGTACCTCTACACTGTTAGGTCAAGTACTCCATCAATCTAACCCCGGGTGCGCTGCTACCCAATGGAATGATCTTTCGATTCTCTATTCTAGAGAATGATGAAATCATGGGGAATATTTATGATCTATTACAGAAAGGGAACATCAGGTGAAGTTCATCGACCTGTGGGATCTCGATCATGTTAGTAAAAAATATGGACGAAACCTGGAGACTACGTATTGAATATCAATCGCTGAATAAGCTCAATGTCTGGAATAGGTATCCAATCCCACAGATTGATGACCTTTTGGACCATCTCAAGGGGACCAAATATTTCATAAAGATTGAGTTGAAGTCCGACTATCACCAGGTACCAATCAAACTTTCTAATGTCTGGAAGACTTCCTTCAAAGCCAATCTTTCTGAAATTGGCTTGTTCATGCCACCAGTAGAAAATGATGAAATGAGTGACTAGGTGGCTAAAAAAGTTAGTCACCACAACTATTTTAAGTGAATTACTACTAAATTTGAACAATTTTAAGTGACCCAACTGAGAACGACTAACTTAAATGACGAATTTAGTCTAGGGATAAAATAAACGACTAGATAATAAGTGACCCAACTAAAAACAACTAACTTAAATGACTAATTTTGTCCATGACTAAAATATATGACTAGATAATAGGTGAAAAAATTAGAAATAATTAACGTAAATGAATACTGTAGTTCAAGAATAAAAATATGACCAACTAGCACGTACAAGAAGTATATGATTTAGTCATTTATGTTAGTCATTTTTAATTGTGTCACTATAGAAATGGAACATTGCAATTTCGATATTAAAATGTTACATTTCACTAAATTTTGACGTTGCAGATGGATTCAGAGATAAAGGGGGTCTCTGAATCCATCTGCAACGTTAAAATTTAGAGACAAAGGGGTTGCTTCCCCACATTCATGGATGACATCCACAATAAATTTGTTAGTGTGGACTGGCGCACTTTACTCAAGAGATTTGATCTAAGCATTTGATAGTGTAAAACTAGCCAAATACCCATCAACACTAATAATAAATTGTTTAGCTAACCCTTATTTTCTATGCAAAAATACTCAAGAGATATTTTTCCACATTCGTGAATACATGTTAAAAAGAATTATAACCAACTTAATTACAAATTAATTATAAATATATTTCTATATTTTCTTATGCTTTGATATAAAAGTGCATGTTTAAAAATCTTTTCAATGAAACTAATGTTTAAAAATTTAATCATAATATTATTCATTTAAAAGAAATGTGAAAAGCTTCTATAAAATTTATACAAACATTATATATCTTAAAAATAGCTTAAAAGATGAATTAATATAATTTTTTCATTTTCTTATTTTAAAAAACATATTTTTTTTTCTTATTTTGCAAGAAAAATAAGAAATTCTCTTCAATTGACAAATTCATAAATATTTAAAAAATTAAATACTATTCAATAGTCTAAACCCAAATCAAAGTAAAGTGGTGGAGGGAAATTCATTAATATTTAAAAAATTAAATACTATTCAATAATCTAAACCCAAATCAAAGTAAAGTGGTGGAGGGAAAAATTCAAAATGATAGTGGGAAAAATAAAAAAAAATGTTTAAAAAATGAAAAATGATTGGTATATTTCCATACAACATTTCCAAATGCTTTTTCCTGTGACTGCGGCATAAATCGATTATTGGAAACCAACAAGAAGCGGGAAAGAAACCAAACAGAGAGCGAAGCACATTTTACATGTCAATGTAAATATACAGCATAAAAAATCCACGCGTTCCCTGGGATTTGGAGCCATTTTATCTCTGTCTTTGGTTTTTGAACTAAAATGAAATCGAATTTGCTGAGGTTTTGAGGGTGTTTATCCAGAGTTCTGTAGTAGAACGATGGATTTGCAGATATATCTCTATGGCTTCACGAAGCTCTGGTGCAACAGGGTTTGAAGGGTTTGGCCCGGCTTCTGGCTGAGGGTTTGAATCAAATCAGTGAATGAACATCCACCTACATCATTCATTTATGCAATGGAATAGTATTCACGAAGCTCTGGTGCAGTAAGGTTTGAAGGGTTTGGCCCGGCTTCTGGCATAGGGTTGGAATCAAATTACTAAATGAACATCCACAAGCATCATTCATTTCTGCAATGGAAGAGTATGTTAGATATGCCCCAAGAGCATCATCAGTCATCAGTCCGAAGGGAGTTGGTATGAACATCTATCTCGGGAGATTATACATTTTATTTAAGACATCGAAATTGCATTTTTTTGGTTATTTCCAAAGCTCTAGTGAAATTTTCTAATAATTGTTCCTTTTTAAATAAATATTCATTAATATGATAGTGTTTCTCGAATAGAAGACTGAGTCTGCTCCAAAGGTTTTATCTCTAGAGTACAAGAAAAAATCAAAACCCCAGGATGATGCACCACTAGTTTCTTCCTTAGTTCCATTCAAATAGAAAATGGAGTCTGCTCCAAAGGTTTTATCTCTGGAGTTCAAGAAAAAATCAAAACACCAGGATGATGCACCAGTAGTTTCTTCCTTAGTCCCATTCGACCTCTATTTTTCTTCTTGACAACTACTATCAAGGATACCGCTACACATATTAATTTCGTAGCAGACTTGAGACCTGCAACAACATAATGAATATTCTTGTTATCTAAACCCCTAGTACATAGAAAATACAGTTGCAGCAAAGCCAACATCTTTTGTGTATGCTACCCAAAAGAGATAATGGTAAGAAAAATCGTCTTAGAATTTACACTTCCTTCAGAGAGTATAACAACAAGTATACATACATTAAAAATATAAACCAATAAATCTAATATAGAGATTGTGATTTGTAGAAACAAAGGTACAAACCTAGATTAACAATCATAGTATCCTTGTGGCTTTCTTCATGGCCAAGTGGTGTCAAAGCTTCCTTCTATGGAACTACCATGCCTATAAGACCACCTTTCATCACAGTCTTCCAAGTATGCACTCGACCACCATCTGTAATTCTAGCACACATACCAGCCCCAATATATACCTGCCTCAACTTATCACCATGTGGAATGCAAGGACCATGTCTATACAATGGGGTAGCTGGCACATTATATACTCCAACCGCAGGATTTGGTACAACATGATTCCACTGATGAACATATCCATCACTAGTTAAAGCAATGAAGTCTTCTTGTGGGAGTGAAAATATTAAAATAGTATAAAAATCACTGCACTCAACATAAATGAGTATCCATCCTTTCCCTAGAAATAGTCTACATAAATCCACACTTGCATTTCTAAAATGTATTTTTTTGCACACATGTATGTGGGCATGAATACACAGTAGAATGAGAAAGAGTGGATTCATTAATTCATTAGATGATGCAATGTCTCATTGAGTCATTACATAGTAGGAGAAGAGGAGCACACTGCATACCTCCCAAATACCTAACTAATAGCAACCACATTTAATACTATATTAAATGCCTAATAAGTGAATCTTCTATTTGGCAGCTTTGGCAGCTCAATTTCACAAATTTTCTAGGTGGTTACTAGTTAAAATTTGTATGGCAGCTATCAATTCTCTTCGTTATCTTCTACTACAGGTTGGCTTCTCTTTTGGTGGCTTAATCACTTTGATTCAGAGGCTCTACCAAGAACATAAGCTATACCTTTTGACATTTATGTTGGTAGCTACCCACTCACTCATGACATCTCTGACTTGATTCTTTGGTTATTCAGCAGATAATATCTACCCATGTGATTCTTTGGTGATCCATCATTACTTTTTTCCAAAAACAAATGCTTCAGACTGAGACAACTGAGGCAATGGTTCATGACCTAGATTTTCTTATGTTCCTTTGGGTACAGGCATGTGGTACAATTGTCTACATCCTAAACAGGTTTTCTCTCTATACATTGAAGGAAAAAACACCGAAGGAAGCTTTCATCGGTGAGAAATCCTAGGTATCACACTTTTTGTGTTGTTGTCCTGTATATATTCATATTTTTTAGGAGAAATGAACTAAATTGAAACACTTCAATTTGAAGGGTGTTTTTGTTGGATATAATGAGTCCTGCAAGGCCTATGGAGTCTACATTATGTCACAATGGAAAATAATAGTGGATTGAGATGTGAACCTTGTGATGATGCATGGTCCCTCGAGGTCTTAGGAGCCTTTTAGTAGAGGTTTAGGAGGGAGAAACCTTTTCTGTCCTAATGATGATTAGCAAGGTTTTGGAGGTGGAGGTGATGATTTAGTATTTTTTGGTTCAACAAGGCAGCCTAGGTGGTACTAAACATAGTAGGATGCATAGGAGCATGTTGGATCTCCAAAGCCATCCTTTGTAGCGAGTTATCTTTCTAAAAAGTTTCTGAATTATGTTGCACCGATGACTTCCATCATTTTTGTAGAGCCTTTTAGTTATGGGGAGGTAGTTGGTTAGCAGGGATGACATAATGTTGTGGTGGACGTGGACAACTCTAAATTAAAGAATGATGTTTGGGAGATTGTGCTAACACAAATGGGGCAGTTTGTGATTTATTCTAGGTGGATGTTTGAGGTGAAGCTTGCAGCAGATAAAAAACTACAAAGGTTCAGTTCATAGTGAGAGTATTCTCTAGAGAGGAGTTGACTATAAGGACACATTTACTCTAGTTGCTAGTGCACTTGCATCAGGTTCGTTAATGTCTTTAGCGTCAATTATTGGTTGGAATTTATATCAAATGGATGTAAGAACATTGTTTCTTATTGGTCTAATCAAGGAGGAAATATAGATCAATCACAACTCTATAATGAAGAATTTTGTTTGGGAGATTTTGCCAACACAAGTGGGGAAGTTTGTGATTTATTCTAGGGGGGGTTTTGAGGTGAAGCTTGCAAGTAGATACCATAAAAATGTACTAAGGTTCAGTTCACAGTGAGACTATTCTCTAGAGGGGAGTTGACTATGAGGATACCTTTAGGATTTACTCTAGTTGCTAGGGTACTTGCATCAGGTTCGTCATATCTTTAGCATCAATTTTTGGTTGGCATTTATATCAAATGGATGTAAAAACATTGTTTCTTAATGGTCTAATCGAGGAGGAAATATACATTAATCAGTTGAGAGGCTTTCAGGTGCGTGGGTGAGAGATCCATGTATGCAAATTGAAGGAGGACTTTTATGGGATGAAGTTGGCATCACATGCTCAGTACTCTAGGATTGAAGAATAATTGGTAGGTTCAAGCTTTACTATAGCTATTGCAGATCCTGATCTTGATTATTTATTTGGTAAAATTGATTTGCTTGTTTTTGTGAGATCCTAGGGAAAATTTCACCCTAGGATTTCAACAAATTATTTTTCGGAAAATGACACCAAGACTCATCCAATACAAATGAAGTCTTCAGTAAATAACATTGCTATCTCAACATTACAGTAAAAAAATACGATAGTTCAACCATGCAATAGAATTTCATAATACCACTATATTCTCCAGATTTAATAGTTTAGTATAGTTTCAAACAGTTGCAGTATAATTTCGTATTGGACAAAGTTGTATTCTAACCAGAAATCCATTGACCTGAATAAACCTTTGCAAATTATAATTAGGGCTAATATCCGAATGGTTTCAAGGGTCAAGATGGAGGATAAAGCTCTTCTTCTTCCTTGGACTTCCTTCAAAAAATTCTCCGAGAATCTATCCAATACCACTGCATCGTATTAGAGGGTCTTGGATCTGCTTTGGTCCTAAATCAATTCCTCTATGCTTTCCTCAAGTAGCCACTCCGAGCTCTATATAGGAGTGGGAAATTTCTTCAGAAGTTAAGACCTATTGCAGAGCACAAATAATCCCCGAGTGGCCTGAGGAAGGGGGTTGGCTGGGATTAGCCTCCTTTGATGCTAAAAAAATTCATATTAATTTGCCTCAGAATAATTACGTAACTAACCAGTCTCAGGGTTTTGTTTCAGTCTTAGGGTTTTGTTTTCTTGGGAATTGTGATAATATCTTGCCTCAGATAGTTTTGCTTCTCGGATGGAAAAAATTTCCACAATCATCTTTTATAGATTCATTGGATGTTTGTTTGGCACCATCTACATGCAACTGAATGTTGTTTTCAGTTATTTCCTTTTCACTAGCCAATGACTTTTTTTCATCCTTAAGCCAGGTTGATATTGAGATTGGATCAAGTGTTCCACATACACATATTCGCTTCTTCTTTGATTCTACATCATATGAGACACAGATTTATTGGGTGATCCTTCATATTACTACACCTTTCTTCTTAGTCTCTGCATTTGTCCAGTAGTACCATGTTTTTTTATACACCTTCCTTTTAGTAATTTTTTTCCAGAAAATATTAGTAGGTATCTTCTTTGCTGTCAATTGGTTGTCTAACTCACCAAGCAGTGGGACACCTTTTCCATACCTACCTTCCTGTGGTACTTTTGCAATAATACCATTCTCTGGTGTATTATCAATCTCAGATATGTCACTTGCACGGGTTAACATGTCTTGAGATAAAGACTTCAAGTTTTCATTTCTAGAAACATATGTCAATTTGAAATCAAGATCATTCACATCATGAAGCTTCTCATACTTCTCAAAAAGATGTGCAACACCCCACCTGAGGAGAAAATGGCAAACTGTTGCACTGAAATTTTCCAAACTGTTATCTAGTAAATAGTCTTGCTTGGCATAAATAAGGACTCTCTCCTCCACTATGTATGGGCAATAGAACCGAAAAATTTTCAAGTACTCAACTTGGTTATCGATATGTATCTTCTGTAAGGCCCATAAGTCACCGATTGGGTTCCATTCACTGTAAAATATTATTATAGTGTCAATTGAAAAAATATTTATGCTTGTTCCACAAGCACATTTTTTGAGTAAAAACACAAACCACCCAGAATCCTTACTATTAAACTTCTGCAAGGCTACCTGTTTCTTGGTAGCAGGTAAGCAACCATCAATACGCTCATGGGAGTCAATCGCAAAACGTTGGCTGATATGATCATCCAGAATATCACCAATGGAAATTGGCCCAGATAGTCCAATCATCTGGAAAATAATCAACACCCTTTGGCCTTCTAGCCTTAGCTCTGATAGTATATTGTCCAACAGCTGCAACTTGTTGCTGGCATTTATATCAGCATCAAGGAATTCAACTTCTGAAAGGACCTTTCGATGCAAACTTTGCAATGAACCATCCACAAGATAAGGATGATTGCAACACTTCCTTAATGAAAGAAGGATGTCCCTGAGAGCTCCAGAATTATTTTTCTTCGCCACTGAACACAAAAAATCTATATTTGTCATAAAAATGTTACAGTACTGCTCCACCCGTACATATGCCAGGTCTATAGGAACCCAATACTCTTTTAAATTGGCACTTGTCAAAGGGTCTGATTTTCGCTCATCTACAATGTTTTCTGACAAATTGCTCTTCAATAAACCAAGATGTTCACTACTGCTATGTTGTTGCTCTTCAAAATCATCAACATGTTGACTCTCTTTTTTAGTATCGAGGAAGTCAAGAAGACAAGAAACGTCGGGGGAATTATCCTTCAACTACTCATGGAAAATCACAAGTCGAAAATCAGCAGGTAGTTGCTCCAGATGCTGGAAATTTTTTGAAAGTTTAAGGCATTGCCCTTCATCTACAATCACTGCTTCCCAATCTAGGCATATTAAAGAGTCTAGATCTGTGGTGACAACATTGGAGGTGGATAAGACAATCTGAACAAGAAAACATCCACTTTCTTCTGAAAATTAAAGCTTCTGGATAATATCTCTTGACTCTCTATTACCACAGTAAGCCACCATATTTATAGAAGAAGCCCACCTAAAAAATTCTGACTCCCAGCTATATATTCGACAATAGGTCTGTTTATGTGAAAATACTTGATTAAGGATAGGATAAAGGCAATCATTATAGCAATGTGTTCCTGATTAACTTCATCAATGACGAGCATTCTTGTGGTTTTTCTAGAACTCTCGAAGTTTATTGACAGATGTAAGAAGAGAAGAATCCAATAGCCCTTTCATCCAGTCTGGAGGTATTTTCAACCTTGAAAAAAGGACTGTTCTACAGCTCTTTTGCCTTAACTTCTTGAGTAGGACTAGCTTGCTGGTGTGCCTCATGATAGCGAAGTTCGTATGCTTTCATTAGTTCCCTAGTTGAAGTTAGGTTAAGAAAAGTTCTATCTTCTAACTCCCATGTACATTGATCGTAGCCTAACCCTTTCCATTTGACGAACCATTCTTGCCAGCCCAATTCACTAACTGCATCTGTACACTCTTTATCAGGATGCTTAGGAAAGATCAGTGCTCTCTTCTGAATAAGCCGTTGTGGTTCAACCCATTCAGAGTTCCATTTAAGAGCCTTTCCTTGCTGCAATTTTTTCTTGAAACTAGCCAGCTGCTTGGGAGCTTCCTTGACAAGCAGAATTTCACTGACCCATAAATTATGAAGATGAGAGAGTCCTCTATACTTAACAAAATATATCCTTTGTTTTTTCTTGAGTCGTCCTACTACTTTATCTGATTTCACTTGGTATGCAATCTTCACATTCATTTCATGATCTCTAGCATTATTAGATTTAAACAATGTTTTTTCTTTTAGCCCATCATGATCTCTCTGATTTGAATCCGACATTGAACAACCTATAAGAGGATGAACACCATATTCGCTCTCAAAAATGTTGTTCACTTTCTCTTTTTTTTTTTCCACAAAGACATCCTATTCAGCAAATTGTTTAGGTTCAACATGCTTGACATCCCATATCGATTCGACTCCTTTGCAGGCAGAGTGTACACCACATGATATTATCATGTAAGTACAAGTTGGGCAGTACCAGTCACCAGGAGGAACTTGAACCAAGGGTGGGTCAAGGAAACCTATATGGTAGGTTACGAGGCAATATTTTCCATCACAACACAGCAGCTCCCTGCCTTCTTTAGAGACTTGGCACACATTATTATAAAAATCTGTAGAAGACTTCACAACAGAACTACTTATATGCAAAGAAAATGGTTCCTCAATGTTAGCGTCTTCTATGCTTACCTCTGTTCCACCAACCATTCTCTTAAGGTCCAAAGTGTCCTCATCTTCATAATCCTCTAAACAGATTTGATGACTATCAAACCCTGGAACATTCTTACTCAACCTTTTTGCCCCCTTTTGAGTTACAGCAGAGTCATCTCCTCCATCTTTATCTGAATTTACAATAGCTTTGTCCTCCTGCAGAGAACTAAATGGTTCCTCAACTGGTCCTGATGACTCCAAATAGCTTCTTTGCTGTCAATTGGTTGTCTGACTCACCAAGCAGTGGGACACCTTTTCCATACCTGCCTTCCCGTGGTACTTTTTCAATAATACCATTCTCTGGTGTATTATCAATCTCAGATATGTAACTTGCACAGGTTAACATGTCTTGAGATAAAGACTTCAAGTTTTCATTTCTAGAAATAGATGTCAATTTGAAATCAAGATCATTCACATCATGAAGCTTCTCATAATTATCAAAAAGATGTGCAATGCCCCAGCTGAGGAGAAAATGGCAAACTGTTGCACTGAAATTTTCCAAATTGTTATCTAGTAAATAGTCTTGCTTGGCATAAATCAGGGCTCTCTCCTCCACTATGTATGGGCAATAGAACCAAAAAATTTTCAAGTAATCAACTTGGTTATCGATATGTATCTTCTGTAAGGCCCATAAGTCACTGATTGGGTTCCAGTCACTGTCAAATATTATTACAGTGTCAATTGAAAAAATATTTATGCTTGTTACACAAGCACATTTTTTGAGTAAAAACACAAACCACCCATAATCCTTACTATTAAACATCTGCTAGGCTGCCTGTTTCTTGGTAGCAGGTAAGCAACCATCAACACGCTCATAGGAGTCAATCCCAAAACGTTGGCTGATATTATTATCCAAAATATCACCAATGGAAATTGACCCAGATCGTCCAATCATCTGGAAGAGAATCAACACCCTTTGGCCTTCTAGCCTTAGCTCTGATAGTATATTGTCCAACAGTTGCAACTTGTTGCTGGTATTTATATCAGCATCAAGGAATTCAACTTCTGAAAGGACCTTTCGGTGCAAACTTTGCAATGAACCATCCACAAGATAAGGATGATTGCAACACTTCCTTAATGAAAGAAGGATGTCCCTGAGAGCTCCAAAATTATTTTTCTTCACCACTGAACACAAAAATCTATATTTGTCATAAAAATGTTGAAATACTGCTCCACCTATACATATGCCAGGTCTACAGGAACCAAATACTCTTTTAAATTGGCACTTGTCAAAGGGTCTGATTTTTTCTCATGTACAATGTTTTCTGACAACTTGCTCTTCAATAAACCAAGATGTTCACTACTATTATGTTGTTTCTCTTCAAAATCATCAACATGTCGACTCTGTTTTTTAGTATCGAGGAAGGCAAGAAGATGAGAGATGTCAGGGGCATTATCCTTCAACTGCTCATGGAAAATCACAAGTCGAAAATCAACAGGTAGTTGCTCCAGATGCTGGAATTTTTTTGAAATTTTAAGGCATTTCCCTTCATCCACAATCACTACTTCCCAATCTAGGCATATTAAAGAATCCAGATCCGTGGTGACAACATCAGAGATTGATAAGACAATCTGAACAAGCACACATCCACTTTCTTCTGAAAATTCAAGCTTTCGGATAATATCTCTTGACTCTTTATTACCACAATAAGCCACCATATTTATAGAAGAAGCCCACCTCAAAAATTCCGACTCCCAGCTATATATTCAACAATAGGTCTGTTTATGTGAAAATAATTTATTAAGGATAGGATAAAGGCAATCATTATAGAAATGCATTCCTGATTAACTTCATCAATGACAAGAGCATTCTTGTGGTTTTTCCAGAACTCTCGAATTTTATTGACAGATGTAAGAAGAGAAGAATCCAGTAGCCCTTTCATCCAGTCTAAAGGTCTTTTCAACCTTGAAAAAAGGACTGTTCTACAGCTCTTTTGCCTTAACTTTTTGAGTAGGACTAGGTTGCTGGTGTGCCTCATCATAGAAAAGTTTGTATGCTTTCATTAGTTCCCTAGTTGAAGTTAGGTTAAGAAAAATTCTATCTTCTAACTCCCATGTACATTGATCATAGCCTAACCCTTTCCATTTGATGAACCATTCTTGCCAGCCCAATTCATTGACTGCATCTATGCACTCTTTATCAAGATGCTTAGGAAAGATTAGTGCTCTCTTCTGAATAAGCCGTTGTGGTTCAGCCCATTCAGAGTTCCATTTAAGAGCCTTTCCTTGATGCAATTTTTTATTGAAATTAGCCAGCTACTTGGGAGCTTCCTTGACAAGCAGAATTTCACTGACCCAGAAATTATGAAGATGAAGGAGTCCTCTATACTTAACAAAATATATCATTCGTTTTTTCTTGAGTCGTCCTACTACTTTATCTGATTTCACTTGGTATGCAGTCTTCACAGTAATTTCACGTTCTCCGATATTATTAGATTTAAACAATGTTTTTTCTTTTAGCCCATCGTGATCTCTCTGAGTTGAAGCCGACATTGAACAACCTATAATAGGATGAACACCATACTCGCTCTCAAAAATGTTGTTCACTTTTTCTTTTTTTTCCACAAAGACATCCAATTCAACAAATTGTTCAGGTTCAACATGCTTGACATCCCATATCGGTTTGACTACTTTGCAGACAGAGTGTACACTACATGATATTCTCATGTAAGTACAAGTTGGGCAGTACCAGTCACCAGGAGGAACTTGAACCAAGGGTGGGTCAAGGAAACCTATATGGTAAGTTATGAGGCAATTTTTCCATCACAACACATCAGCTCCCCACCTTCTTTACAGACTTGGCACACATTATTATAAAAATCTGTAGAAGACTTCACAACAGAACCACTTATATGCACAGCAGATGGTTCCTAAAAGTTAGAATCTTCTCTGCTTACCTCTGTTCCACCAACCATTCTCTTAAGGTCCAAACTGTACTCATCTTCATAATTCTCTAAACAGATTTGACAACTATCAAACCCTGGAACATTCTTACTCAACCTTTTTGCCCCCTTTTGAGTTACAGCAGAGTCATCTCCTCCATCTTTATCTGAATTTACAATAGCTTTGTCCTCCTGCAGAGAACTAAATGGTTCCTCAACTTGTCCTGATGACTCCAAATAGCTTCTTTGCAAGCCGACTGAACGAATAGGTGGGTCCTTTGGCAAACAATTATGATACAACTGATGAGTTTTGGTAACAGCATCTAAAAATTTCTTATATTTACACATATTTTTAATTTCTTTGTAATTCTCCCAAAATGGATGAAAAGACCTTGCCTCAATAAATTCGGGTTCCTCCCTTGAATCCACAGAGTAAATGAGTTGAGTTAATGCCAACCCATAATGTGTAGATGAATTTTTTTTTTCTGCATACTATCAGACTTTAGCACAGTGAAAGTAGGCCACCATCTTCCCTTTTCTATCTCACCCCAAACAATCATCTTTGGTTCAAAATCATTGCTTATGTTATTCTCATCTGAGTCAAAATCTCCATTAGCAGATTCTTTCCCCACTCCTACATTTCCACATATATTAGAAGAAGATTCATTTCTTTGAAAACAAGCACGTGATTCCACATGGTCATCAGCATTTGTATTTGGTTCAATGTGCACACAAGAATCACAAAGACTCTGTTTAGTTTCCTCCTGTGAATCAACGTAATTAGAATTCAAAGCGTGACATGCATTTTCATCACAACACCAAGACTGTCTACATACTTGAATATTCTCTATCCTCTTCCACTTTTTGCATTGATACATTGTGCCCATTCCCTGGTATGCTGATCCTCACTCATCCCATGCTGCTGCACTCATCATAAATGAGTATCCATCCTTTCCCTAGAAACAGTATGCATAAATCCACACTTGCATTTATAAAATGTATTTTTTTGCACACATGTACGTGGGCATGAATACACAGTAGAATGAGAAAGAGTGGATTCATTAATTCATTAGATGATGCGATGTCTCATTGAGTCATTACATAGTAGGAAAATAGGAGCACACTACATATCTCCCAAATACCTAACTAATAGCAACCAAATTTAATATTATATTAAATGCCTAATAAGTGAATCTTCTATTTGGCAGCTCAATTTCACAAATTTTCTAGGTGGTGACTAGTTAAAATTTGTATGGCAGCTACCAATGCTCTTCATTATCCGCTGCTACAGGTTGGCTTCTATTTTGGTGGCTTAATCACTTTGATTCACAAGCTCTACCATGAACATAAGCTATACCTTTTGACATCTTTGTTGGTAGCTACCCACTCACTCACGACATCTCTGACTTGATTCTTTGGTTATTCAGCAGATAATATCTACCCATGTGATTCTTTGGTGATCCAACATTACTTTCTTCCAAAAACAAATGCTTCAGACTGAGACAGCTGAGGCTATGGTTCATGACCTAGATTTTCTTATGTTCCTTTGGGTAGAGGCATGTGGTACAATTGTCTACATCCTAAACAGTTTTCCTCTCTAGATATTGAAGGACAAAACATCGAAGGAAGCTTTCATCGGTGAGAAATCCTAGGTATCACATTTTTTGTGTTGTTGTCCTGTATATATTCATATTTTTTAGGAGAAATGAACTAAATTGAAACACTTCAATTTTAAGGGTGTTTTTGTTGGATATAATGAGTCCTGTAAGGCCTATGGAGTCTAAATTTTGTCACAATGAAAAATAATAGTGAACTGAGATGTGAACCTTGTGATGATGCCTGGTCCCTTAAGGTCTCAAGAGCCTTTTAGTAGAGTTTTAGGAGTGAGAAACCTTTTCTGTCCTAATGATGATTAGCAAGGTTTTGGAGGTGGAAGTGATGCTTTAGTATTTTTTGGTTCAACAAGGCAGCCTAGGTGGTACTAAACATAGTAGGATGCATAGGAGCATGTTGGATCTCCAAAGCCATCCTTTGTAGTGATTTATCTTTCTTAAAAGTTTCTGAATTATGTTGTACCGAAGTCTTCTATAATTTTTGTAGAGCCTTTTAGTTATGGGGAGGTAGTTGGCTAGCAGGTATGGCAGAATGTTGTGGTGGACGTGGAAAAATCTATACTGAAGAATGATGTTTGGGATATTGTGCCAACACAAGTGGGGCAGTTTCTGATTTATTCTAGGTGGATGTTTGAGGTGAAGCTTGCAGCAAATAAAAAACTACAAAGGTTCAGTTCATAGTGAGAGTATTCTCTAGAGAGGAGTTGACTATAATGACACATTTACTTTAGTTGCTAGTGTACTTGCATGAGGTTCATTAATTTATTTAGTGTCAATTCTTGGTTGGCATTGATATCAAATGGATGTAAGAACATTGTTTCTTAATGGTATAATCAAGGAGGAAATATAGATCAATCACAACTCTATAATGAAGAATGTTGTTTGGGATATTGTGCCAACACAAGTGGGGAAGTTTTTGATTTATTCTAGGGGGGTTTTGAGGTGAAGCTTGCAGTAGATACCATAAAAATGTACTAAGGTTCAGTTCACAGTGAGACTATTCTCTAGAGAGGAGTTGACTATGAGGACACCTTTAGGATTTACTCTAGTTGCTAGTGTACTTGCATTAGGTTCGTCGTATCTTTAGCATCAATTTTTGGTTGGAATTTATATCAAATGGATGTAAAAAAATTGTTTCTTAATGGTCTAATCGAGGAGGCAATATACATCAATCAATTGAGAGGCTTTCAGGTGCGTGGGTGAGAGATACATGTATGCAAATTGAAGGAGGACTTTTATGGGATGAATTTGGCATCACATGCTCAATACTTCAGGATTGAAGAATAATTGGTAGTTTCAGGCTTAATATAGCTATTGCAGATCTTGATCTTTATTTTTTACTTGGTAAATTTGATTTGCTTGTTTTTGTGAGATCCTAGGGAAAATTTCACCCTAGGATTTCAACAAATTATTTTTCAGACAATGACACCAAGATTCATCCAATACAAATGAATGAAGTCTTCAGTAAATAAAATTGTTATCTCAACATTAAAGTAAAAAATACGATAGTTCAACCATGCAACAAAATTTCATAGTACCACTATATTCTCCATATTTAATAGTTTAGTATAGTTTCAAACATTTGCAGTATAATTTCATATTGGACAAAGTTGTATTCTAACCATAAATCCATAGACCTGAATAAACCTTTGTGAATTCTGATCAGGGCTAGTATCTGAATGGTTTCAGGGGTCAAGACGGAGGATAAAAATCTTCTTCTTCCTTGGACTTCCTTCAGAAAATTCTCCGAGAATCTATCCAATACCACTGCATCGTATTAGAGAGTCTTGCATCTGCTTCGGTCCTAAATCAATTCCTCTATACTTGCCTCAAATAGCCACTCTAAGCTCTATATAGGAGTAGGAAATTTCTTCAGAAGTTAAGACCTATTTTAGAGCACAAATAATCCCTGAGTGGCTTGAGGAAGGGGGTTGGTTGGGATTAGCCTCCTTTGATGCTAAAAAAATTCAAATTAATTTGCCTCAAAATAATTATGTAAATAACCAGTCTCAGGGTTTTTTTTCCTGGGAATTGTGATAATATCCTGCCTCAGATCATTCTGCTTCTGGGATGGGAAAAATTTCCACAATCATCTTTTACAGATTCATTGGATGTTTGTTTGGCACCATCTGCATGCAACTGAATGTTGTTTTCAGTTATTTCCTTTTCACTAACCAATGACTTTTTTGCATCCTTAAGCCAGGAGGATATTGAGATTGGATCAAGTGTTCCACATACACATCTTCACTTCTTCTTTGATTCTACATCATCAGAATGAGACACAGATTTATTGGGTGATCCTCCATAAAACTACACCTTTCTTCTTGGTCTCTCCATTTGTCCAGCAGTACCATGTTTTTTTATACACCTTCCTTTTAGTAACTTTTTCCAAAAAATATTAGTAGGTATCTTCTCTGCTGTCAATTGGCCGTCTGACTCACCAAGCAGTGGGACACCTTTTCCATACCTGCCTTCTCGTGGTACTTTTGCAATAATACCATTCTCTGGTGTATTATCAATCTCAGATATGTCACATGCACAGGTTAACATGTCTTGAGAAAATGACTTCAAGAAATTTTCATTTCTAGAAATAGATGTCAATTTAAATCAAGATCATTCACATCATGAAGCTTCTCATACTTTTCAAAAAGATGTGCAACACCCCAACTGAGGAGCAAATGGAAAACTGTTGTACTGAAATTTTCCAAACTATTATCTAGTAAATAGTCTTGCTTGGCATAAATCATGACTCTCTCCTCCATTGTGTATGGGCAATAGAACCGAAATATTTTTAGGTACTCAACTTGGTTATCGATATGTATCTTCTTTAAGGCCCATAAGTCACTAATTGGGTTCCAGTCACTGTCAAATATTATTACAGTGTTAATTGAAAAAAGCTTTATGGTTGTTCCACAAGCACATTTTTTGAGTAAAAACACAAACCGCCCAGAATCCTTACTATTAAACTTCTGCAACGCTGCATGTTTCTTGGTAGCAAGTAAGCAACCATCAATACACTCATAGGATTCAATCCCAAAACGTTTCCTGATATGATCATCCAGAATATCACCAATGGAAATTGACCTAGATCGTTCAATCATCTAGAAAAGAATCAACACCCTTTGGCCTTCTAGCCTTATCTCTGATAGTATATTGTCTAATAGTTGCAACTTTTTGCTGGGATTTATATCAGCGTCAAGGAATTCAACTTTTGAAAGGACCTTTCAATGCAAACTTTTCAATGAACCATTTACAAGATAAGGATGATTGCAAAACTTTCTTAATGAAAGAAGGATGTCCCTGAGAGCTCTAGAATCATTTTTCTTTGCCATTGAACACAAAAAATCTATATTTTTCATAAAAATGTTGCAATACTACTTCACCTATACATATTCTAGGTCTACAGGGACCCAATACTCTTTGAAATTGGCACTTGTCAAAGGGTCTGATTTTCGCTCATATACAATGTTTTCTGACAAATTTCTCTTCAATAAACCAAGATGTTCACTACTGTTATGTTGTTGCTCTTGAAACTCATCAACATGTTGACTCTCTTTTTCAGTATCGAGGAAGGCAAGAAGATGAGAAACATCAGGGGAATTATCCTTCAACTTCTCATGGAAAAGCACAAGTTGAAAATCAGTAGGTAGTTGCTCCAGATGTTGGAATTTTTTTGAAAGTTTAAGGCATTGCCCTTCATCTACAATCACTGCTTCCCAATCAAGGCATACTAAAGAGTCCAAATCCGTGGTGACAACATCAGAGGTTGATAAGACAATATGAACAAGCACACATCCACTTTCTTATGAAAATTCAAGCTTCCGTATAACATCTCTTGACTCTCTATTACCACAATAAGCCACCATATTTATAGAAGAAGCCCACCTCAAAAATTATGACTCCGAGCTATATATTCTAGCAGTTGATGTGATAATGACAATAGGTATATTTATTTGAAAATAATTGATTAAGGATAGAATAAAGGAAATCATTATTGAAATGCATTCCTGATTAACTTCATCAATGACAAGAGCATTCTTGTGGTTTTGCTATAACTCTCGAAGTTTATTGACAGATCTAAGAAGAGAAGAATCCAGTAGCCCTTTCATCCAGTCTGGAGGTCTTTTCAACCTTGAAAAAGGACTGTTCTGCAGCTCTTTTTCCTTACCTGCTTGAGTAGGACTAGCTCGCTGGTGTGCCTCATCATAGCGAAGTTCATATGCTTTCATTAGTTCCTTAGTTGAAGTTAGGTTAAGAAAAATTCTATCTTCTAACTCCCATATGCATTGATCGTAGCCTAACCCTTTCCATTTGACGAACCATTCTTTCCAGCCCAATTCACTAATTGAATCCATGCACTCTTTATCAAGATGCTTAGGAAATATCATTGCTCTCTTATGAATAAGCCATTGTGGTTCAACCCATTTAGAGTTCCATTTTAAAGCCTTTCCTTGCTGCAGTTTTTTATTGAAATTAGCCAGCTGCTTGGGAGCTTCATGGACAAGAAGATTTTCACTGACCGAAAAATTATGAAGATGAGAAAGTCCTCTATACTTAACAAAATATATCTTTTTTTTTTCTTGAGTCGTCCTACTACTTTATCTGATTTCACTTGGTATGCAGTCTTCACAGTAATTTCACGATCTCCGGCATTATTAGATTTAAACAATGTTTTTTCTTTAGCTCATCGTGATCTCTCTGAGTTGAAGTCGAAATTGAACAACCTATAACATGATGAACATCATATTCGCTCTCAAAAATGTTGTTCACTTTCTCTCTTTTTTTCCACAAAGGCATCCAATTCAGCAAATTGTTCAGGTTCAACATGCTTGACGTCCGATATTGATTCGAATTCTTTGCAGATAGAGTGTACACCACATGATATTCTCATGTAAGTACAAGCTGGGCAGTACCAGTCACCAAGAGGAACTTGAACCAAGGGTGGGTCAAGGCAACCTATATGGTAAGTTACAAGGCAGTCTTTTCCATCACAACACAGCAGCTCCCTGCCTTCCTTACAGACTTGGCACACATTATTATAGAAATTTGTAGAAGTCTTTGCAACAAAACCACTTATATGCACAGAAAATGGTTCCTCAATGTTAGCATATTCTCTGCTTGCCTCTATTCCACCAACCATTCTCTTAAGGTCCAAAGTGCCCTCATCTTCATAATCCTCTAAACAGATCCGACGACTGTCAAACCCTGGAACATTCTTTCTCAACCTTTTTTCCCCCTTTTGAGTTACAACAGAGTCATCTCCTCCATCTTTATCTCAATTTACAATAGCTATGTCCTCCTGCAAAGAACTAAATGGT
This sequence comes from Pinus albicaulis, assembly GCA_034641835.2. Taxonomy (NCBI): domain Eukaryota; kingdom Viridiplantae; phylum Streptophyta; class Pinopsida; order Pinales; family Pinaceae; genus Pinus; species Pinus albicaulis. The sequence continues at coordinate 149,734,785 of CM076570.1, forward strand.
TCCTCAACTTGTCCCGATGACTCCAAACATATTCTTTGCAAGCCGACTAAACGTATAGGTGGTTCCTTTGGCAAACAATTATGATACAACTGATGAGTTTTGGTAACAACATCTAAAAATTTCTTATATTTACACATATTTTTAATCTCTTCATATTTCTCCCAAAATAGACGAAAAGACCTTACCTTAATAAATTCGGGTTCCTCCCTTGAATCCACAGAGTAAATGAGCTGAGTTAATGCCAACCCATCATGTGTAGATGAAATTTTTTTCTGCATACTATCAGACTTTAACACAGTGAAAGCATGCCACCATTTTCCCTTTTCTATCTCAGCCCAAACAATTGTCTTTGGTTCTAAATCATTGCTTATGTTATTCTCATCTGACTTAGAATCTCCATTAGCAGATTCTTGCCCCACTCCTACATTTCCACATATTAGCAGAAGATTCATTTCTTTGAAAAAAAGCACGTGATTCCACATGGTCATTAACATTTGTATTTGGTTCAATGTGCACGCAAGAATCATAAAGACCCTGTTTATTTTACTCCCGTGAAGCAGCACAAGTAGCATTCAAAGCATGACATGCACTATCATCACAATACCAAGACTGCCTACATACTTGAATATTCTCTATCCTCTTCCACTTTTTTCATTTGATACATTGAGCCCATTCCTTGGTATGCTGATCCTCACTCATCCCATGCTGCTGCATTTAACCTTTGTCCCCAATAGGAACAAAAACAACAAGATCCATGCCATAATCATCAAGAAAATTTCCTTCTTTCTTGTCCCTGTCGACATCTCCTTTCTGTCATATGCTCCTTTTTCTCTTATTTTTATAACTCTTTTCTCCAGATGTTTCTTCAAGAAATTCACGTGAACCACCTTCTTGACTGCTAGTTATATATTGGATACATCCTTTAACCTGATTCTATACAACATCATGTTGTCCTTTTCTTGAAACCTTTAGACCTGTCAAATTTATTTCATGGTCTCTAACAACATCTGTGAAACCTCTAGTTTGAACATCATCATCTGTACTAGTGCCATTTGTGTCCTCCAGAACTTTAAACTTGTACATTTTCCCAGATCTTCTCTCAGGGATTGAGTAACTCTCTTTAACTAAATCTTGTTGTATATCTTTCTTGTTATGAATCCTACTGCTTCTGGGAACTTTCTCTTTTTATGGTTACCATTCTCAACCTCTTGTTGGTCCTCCAGACCTTTTAATTTAGTGACTTTAAGCCCTGAAGTTTGATTGTGAGCACCAACAACTTTAGCTGGGGATTTGACAGTTGTTGGAGTAGGCACATAATCCTGCGGCAATTCAACTTGATGCTTTTACTTTCTATTTATTCGAGTGAATTCCCTCTGTTTGCTACTTTTATAAAACACAGTCAAACTATTATCTGCGCCATCTTGTCCTGAAACACCGAGCCCACTTTCCGTGTTTTGTTCCAAATCTTGCAACCTTCCATCATTGTCCAACAACTCTAGTTGCAGTGTCACATGCTCCCCAATTTCTATATTCTTATTTCTTATTGCACTTCTATCAATGGCAGTGGAAGCATCACTTACTTGATTCTTTGTGCTTTCTCCTTCTTGTGGTTCCCTTATGATAACCTTAAACTTTGCTGACATAGATTGTCTGTACCTACGTGCATTTAATCTTTTTGATGCAGAGATTATTTTTGTCACCATCCACTACAGTGTATGTCATCTTAGTAATATTTACTTTTTCAACTTCTTCTATTGGAGGAACCTTGCATGGTTTTTCCGAGATCCCTGTCTTCCCATTCCTTGCATATGTAATACCAGGAGAGTGGTTCCTGGCCACATGCTCTCTTTTTGATCTCCTCATGGTTGGTACCGAAATTATAACACAATCACCACATCAGTCCAACTCGGAAGATATTCCAGGAACCTTTTTATCATTCCTTTCATTTAAATTCTACACATATTTTCAACTCTCCTTCCAAGCTATGCCCAAAAGGAATGTTTGGGTGTTCTGAACAATGAAATTTTATAATAGTGCAACTTGAGGATCCAAGTTTCAAATTTATTTTCCTCAATAGACAGCGTTGAAAGTAAATCTACTCGAGTCAACCTCTCTTCCCTCGAGCATTCGGCGGCACCAAACCCTTCGACACTATGCATCCGTACAACGTGACAGTATCACACACGGAATGCTTGCTAGTTGTCCGAAAGAGCGATGTTGACAACAACCTCATAAACAACAGAGCCACACATTCACAACACTTATTTATGGCCCCTGGAATCAAACTCAGCACTTTCAAAATTTTCCGGATTTTGAGATCCCCCTCCCTCTTTCAGCGGAATACCATGGATGTTTGAAGAATCGAACCTTGGACCTTCCCGTTTCTGCGCTGGCTTGGAGCCACATAATCTTATTATTTTTAGCTTTTTAATGGAAAATTACTGCGGTGAAAGAACAATCACTTTTATTTTTGGTTCGCGAGCGCCAGGAGAGGAAATTTAAATGGGCAAGCAAATGTTTTAGGAATGCCATACACGACATCGGTGGATAGGTAAACAATTTTTTTTATAATTGCAATTTCCATTCCATGATATTCTCTCTTTATTGTTTAATTGTATTTTGGAGGCTTCTTTTGATTTTGTTTTGTCGTTTAACTATGAAATTGAAAATACTTGGTATCATCTCCATTTAAACAACAACCAAAAATTGAAGGTGAAATTAGTATTACACGATATTTATTGGAATCCTTATAGCTATTTTGTGTTAAAATATTTTCATGATTATCAGAAAAGTTGACTTTCATGTTGTTATTTGAGTACATTTTGTTTATATATTTGACCAAGTTCATGCGCTAGAAAATGAAATTTTTTTGCGAATAAAATGACAAGGATTAAACATCACACCTCATATTATTTGTTTTCACAAGTTATCTACAACTTGAGCTTTTTAGCATATAACTTAGTTGACATGATTGTTTTTAAGCTTTCCCTGACGGTTGAATACTAAGTTACTAAGGTGTTCTTTTCTATATATGGTGACATTTTATTTTCTTTGTTTATACAGGGCATCTGGCCACATTATTGTTGCCACTATCGCACAAATGAAGAAAATTTGTTCGAGTTTCTTACTTGTATGGGGAAAAATGGCTTTGACATTGCTGATGTTGAGGTATATGTCATATAAACTATTTATAGTCAAATTCACTGTATATTATAGTGTTTATTTTTTTTCATGTCTTACACTCTACATTGTATCTTTTGTTTTCAGAAAATGAACTCAATATTGATGGTAAGAAGCAGAAATTGAAGAAAGAGGAGAGCAATAACATTGTAGTGACAAATGCAAGAAAAGAGAGAAGAGAAATGGTCTTGTGATACCCTTAGAGCCAATATCTCGCATAAGACACACATATAAATACTGATGGTCAGGTCTTCAGAGTTGGTGAATTCACTTGCAATGCCTTGGCAACACAATGATAATGTTTTGAAGTGATGAAACATCATTTCATGGATAAATTGTAGTCCAACCAATATTAAGTTGGAAACTCATTGTAATACTTAACATTTCATATAATATAATTTGTGGTTGAAATTATTTATAATTGCACTTGATATTGTTTAGTATTATAATTAACATATGCAACTTTATGTTTTCATATTAGATGAACATGCATATTGTATGATATTTTTTAAAATATACAAATTAATTTATGTTGATTAATAGTGAACACATAAAATCAATTTAAAACTACTAAATTAGTAGTTTATATTGATTAATGATGAACACAAATAACATAAATATATGACTAAATTAGTAATTTATAATGATTATTAATGAAAGTAAATGTAATGAATATAAACTACTAAATTAGTTGTTTATATAATGAATATGAAACTACCAAAAAAGATAAATGACCACTGCAAATGATAAATTTGTGATTACAAATAATGACTAAATTTTGCATATATATGACTATTAGTAGCTAATTTACAGTATCTTATAACACGACCAAAAATTTAGTCATATTTCTTTGGTCATTAATTAGTTTCAAGAAATGACTAAAATTTGCATATATATGACTATTAGTAGCTAATTTACAGTATGTTATAACACGACCAACATTTTGGTCATATTTTTTTGGTCATTAATTGGTTTTCTCAGGTGATTATATAGTAATATATTTTGTGGTATATTTGGTCATTAATTGTGACAATTAATGACCAAATCAATGATTAAATTAATGACCAAATCAATGACTAAATTAATGACCAAATCAGTGATTAAATTAATGACCAAATATACTAATCGACAACAAAATTGAGATAACCAATTAATGACTAAGTTAAAAATGACTAAAAGTTGGTCACGTTATAAGATGTTGTAAATTAGCTACAATTGGTCACTTGAGCCAAAATAAAGTCGTTTATATGCAAATTTTAGTCATTTTAGTAACCTAATTAACTATTTTGTACTAGTGTGCCTTTCGGGTTGATGGATTACCCCAAAAACTTCATGAGCCTGATGGAAAATATATTACAACCCTTCATCAACTCATTCCTGGTGGTGTATTTGGGTAACATCCTAATATTTAGCCAGAGTTGGGAAGATCATCTCCACCATATTTGACGGGTCCTCCAAACCCTGTGGTTATTCCTGTTGTGTGCCAATTTGGAGAAATTCACTTTTGGTATGACCCATATTCAATATCCAAGGTACATCATTGATGAGCGGCGTGTGCATGTGGACCCAATGAAGATACAAATCATTTGGGATTGGCAAGCCCCAACCACTAATAGAGTTCCACAACTTTCTGGGTCTTGCAAACTTCTATCATAGGTTCGTGTTGGGATTCTCTCATATCACTTGGCCTTTGAGTTAAGCCACCAAGGAAGGAGTGAAAGAAAATTTATTTTCATCTAAATCCCAGCAGAAGGAATTTTCCAATTTGAAGCATCACCTCTGCTCTGAACTAATGGTCACATTACCAAACATGCAAAAACCATTTGAGATTGAGATAGATGCCTCCGACTATGTGATTGGTGTAGTTCTTACTCATTAGGGACATCTAGTGGGATATAATAGTGAAACAGCTTCAGACATATTCTAAAATTATCCCACCTATGACATAGAAATGTATTCCATTGTGCAGGCCTCCCGAAAATGGAAGAATTACATTATGGGGAAGGACATGATCATCCACATAGACCACCGACCCTTGCAGTTCATACTGACACAAGGGAAGTTGCAAAACGATCACCATAGAAATTTTCTACATACCTCCAATAGTTCCATTTGAACATTAGTATAGGAAGGAAACCACAAAAAATAATGCAGACTACCTCAATCGACCATCGGTCATGGCGGTAACTAATTTTCTCAGCTCTTGTAGGCATGAGACTTCAAGGTGGCCGACTCTTTACAAGAGTGATCCAAAATTCAGAAACACATACCGGATTCTCCTGGTATGCACTGTTATGCCACCTAGGACACATATGTGTTCCTTCAAGCGAGCATACCAAGATGATTTTGGAAGCACACTAAATTCAAATCATTGGACATTTCGGGGTAGATAAAACAATGGTAGTACTTTAGAAGTATTTTTATTGGCTGAATCTTCGGTAGGAGATTGGGAAGTACATCAGATCTTGCACCATCTACACCATTTCCAAAAAAACCATTAAGAAGCAAGGCCTATATACTCCTCTTCCTACTCCTAGTTGACATTTGGAATCCATCTCCATGGATTACATGTCAAGCCTTCCTTCTACTAAGGATGGAAATGACTATGTTTTCGTGGTCGTCGACAGATTCTCTAAGATGGCCTTTCTAGTGGCCTGCAAGAGGAGTATCACAACCGAAGCCACTGCCTAGACCTTCTTTTAACAAGTGTGGGTACACATTGGGATCCCACAGTCCATTATCTTATATCGAGATAGTATGTTCGTAAGTACCTTTTGGCCAAGTCTTTAGTCGATGTTGGACACCAAGCTCACTAAGTCCACGACTTTTCACCCCCGAATTGATGGCCAAACAAAGGTCGTCAATAGGATTATCATATACATTATGTGCATGCATAATGCAAAGCATCCACAAACATGGGACAAAAGCCTCCCATATTTCCAACATAGCTACAATAGAGCTCTCCATAGCTCAACTACCCACAACCCCTTTCAGGCACGGTTAGTATTCTAGCCACTATGTACCATTAATGTGGCCATACCATTTGCAACTACTAAGGAAGATTCGGCTCATGCCCATTTTCAAGCTGACAAGGCTAACAAATTGATTGAGTGAATTCATCACATCCGCCAGCAAGTCCATGACATATTGGACAGAGCCAATGCTAAGTACAAACAACGTCATGATCAACATCGGGTGCAACACAAGTTCCATGTGGGTGAAAAAGTTTGGTTACATTTGCAGAAAGAGCGTCTTGTTGGGGCCCATCGCAAGCTTCACCTGCTCTAATATGGACCTTACACCATCACTTAGGATGTAGGAGAAAATTCTTTTGAGCTTAGGATTCCCCCATTCCTTGTCCTACACCCAATGTTTAATTTGAACCGCATTCAGCCATACTTTCCACCATTACTGGACATGTCATACATTCCATAACAACTCAAACCAACATATCTAAACCCAGACTGCATGGAATAGGCCACAACTTATTGCATCATGGAAATGAAGATAAATAACACTTGCCAACAAAATATCTAATTGTATTGGGTTGTCAAAGCTGGTCAACTCCTGCACCAAGGCAAGTGGCTCGCTAGGGACCAAGTTCGGCAAAATTTTCCCCATCTCATAAAGGCACTCAAGGCAATGGGGAACATTGCTTCCTAAGGGGGGAGGATTGATCTAGGTGGATATTGGTGGACATTGAAATATTCCACTTGGACCCCCATCATTTTCATATTTTCAGTTTCCTTAATTATAGCACAACTTACTATTTTTGGCAGTTTTTCAGGTGCTAAACTTCTAGAGCCATTTTGAGGGACTAAAAGACATTTTTAGGGAAATCAAAGACACTAGAAAAGTCAAAATTTGGTTTCCCACATTTTTTTTGACCTCTTCTTCAAGATATTCAAAACAATGTATTATGATAGCCAAAAAGAGATCGTATGCTAAATTTATGACCCCGGGAAGTTGACATTCCAACTTACCCCAAAGGGGCCCACAAGCTTTTGGCACTTCATCTCCTACGGTTAGGTTTTTGGATTTTTAAGGTTTCTCATTTTTTTTTTCAATGTGCAAGATCCCAAATGGAATATTTTATGAATTTTTCGGAAATTAATTGAACCATAAAATTACCAGAGGATTGCCATGTAAAAGTATCTTTATAAATTCAAGTCTTCAACATTATAAAAAACCAACCACAATACTTAAAGAAAATGGAAAATAGAACATGCACCTGAATAATAGACATTATAATCATGTAGAAGATCTCAACCTTATTTTATTAATATAAACTGCTAGTACAAAAACTAGAGATGGCTGAAGCAATGGCCACAAATAGATCTACAACAATGCCGCAACTGGCCTCCAAAAAAAACTGGAAATAAATGCAACCTGTGAATATTGAATGGATCCACCAAGGGAAGAGATGGGTGCTCACCCACTCTCACTAAATCACTTGAGGGTTTCTGTCCTGGGGCTACTACTGAAGTAGAGAATCCAAGTTCTCAAACCTCTCACACAAAGAATGATCCAATCCAAGATATCTCCAAATGACCTTCGCTTCTCCTTTTATAGATTTGATGGATAGGTCTCCAATCCTCTAGAAGCATCTTATTTTATTATTTTACTATTATTCTATAAGATACTCCATTGACTCTATAAAAATGACTTTAATTCAATTATACTTCACTTAAGTCACTTTTGGCCCCTTTTCCTCTAAATGTTATTTTTCCTTTAATTAAATGACTAATTAAAGTCACTTTTAATTAAGGAAAATAGTATATCACCTATGGTATTATCTCTGGCCATTATAAGTCACTTCTCAGCATCCCATCATGAATATATCCTCATTCCGGTTCCAATGAGCTATTACATTAAGGTGTTCTATCATGTATTCCTCCCGAAATGCCACCTTGAGCGTAATTAATTGAGTTAAGACAAAAAATAACTCACTTTTCTGAAAGTTGTCAGAATGCACTGGAACGAAAGGAAAAATGTGCAGATGATGGAATATATCAAGTGAATGCCATCGATCCTCATATAAAATCCTCAAAACTCCTCCAAAAATCCCCTGGGTCCGCGGATGATAACAACCTGTATTTGTGACTTGTCTGCTCCCAACTCTGGAAGTCCATCCTAACCCTGTCATAGGTGATACCAAAAAAGGAATATTATAGAACTTTTGCCCCAAGATTTCTTCTCCTTAAGCAATCCAAATATGTGGGCCACCCCGTTGGCCTGATGCAACTAAGACCCAATGCTCGGATCCCATACAAACCCCTAGGTGCTGCTATGCACCTGTGTCAAGCCACCCAGAATAGACCCCTCAATGCGAGGATCCCAAATTGATCTCTCACTGTACCTGTTATCAAACAATCCTCCTGGATCCCAATGCCACCATGTCCAATCATTTCCCAAGTCCCACGGCTCGAACTGCATACTGCCTCTAGCTATAGGTGCTGCCCCATGAAGCAGAGTCTACTAACGAGCATAAATGCTCCATGGATTCTACTGTGCTATACCTCTTACTGTATAAGCTACCCCACCAATTGCGTACCAACTCATCACCTCTCTCCAGTCCAACTCCTAGTCTAGTCCGAGGTTAATCCTGATCTGTGGATGTCGAGCTAGTGCTACTGAAATACTGATGGATTTTCGTTCCACAATCCATGGCCTAATGGAACATGTAACATCTCTCCCATCCAAGTGCTCCTACCGAAATGTATCCGAGACTAAGAACATTACTCTATCAATAGAATACCAACTCATCACATCTCTCCAATCCAACTCCGGACTCGATATGATGTTAACCCTACTCTCCTGAAGTCGAGATGGAATTTTAAAGAACTATCGGTGAGTGCCCCACTGCCAATAGGAATCTATAGCATCTGTCATGTGTAAGGCCCCCTACTCCGCTATGCTCCCTAAAAAGAAGATTGTACCATCAAGAGGGTACCAACTCGTAATCTCCCGCCAATATAACCTGGAAGAAGAATCCAATGTAGTGACATATGCATATGGAACATGTCTAGAGTGTTGTCGCCAGCCCATACTCAACTAACGCTTCTTCATCCCATCTACCGATGAGATCTGTCTATAGAGGAAGGCCCCTCTCACTATCAAAGGCCAAAGTGGGTGAGATATGCTGCAAGCCCCATCGATGTACTCCTAGAGAGTGCTACTCCCTGAAAGCACTGCTGCTCTGCTGATTGCATGTGCATCTATCTACACCTCATCTGTGTATCAACCCGACGATGAATGCTCCACCATATCCAACAGCTCATCCCTCTCCTGATTAGGAATTTCATGCTCTTGTTGTATACTAGCCTCCCGTAGAACTATCCCATCAACCTCCAACATCTCATGAGGATAATTATTTGCAACTACTCCCTCCCTTCCTGATACGCGTACATCCATCACAGACTCAATGTGAGCCTCCATCTGGCTCTCCCCCAAAGGACTATCATGAATGATGTGCATAGCCTCATCCTCTGCTGACTCGTGCTCCATCATATGCTGCTCTGGCTGAATCGTCCCAAGTGACTCATCACCCAGAGTATCTCCCATAGAGTCCCCTGACTGCTCATCCTGCACACTGGAATACATCTCCGACATACTATCATCAACTCAACATGACTGCTCTCGCTTCCCAGAAGCATCCTCATATGATCCCATGGACTCATCTGAATAAGATTCCTCATCCTACCATATAGAAGGAATTTCCTTTTATTCTGCCTCTTCCACATCATCTACATCACTCAAGCATGAGTGATCAACATTAGGGGAATTTTGAGGTCTAAAATGGGCCTCCTAAGAAAAATGTACATCAAAAATAAACTTTAGAAGAACCAATAGGATTCAATATGATGATGTCAACCATGGGGGATGATTCACCATTTTTAAAGTAAAAGGGTAAAAATATTAAAAACTAATAAAATAATAAAACTACTTTTTCAACTCATATTTTCAACTTATCTCCCAAATATTTTACTCAAATTTCAAGCGGGAGTACTCGTTGGATGCAAAATTTAATTCCTCATCCAAGGAGTGCCCATGTTTCATACTTTTGAGGGACCCTTCAACACAAAAAATGAGAAATACATAAAACAAAACGTGATTACAATCACGTTTTTCATATATTTCTCATTTTTCGTGTAGAAGGAACCATCAAAAGTATGCAACACAGATACTCTTTGGATGAGGAATTAAATTTTGCATCCAACGAGTACTCCTGCTCGAAATTTGAGTAAACACTTTGGTAGATAAGTTGAAAATATGAATTGAAAAAGTAGTTTTTTCTTTTTTCCCTCTAAAATTTGATGATGTAATCAAATATTATTTTATTATTTCTGCTATTATTTTATAATTTCCTTAGGAGGCCCATTTTAGACCTCAAAAATCCCCTAAAGACCCCCAAGGTTATTTGTAGATGAAGAAAAGTTCCTTCCTCCTCAGCTCATTCCTGCTGCCTGATCCACCAAGTTGGAGCAACTCGTGCTTGGTCGACTATCTCCTGGATAGCCCAATATTCTGCTCAACCAACCCTTGGGCTAGCTCATAAGCAGCAGGTGAGACCAATTTCTCTCTCCTCCAAATTCTCAACACCCTAGTCCGTAACTCTTAGCAAATGGCCTCACAGTCTCTCATACATGACGACAGTATGGATTGCATGTGTGCTATGACTATGTCAGCAGGATGTCTCCTAATGTTGAAGAAGCATTGGAACATCTGCAGAATCAAGCCATCACATTCAAGATCAAACATGATGTAATATGTTATGAATGTGGCCATACATCCTAAATCCTCAAGCTTCTTTGCAAAGGTAGAGCCTGCACTATTGCCCAAATCTTGAGGGGTCCCTACCATCAGTCTGAAAACTCTCCTCATAATGTCATCATTGTAAGGGGTTGTAGGGACAATTAGTCTCATGATGTTTATGATACAAGTTGCAACTGGAAGTGTGACCCTCCACAACTTTCCTCCAAGAACTTGGGTTGTATGAGAGCAAAATACATGGTTTTAAGGCCCAAATTAATTTTCTCCCATATGACTATTTTACTTTGGAAAGGATTTCATCAAGTTCCTCAAGTTTTGAAAGAATTCTCCATGTGATTTTCATGTGTTTCAAATCTGTCCCAAGTGCAAGGAATTTGCTCCCTATTCCTAGTTCTTTCTGTCGGCCCCTGGATTTACCCTTTTGAAGAATGGAATAGACCCCCTTTCAGAAATGTCTATTGTTCTACTTGGTTTCTTGGTCCATAGAAACATTGTGGTTCAAGGCTTCAATGGTTGTGCTACCATGTCGGTTTAGGAGGAATTTTAAGAACTCCGTGTTTATGGCAACAATACAAATTTATGATAACAATGAAAGGTACCACAAAAACACCCCACATACATTAATACATTGTCTATATATCAATCGGAAATGAAACTAATGCCAACAATAATGATGCATTATTGGCATGTTGTTACATTTCTCATTTCAATACACTGCCCCAACAGATAAATCTAGCTCCAACAAATAATTTAGGCTCTAGAAAATAAATTGGGCTCTAGTAAAATCATTTTTTCTCAATAAGATGAATTCATCCAAGCAAAGTAAGATAATTTTTTGTTTACCCCAGATGCAAGGAAATGATCTCTCTTTAGCTCTCCGATGACTCTGGAAATTTTGCACCTATTGGAAATGTTGTTGCTTGCTGACTTGAGACTGTCGGTTGGGCTGCTTCTACTGCTTAGAAAATTATAGGAATTTGGGAAGAAGATCCAAAAAACCCTAGAAATGGTTTCCTTGAATTCCAACCTTCAAAATATGACCCTTTTTCTCCTAGCTCCTTTAGTTTCTAGCTAAGTAGGGACTATGTAAATGAGCTAATCTACTGCTCAGAGAATTCCAAGATTTTAACCATGGACTCTACTCACAAAACACATAAAAACTCATAAATGGTTTTCTCTAATTCCAACTTTCAAAATTTTCCCTTTTTTCCTGGCTCCTATAATTGCTAGCTGAGTAGGCACTGTGTAAATGGGCTGATTTTCTGCTCAAAAAATTCTAGGATTTCAACCATGGAATCTACGTAAAAAACCCAAAAAAACCCAAAAAATTATTGGGCAAATTCTAGCTGAATAATTTTGGCCCTCTAATATAAATTTGACCCAGCAATGCTCTCTGGGAGAAATTCTGCACTAGCTGCTGCAATGGATTGGGAAAAACACCTACATTCGTTGCTTAGAAAATTCTCAAAAATTATTCTGGACTCCTCAATCCAATCTGACCAAAACCTAGAAATGGTTTGGCCAAATCACGATACTCCAAAATTGACCCCAATAAGCCCTATGCTCTCCCAGTAGCTATTGAATACGTTGTCTATAAAATGATCAATGAAATACTCAACAACACTCCAAATGTGCAACAAATAACCCCTCTTTGCACTTCCTCTATCTACCAGCTGAAATGGTTGAGACCTTCCTCCGCAGCTAGGCTCAACTCTCCTCCTTTGTGCTAGCCTAGAGGTTGTCACGTTGCTCCAGAGATAGAATATCAATCTCAGCCCTTGGAAGTTCGCCTAGAGTGAAAAGCTAATGAGCCTTGCAACCAATAAAAAACACAAGAACCCAACTGCATCCTCCAGAAATACGCACTCCAAAATAAGGCAACAAAATGTAAAAGTTGAATATAAACAACTCGAACAACTGAGATTAGAATCAATGGTGCAATAATGCATCCAAAAGTAATAAATCTTCGATCTTATTTTGAAGTTGATGTGCAGTAAAACCCTTGAATTTGGATTTTTTGGTAATTTGGAAAGTAAACCCTCAGGCTAGCAAGATCACCAGCTTTGATACCACTGTAATATCCCAAACGGAATATTTTATGAATTTTTCTTGAAATTAATTCAACCATAAAATCACCATAAGGTTGCCATGTAAAAACCTTTAGAAATTCAAGCCACCAACATTATAAACAATCAACCACAATACTTACAAAAATTGCAAAATAGAACATGCAACTGAATAATAGACATTATAATCATGCAGAAGATCTCATCCTTATTTTATTAATATAAACTGCTAGTACAAAAACTAGAGATGGCTGAAGCAATGGCTGCAAATAGATCTACAACAATGCCGCAACTTGCCTCCAAAACAAACTGGAAATAACTGCAACCTGTGAATCTTGAATGGACACACAAAGGGAAGAGATGGGTGCTCGCGCACTCTCACTAAATCACCCAAGGGTTTTCGTCCTATGGCTACTACTGAAGTATAGAATCCAAGTTCTCAAACCTCTCACACAAAGAATGATCCAATCCAAGATATCTCCAAATGACCTTCGCTTCTCCTTTTATAGATATGATAGATAGATATCCAATCCTCTAGAAGAATCTTATTTTATTATTTTATTATTATTCTAGAAGATCCTCCATTGACTCTATCAAAGTGACTTTAATTTAATTATATTTCACTTAAGTCACTTTTGGCCCCTTTTCCTCTAAATATTATTTTTCCTTTAATTAAATGACTAATGAAAGTCATTTTTAATTAAGGAAAATAGTATATCGCCCATGGTAATATCTCTGGCCACTATAAGTCACTTCTGAGCATCCCATCCTGAAGATCTCCTCATTCCGGTTCCAATGATCTATTACACTAAGGTGTTCTATCATGTATTCCTCCCGGAATGCCACCTTAAGCATAATTAATTGAGTTAAGCCCAAAAATAAGTCAATTTTCTGAAAGTTTTCGGAATGCACCAGAACGTAAGGCAAATTTTGTAGATGATGAAACATATCAAGTGAATGCCATCGGTCCTCAGAAAATCTTGAAAACTCCTCCAAAAATCCCCTGGGCCTGCTGATGACACCAACATGTATCTATGACCTGTCTGCTCCCAACTCAGGAAGTCCATCCTAACCCTGTCATAGGTGATACCAAAAAAAGGAATATTACACAATGATAAAATTCCACTGAGCCTCATTGTAACACATTTCAAAGCTATGTAGCCACCACATATCTACTCAGAGATAAGTTACCATCACCTGAGCTAGTTTATTTTCATTTTGTATGTAATCATATTTTATTTATTTGATATTAATGAAATGAAGTGTTATTTCTACTCCATCTCTGTATTTATGGTTATATTTGTATTATGTTGTGTTCCTATTTAAGTTCGGATCAATCCTCCTTAATAAGAGGGTTGGTTTCCCTCCAAAACTACCTAGAATAATGGTAACCAGTTCCCTAGGGATTTCTACAAAGCCACCTCTTCTCTAACTACTAATAAATCTACATTTTTAGTGATCATGTTGATACATACTAATAGTCGAGTTTACAGGGCCCTTGTCTTCATGGTAGGTTGTTGAAGGAGCTCGTTGTTCTTCAAAATTATATCCAAATGAGGATGTTAAGTTTTCCAAGTGTCACATAAGTCATTATTATGGTTAAATATGTTAAGCACACACTCAACATAAGGGATAACATGTATACTATAGAAATGCATAATAATGAAGGTTTTTAGGTCATAGAGGTTATTGAGGGGCCTTAAAATGTAAAATTAAAGATCCCACCATAACCCCTATTTAGATGTTTTCCCATCCCTAAGAAAATGCACCCTTTTAATCTTCTTCATCCTTGATTTGTTGTTCCCTATTTTTCTCGGAAGCTTTCCTACCATCCCATGATATATATTTGGGTAGTTCCTTTGGTAAATAAAAGTGATTTGTTTTATTTAGGAGGTGTTTTATATTTAGGAGGGCTTTCCATCTCAACCAAATTGGATTCAATTTACCTCTATTTGGCTTCAAATATGATCTTATTCTTTGTATAAGTCCTTGATCTAGCAATGGCCTTCCCCTTTTATTTATGACACTTTGGGGGATCCCTGCTCTTTCAAATCCATTTAGACTTCCACAAAGTATTGTCAACTTAATAATCCCATGGTGGGCTAGGGATTCTTGCTTCCATACCTTAACCTTTCCATTCATTTTAGGCAAATATTATAACAAGGAGGAAGGGATGCTCAAATCTTGGGATAGTAGAAGACGGGGTTGGTGTCTTAGATGATAAAGTAACCTAGAATAGTAGGAATAAGCCATGGTGAGTCTTCATCCATGGGATATATACTTTAAAATTTTGTAGGATACCTCATTCCATGGGGTTGGTAGAATTTCCCTTTCAATTCCATTTTTTTCTTCAATAAATTGTTCAGATGGGAGGAAGAAGCTCTTCTTGACAAGGGTGGAATATCACCTTTCCTATTTTTCCCAAGGCAATATTTTAGGAATGCTTGTTACCCTACTTATGATAAAATCATTAATATGTATGTCTAGGTCCTTCATTGATGTTATATACTCTTTTTGTTTGAAAATTTGAAAATTTGAAAACTCAAAGCAAATTCCAAGGCCACTTCATCATCATACCCTCTTAGTCTTTCAAAGAACACCCACCACTAGCTTCTTTGAAAGATATTCACTACCCCAATATTTTGATGGACCTTGGAAATATTTGTAGGTTCCCTTTAATTGAACCTAACCCCCATCATGGAAACTTTTAGAGGAATTTTTTGTTTTTCAAAAGTGCCTCAAATGATGGCTTAAAAAAACCTAAGTGTATCCCACAAGATGTTGTGGTTGTGATGCAGAAAAAATGAGTGGCTTAGTAAAATGAGAGAGAGATGCTCAGGGTGTCCAAAATTGATGAAAGAGAGTGGGTTTCATGTTTAATTTCATCTATTACTTGCTTAACCCTTGTGATCCTAGCTCCTATAGGAGCAACACCTGTAGGTGTAATTCTTATCGAATCTATAGGTGCTACTCTTGTAGAAAATATTGTAATAGAATTATAGTGGTAGAGGCCCCATAACAGAGTTTTAGTGCTTATTTTTTGGATTTATCTCATTTTCATGCAAAAAGAGTGCCTTAGCATTGATTTTTATAAGTGTTAGATGAATTTGTTTCATGGTGGTGATGATTTCAAAATTTGGCAGGAAACAACCCACTAATTTTGGACATGACCACCCTCATTTTGGACATGACCACCCTCTTATTCGAATTAATATATGATCATTTTCTCAAATGGAATTTCTTATTGTTTATATTTTCCTTATGGGATTGCCACTACCCTCACACTTGTGGTGCTCGTTTGGGGTTTTCTATAGTTTTCACCTTGTTCTAACACATTTTGATGTTCTAACCTCATTATTATGCACAATGTAATCTACATCTAAACCATATGAGATCGATGGCTTAAGGATTCATAACTAAGATATATGAAATGCCTTTGGATTTATTTTTTATGCCATGGAGTGTGGTTCAAAGGTAGTGTTTCAAAATTATGCATGCAATGCATTTTGTAGGAGAATAAATCATCTTGTAGGAGATGTAGTGTGATATTGTCTTCTTACTAGTATGTTTATCTTTTCTAGAGAGAGTTTTCCTTGAAATTTTCAGGCCCAATTGTAAACCCTTACTTGAGTTGTGGCTTATAATGTGTTGGTACTTCTTGTATATTGATAGGACTTCATGTAGCTTTCATGTAGATTATAGGATTGGTTATTTATTTTTTATAGAAGTATGTTGGGCAAGAAAGGCGAACTTGTAAGTGAGATTGGAAAGGTGGAAAGTGGTACTTATGGATGGATGTGGATGCTATGATGAAAATAGCTAAAGGTGAAATTTGAATAGGGTTTTGATTAATAGAAAACTGTGACATATACAAAAAATATTCTTATCAATATGGAAGTTATGACTAGGTGTTTGTCGCATAAAAAATTCTACCAATTTCCTCTTGTAGCTTTATGATTTGATATAGTGGTTGTTTGAATGCAAGTGGGCCCTTGACATATACATATAAATCTGAAAAAATATTAATATACAATTTTTTTCTTCTTTTTTCTCTCCCTCCTTTTTTACAAACAAGGTAATGGTGCCAAAGTTTTCACCATTCCCCTACCCTACCCGACTCGTAAAGGTTTTCTTGGTGGGGGTTTTATTTTAGAAACTCAAAAAATTCCTCATAGAGGTTTTCCATTTTATAGATTGTCCCAGGTGACTCAAATGAGGTTTTCACCTGAGAATTTTTATTCAAACCCCCTGCCCCCCCTCCCCCCTCTCTCTCTTTTAGTTTTTCATTTCTTTATTCATTAGAGGGGCTGGTAGTATATGTACTCAACCATATCCAAACAATGCCTTTTGATTACGTGGATGAATTATTAATTTGATAAAGGTATCTTATAGACCTTAAGGCTAATTCATTGACTATTAGAGGAATTTTCTCTCCATCCATAGTTCTAATATGCACAAATCCATTATCATAACATTTTCCCACCAACTATGGCCCTAAACACCTAGTCATGAATTTTCACTTGAAATATTTAAATTTGGATTCATAAATCAAGGGCCAATAACTTTCTTTAAAGTCATTGGTTTTGATAAATATATCATGCCATTTTTTCCTTTGCATATGGACCATATCGGTGTGAAAGAGAGTTTGAATCCTATGTTACTCTAGTGCATTTATATTTTTTCTTCTTTCTTCTTGAGCATTAGTCAGATCCATTTCTAGCTATGAATCCATCCTTATTGTGGCGAGATCAAATTTAATAAGAATCATGGACTTCTTTCCAAATACCAACTAATAGGGGGTGAACCCTATAGTAGTCTTCCAATTAGTGTTGTAGGCCCATGCTACTTTAGTGAGCCTATTAGCCCAACCCTTCCTACTCATGTTGATTACATTAATTTTTTTAGTATATTTTTTATTCTCGTGTTGTCACATTGACTTGTCCATTAGCTTAAGGATTATATGGAGTATCCCTCCCGTGATGGGTGTGGTGTTGCTCCATAATACATTTCATGGGACTTGAAATGAATTAGATCACTTGATCTCTGATTATTTCATTTGAATATCCATACTTTTAAAGAATGTTTTCTCTCAAAAAAATTATTACTTTGTTCTCTATGACTACCTTGACTGCCCTTGATTTATCCTGCTTTTTCAGATAATAAGTACATACAATGATGTATCTCTTCTACCCTAAAGGAGGATTGATAGGTCCTATGAATTCCATGCTCCATTTCTCAAATAGTTCAAGGGACACCTGTTGTTGTAAGGGGATTTCATTTATTATACTAGTAGGATTTCCCATACTTGACATTCATCATAGTTAGAAGTGTATCGAAGGGAATCCTTGTGAAGGATAGCCCAAAAGTAGCCAGTTTGTAGAATTTTGTAGAGTTTTATTTTGGCTATAAAATTCTCTCCATAGGGCCCATCATGGCAAACCTATAGAATTTCATATACTTCATATTCCCTTACACACCTTCTCAAGACCTAATCTAGATCGACCTTGAACAAGAAGCCCTCAATCCATTTGTAAGAGGAATTTTTCATGGTGATCTTGCATATTTCCCAATAGGATAGAGGAGGGGAAGTTTTCTAGTAGTTAGAATTTTTTCCTGTAGTCAGAAATTTTTCTATGTCAGCAAACTAGAGAGTATATGTTAGTATGGAAAATAGGTTCTCATTAGGGAAGTGATAATCTACCATTCCTTCATCTATACAAATAATTAAACTAGACAAATAACCTACAACAATATTCTCCTTCGCAATTTTATCAATAATTTTCAATTCAAATTGTTGCAATAATAAAAATTAGCTAACAATTCTAGCATTAACATCAAGCTTGTTCATTAAATACTTAATGGCAATATGGCCAGTGTGTACATAACTTTGTAACCCAATAATATAATTTGTTATCTTATTTAGAGCATGAAAAACAATGAGAAACTCTTTTTCAGTCACATTATAATTTAATTCAACACTAGATTTTTTTTTCCAATGAAATATATTACATAAGGAATATTATCTAATTATTTCCCAAGTACTTCCCCTATGGCCTTCTCTAAGGCATCAATGTGAATATGGAAATGTAAAGTCCAATTGGGGCCTTGTAGGATATGTATTAATACAATTTTTTCATTATTCATTCAAAGGCTTCTTGATAGTTGGATGAACAACAAAATCTTGAGCCCTTGGTTTGTAGGAAAAAAAAGAAGAATATTTTTTTTCTAAAATCCTTAATGAACCTTATATAGTACCTTGCTTGGCTAAGGAAACTTCAAACATATTTTTGTTTCTAATGGATAAGGAGATTTTTGATGATTTCTACCTTGTTAGGATATACTTCAGCCCCCTTGAAGGATATGTAATTTCCTAGGACAACCGCCTCAGTCATCAGGAAGTGGCTTTTTTCATGACTCATTTAGGGATTCATCTCTTCGTACCTTTGAAGTAATTTAGTAATATTGGTGTGAGATTTTTGAAAAGTGTTTTTGTAAGGTGTAAATTCATCCATATAGTTCTATATTGCATCATGAACAAGGTCATAAAATATACTAAGTAGTACCCTTTGGAAATTTGTTGGGCCATTACATAGGCCAAAGGGAAGAACTTTATAGTAAAATGTCCCCGAAGGGAAAGCGAAAGTGGTCATATTCTAATATTTTAGACTAATCTGAATTTGGTTATAACCACTAAACCCATTTAAAAATGAGAATAAATTATTCATTTCCAAAAAATCTAGTACTTGATCAATGAAAGGTAAATGGAAGTGATATTTTCTAGTGGCTTTATTTAACTCTCAGTAGTCCATGAATATTATCCACTTTCCAGCTTTTGGGGGAAAAATAACCAAAGGAGACAACCACTCACTATCATAAATAGGATAAATGAACCCAAAATACAAGAGTTTTTTTAATTCTTAGTTGAAAATGTATTTTAATGTAGAGTTCATCCTTCTTTAGACTAGTGAATGGGATTGTAACCTTATTTATTTAAGCATTGTGTAAGCTTCTCTCATATCCTCCTCTCATTCCATTATATTGGAACTACCTTGGGTTATTATTGTAGCCCATCGATGGACTCGGTGCATGGCTTATAACGTGAATATTGTGCTGACACCAAACATTTTTAATAAAAGCTCAGAGCGGAAAAATTACTCATAAAGAGCCAAATTTCCTTAAGTTAAAAAATTTTAATAAACAAAAGTCATAAAATATGTTCATGAGCCCAATTAAAAGAGTTTCCCTCCTTAGAAATATTTAGCTACAACAACTTCTTTGGAGTAAGATACATGTAATCTATGGTTAGATGTCATGTTTTTATGTGTTCGATGAACCTCCCCCTACCTAGTTCGAGTGTTGCGGATAAACATTCTTGTGTTGTACAATAATTATTCCTTGATGGGGGAATGGGTTTTGCAGCACGATTGTTTAGTTATTGGCTCCAACTTACCCCCTAACTTCTTGGATGCATTTTAACTCAGGGAATTGGGAGTAATGGTGAGCATAGTACCCAAATTCTCCACAAATTGCACGTGTGATTAGTATAAATACCATTTTTTTTTTGCAGATTATTAGTACCCTGATTCGTATTTTGGTTCTGAATAGGGGGGTTTCCCCTTGTCTACGCATTCAATTGTTTTTACTATTTTTTGTTTTCTTCTTGACCTTGGTTTCGTTTATAATTATTCCTCCCTTTTTAATAATTTTGATTGGGTGGAATTGTAGTATTTTTAAAATAAATATTGTTGTTGGGGGGAAGAAGGTTGGAAAAAATTGACTCTTGCATTTTGACATTATGGCGCAGTGTCAACTTTTGTAGGGGAAGGAAAATGAAGTGTGTATTTAATTGTGGGGGATTTCCATAGGTCGGTTGGGAAGTAGACATTACATATGAAGTGTGCATAGGGTATTGATTACCTTGCATTAGAGCATTAGGAGTAGGCATAGGAGGGTTGGGATAGTATCATACATTAGATGGTGTTGGCTCTGTGGATGTAACTGTAAAGTGGGGGAAATTGGTTAAGGTTCCCAATAAACCCATAAACACCATTATATTCCCCTAATTTATTGTGATAGAAAGATGGTGGTCAAGGAGCATCTAGAATAACATAGTATAGGTGCCCTGATTAAGTATAAATAAGATCAAATTGTTGAGCCTTACATATGGTGGCTTCTTCATTTTTTGACATAGTGGTTGCTACATCTTTTGCAATAATGGGAAAAAGTTACTTGAGGAAGAAATATAAAAGAAGAGGAGGTGTGATGTCCACCTTACAAAGACTACAACATTTTCGCCACTCATGGTTATAGTCTGTGATATGGGTGGATGAATTATGCTAAAATTGGGTCAATAATTCTAGCCTCATATCATGATGAACTGGGAGTTGAAAAAAGGTGAGAATTTTTTTTCCAAAGATTCAAAGGCGCCATGTGCTCTTGATGCTTCACTAACATACCACTTCACTGAAGGGATATTGCGAGTATGCTAAAACAACTTCAGTCTAACCGAGTCCTCAATGATGCTATTGGATGAAAACCATAAGTGAAAAGACGTGACATGGTTGGATGGGTCTTATCCCTATTTACTTTTGAATTTTGGAATATCTTATCGTAATTTCGTCACCATGGAAGGCTATCTAGGATCATGGGAAATGGGGTCATTTTTCACCTTTGATAGATCCAAGAGGTTTGATGAAGCTACAAATAGGATATTTTGTGTGGTTTTGGAAATTTTTGTGTGACCTTGTTGAGATGTAGAATTGTTACTTTGAGAGGAAGAGGTTCCTAAAAAATTAGCACCAAGAATGAATGAGCCTAACAAAGTGGAAGGAATACAATGTCCTGAAATTGAAGGTCAAGTTGGATATGGTACAAGACAAGGAACTCCTCTGACCAATGGTGGGATGCTTTATAGGTTCCTAGAGTGACGAGGAAAGATGGGGGTCCCCTATGGTACCCTAGTGTGTGTGTGTGTGTGTGTACTATGGTGGATTTCAGGAAAAGCATAGTATCAACACATAAGACAAAGAGAAAAAATAAAATTTTGATTTCCCTTAAAATTATTAATGCGTGAAGCAATCCAAAGCAAGGCATGGGGGTTTTACGTATAAAAAATCCCAAAAAGAATTAACATCCTTCCGTTCAACTAGTAATTGGGCCTTTAGAATTTTTTTTTGATAGTGGGGTCTCAAGCTACCAGCTAAAAAACCATCAAAGGTATGGATAGATGGTTATAATGAGGGGTTCTAGGGCCACATCTTGAAGAAATTTGCAACACTTCCAACAAATATATGAAATTCACTCTAGATGTAAGTTATTATGATTTGCCACCTATAGGGAAAATGTCCTAGATGTCTGCCTCTAAGCTACCTTTTTCCAATGGGGGTGAGATAATATCAGCTTTTGATTATCAACATTCGACCTAACCCATATTAAGAATCGAAAGACTTAAGGAGGCATGTTATAATCCATAGTCTAAGTCTAACCCCTTCATGGGTTTCTTCTCACCACTAGATTTTTTAACACTGGATTGTGGAGGATTTCAAGTCCCATATAAAGACAAATTATATGTTTTAAGTGTGTTATAAACAAGGGAGGTTACTCCCATGATCCTAACTAAAACTATTAATTATTTTGTGTCCCCTGTGGGTAAATTAAGTTTGTTCAAGTTAAAATTTAATTCTATAGGTATTGAGAATGAAGGAGGATATCCTTCATTCAATATACTTAGGGTGTGAAAATGTATTTCACAATAAACTAAGTACAAATTGTTGACCCCTACAAGATCACTTAGGTGCCAGAAGGAATATCATACTTTCTGGAATAATTTTAAGTGGCATATGTATGTGAAATGTGATGTGTGTGCAAGGTGTGAATGGTGAACATAGAAAGTGTGTTTGGATTTTAATAATGGATATCGATGGATCATTTACACTTTCCTCCTACTTACACTAAGTGTTTTTTACCTTGCAAAAAAGGAAGTGATATGTGTTTAAGGTGGCGTTTACTCCTTCTAATTAAACTATGTGAAAATTCCCAATATATAGGGATATGGAAGGTAGTGATTTTAGAAACATTTTTTATTCCCTTACAAGATCACAGAAGTGCAAGAGGGAATAGCATACTACGTTTCTTACTTTCACCACTCATGGTCCTATTGTAGCAAACAACAACCCCCCATTTTCATTTTTCTTTTAAGACATAATAAATAATGGGAACCCTTTTAGTTTTTCTTAATTTTCTAAAAGCACTTTAATTTTTCCCAATAACAAGAAAAAATGGAAATTAAGTTTCAAATAAGTCTTTAAATATTTTGAAACAAAAATAAAGAAATGAACAATCAAGATCAATAGTCTTGGATTAGATCTATCAGAACGTTTTAGTAAAATGTTACGATATTTTTCTTTCCAAGATATGGTTTCCCAAAGTTCTGAGATGGTTCATCCCACAGGTTGTATTATTTCAAACATTTGTATATTGGTCTTTGCTATCGGGGGGTTTACATATAAAAACTTTTAATAAAAAAGACTTACAATAAATAGATTTTCCAAGATACTCTTACATCATGGATATTTCGTATATAAGAACTCATACATATTAGAACTTATGTATCTCGGATCCCTCGCATCTCGAAAGCTTTCTCATAGCGTACCTCTCATATTGGAACAGTCATATGGGGAAAGTATTATATTGTAAGTCTATTTTAATTTCCCCTCCGATATCTCCATATCGATATCCGATGTGGCATTTTCACGTGGTCCATTTTCTTTTCACTTAAGTGATTTAACATATTAATAATAGTTATCGAATGGATTAAAGTCTCACATTAATTACGATTTGATTTTCTCAACTGATTTTTAAATAAAAGTTTTTATGCTATATTTCCATTTCTACGCCGTTGTCAGTTATTGTAAATAGTTTTTTTGCTAAGTATTTGTGTTTGTCTTCTACAGGTGAGCTTAGATTCTCGATATTTCGAAGAAATGAAGAAAGCAAATAGAGCTAAAAAAAAGGCTCCACATCAGCAATTCATGGGTCCATTCATTGAAGATGTTTATGAAAAAATTCCTTGAGAAAGACTGTTTTAAAATATTGTATGTACCAGAGATGTTGGGCTTCCCTCTTCGAAAGAAATTTATCAATTTTTTGAAAATGACGATCCAATGTTTACCACTAGGATGGTCAGAGTTGATGATAGAAATCTTGTCTCAGAAGCCGTTGCAACATGGCACCAACTCTTTTCTTCATATAATTGCGGCAAGATCATGATTATTTCCTTACATAGATATGGTTCATTGGGTGGTCGAGAATCTAGAAATTTCTGAGAGACACATTCAGACAAAAAATGGAATAGTAATTGGGTCCTTCACAAGTAATTATTTGCAAAGAACGATACCATATACCAAATCCTTAGTATATATATAATAAGGAGTAAGTCGAGGCCTTTATAAAGGAGCAAGGGCACCCTTCATAAAAATGAAACAATGGAGACAAGACCAAAACAAGAATAAAGCAGAGGAATATGGTAAGTACTCGATCGATTCCCTTGCTACTCCTTTTTCTAAAGTTGTAGCCATGATGTGTCATTTTCATGCACTACCAAATGTGTTAAAATTCCTAGATACCTGGGTACCTATGATTAATGGGGATTCTAAATTATTAATATTTGACTTGGCTACCATTATTTCTAATAATTTGGCTATTCATATCTTAGCATTCCAACAAGCTAGAAGTATTTCTGAAGATAAGCTACCCCCTTTCTACATTCCATCCTATGTTATGGATGCATTTTTTTTTTCTATGGATATTCCTGCTATGGGTTGGAAATGGACCATTCAAGATCCCATGCCTATTCACATTTATCATGACATCTTATGGGAACCCAAATATATTGAACATATCTACCATATTTTTCACAGGGTAAAGATTCCAATATATGAAGTCATTTTTGAGTCTCGGCCACCTAGGATGTCTCAAGAAGCTATGGATGACTTTCAAAATGTTGGAAATTGGTTTGGAGAAGAATTATTCACTTACATCAAAGTCTGGGGAAACCTGGCTCATCCTCATGTTTTTCCTCTATTTAATCCAGATAAGTTAGTTATCATAGAAGTATTCTATCACACAATACAGTAATGATCTTACTAAAGTATTAAGAGAGTCAAA
This sequence comes from Pinus albicaulis, assembly GCA_034641835.2. Lineage (NCBI taxonomy): Eukaryota > Viridiplantae > Streptophyta > Pinopsida > Pinales > Pinaceae > Pinus > Pinus albicaulis. Next base: position 149,759,969 of record CM076570.1, read on the forward strand.
TAAGAGGGCATGACCTGTTTTTCCTATGATATTTGGTATATTTCCATTGGCTAATTACCGTAATATTGAGAAATAAATCTTGGTTATTCAAGCTCTCAAATTTCCCACTATTCCTAACAGACAATATGTTCCAGATTCAGTTGTGAAACTTTTTACAACATCTCAAGGAATTAGACAGTTCATCCATGAAGAAGACAAGTTAGATTATTTGTTTACATAGTGTTCCTACTATGCAACAACACTATGATGAGTATTTAAACAATTTACTTTGGAAGAAAAAACTCAGTTTATTCAATATAGAACTTCCAGGGTAGCCAAGCTTCCACTATATTTGCTACAATTATTCCTAGAAAGTCCATGAGTGTCTACCATTCATCCTGACGGTTATTCACAATCATTTTTTCCTAATCAGGGTAAGCTAGAGGTCATTATAATTTATTCTTCGCCTCAGGTAGATGAATTTATTTTTAATCCTAAATTAAATGAGACATGGACTGAGTTTAGCATGACTATTAATCCAAATACCAAGGGTCAAACTACAGTTTCTCAAATTTCCACTTCTTCACAACAAGTTAATTTCCAGGATACTCTTAAGAACTATAAACAATACTCAAGGTCAAAAGAAGTTATTGATAAGTATTATATTATTGGTCAGAAGGATATTGAAATTATTCCTTCTTTTCCTACTTTATAGGTTACTCTTAATGTTGAGGAAATTCCTCCTTTAAATATATTCTACAATCCTCAGCATAAGGTTATGGTCAATAGGGGGAGAAAAAAAATAAATCTTAATCAAAATCATTCATTGGTACTCAACAAAATATATTCCTTTGAATTTTTGTGGAAAGGTTCCTATGCCACACCATCTGAAGAATTAGGAAAATTGACCCAATTTATAGGAGCCTATGCTTCTACCAAAATAGACAAAGTCGTAGAACTCCAATAACTTCTAAAGGAAAAATAAATAAATATTATCTCATTGGAACAAGAATTTAATACTAAGAAACATAAAATTACTAAAAATGGTAGAATAAGTTAGCAGAGTTATAGAAGAAATTTTATACATTGAAACTACAACATGACAAGGAGACATAGATGAAAGATAATTAGCTTAAAGAAATGTAGAGAAAGATAGAGAATTTGAGTGGCAATCCTCAACTAACAGAGTTCAAGAAATAATCCAAAGAGTTAAATTCGTTGCTTAGGAATCCACATAAAATATTTTTCAATACACTCATATCGATTTAGGATCATTGTAAGGCAATAAATTTTCTTGTTGATCAGTTGAACGAGATGATGAACTATTTCAATGAAGTGAATGAGAAGTATAAAAATTTTGTAAGTTGGAAGGAAAGTGTCGAAGGTAGAAAATAAAAGCTTCCTAAAATTGATGAGGCACAAAAGACAATTATTTTTCAAGAGTGGGAGATCATAATGAAACAAGTTGAATTTGCAATAAACGAGGTCTGATACCTTTCTAATTCCATCATTGAATGAGTCAATGATAACTTGTTAGAGTCGAATGTAATTTATAACTGCCTAGAATGTTCAATTCCAGATGCCAAGAAATTATTGAAAAATTGGTTGGAACATAGCACAACAATGGTTGATAGAATTGAGCAGTTATCTAAAATTTACCTTGAGCATCATTGGAAGTTTCTTGTCAAGCCCCATAGTGAATGGTTGGTACTCAATTGCTTATCCAATTTTTCTACACAGATGTTATAATCGTTGAATTCTACAATTTTTACAAGACATATGAGGATCAAGCCTAAACATCCTCTAGAGCTCACCAGTCTGCTAGACATATGCATGTTGTGACAACTCACTATTGGACAATCCTCGTCATAAATTCAAAGATTGTAACAACATTTCCTAATTAGTCTTTTACTATTTTTTTTGCTGAGAGATTAGTGGAAGATTTTGTTTTTATCATCTTTGTATTGAGACTATAAATTTATGATCTGTATCTTGGGTGTTGGGTGGAGGCCCCCAATATCTACAAAAAAATGAAATGCCAGAGGAAAAGAGGAGAACACATAGCAAACAAAACCACTAAGAAACGTGTTTTATTAAAATATATAATAACTGTAAAAGCTACATTGTGGTAGAAAATATGTCCTTTACAAAATGTGACTTGTTACTTATAGACTTTTTTTTAGTTACAATACCACGGTTAAATTCCATGGGTTGGAAAATACCATGGGTAGATGCCACTTACAATACCATGGGTGGATTGATACTATGGGAGGATTCCACTTACAATACCATGGGTAGATTCCATGAGTGAATGAATACTATAGGTGGATAAATACCATGGGTGGATGAATACCATGGGTGGATGCCACTTACAATACCATGGGTATATTCCATAAGTGGAAGAATACCATGGGTGGATAAATACCATGGGTGAATGAATACCATGGGTATATGCCGCTTTCCATTCATATCATTCTCCCCTCACGAATAAATGGTACCCATTGTGTGAAGTTCCCCTCATGAGAATATTTTTTTGAATATGAAGAGTCATTGAAGAGAAGGGTTTTGTGTGGTTAGCCCATAATCGTGATGAAAGAAGATCTAAGAATAGAGATACCTTGTAATGATTATGACTAATTGTGATACTGATAGTGTGCGGCCTAGCAAATAGACTTCAAAGAAGTCTGGGATTATGGATGGCCCATAACCATGAAAAATAAAGATCCAAGGATAGAGATATCATATAATGTGTGTGACCAATTGTGATACTAACAATTTGTGTCCTAGAAAATGGACTTCGAGACAAACATTTTGTGTGGCTAACCCATAATCGTGATGTTGACTGTTGATGAAGTAGTAAGTGCCTACATAGCCTGGGGTGGGAGGGAACGTATCCAAAGAACCCAAGATATATGTGCTATGATTAAACTAATGAATGTGAAGTATTTTCCTACTAAAGCGGGGTGAGAAGGCATGTATCAAAAGGGAACCCACTCTGAATGTTGTTTCGGATATTAAAAAAAAAATAAGATAGCCATAACTCGGTCAATATAACTCAAAATATTTATTGCAACCTATTTTTGGAAATAGGATGATCATTTTGCATCTTCCCATGTGATTGAAATCCATATCTAGACACTCTGGAAACTCAGATTCATGCTTCAATTGTCCCGCCATCACAAAAGCTAAAAATAAATAGCTTATTTTAAATCAACAATATCCCCCTCATCTAAACTCCAATTCGACCAATTGATTTTTTGAAATTGAGTTATTTTTCAAGAGAAGCTCAGAAATGAAATTATTTTTCTGAAATTTTGCATAAATACTGCAAACAAAGATAGGAGAGTCGTCATCCATGAATTTCCACCAAAAAACTTATTGTAACATAGTTGATTTTAAATCAACGATATCTCCTTCATCCAGACTCTGATTTGGACGATTTTTTTCACTTTGGGTATTTTTTCGCAAATAATATAGATATGTTATTTTTTTGTAATTTTTTACCAAATATTTCGAATCTGATCTGCAAACTCGCCACCCAAAAAATTCCTGCAAAAGAATGAAAGATAATTTTTTTTTTTTTGTAAGCTTGGTAGTTCCTTTCATTTTTAACTTTTTTCTCTTTTTTTTACTCAATTTTCATCAACATGTATAGATACATCACCCTGATCGGGGAAGGGAATTGAACCTGTGATGAGTGTTATAACAGCCCGCCTCATCACCGTTAAACCAAGATCCCAAATATAAATTCTTCCCGCTTTGCCCAAGAAAGTGCTTTGTGTAGGTCATAGCATGTACATGAATTTTTTTGAATATTTTTATAAAATTTGAAATTGAAATATGCATGAAACCCTCATTCCCATGGAGCCATAACCATTCTCTAAAACCACTTATCTAGATCTTTGATGGAGGCCCCCAAAATCTACAAAAAATTGAAATGCCAGAAGAAAAAAGGATAACACACATTAAACAAAACCACAAAAAAACTTGTTTTTTTTAAATAGAGAATAAATGTAAAAGGTACATTGTGGTGGCAAATATTTCCTTTTACAAAATACGACTTGTTACTTATAATCTTTTTTTATTTACAATACCACAGGTAAATTCCATGGGTGGGTAAATACCATGGGTGAATGAATACCATGGGTAGATGGGTAGATGCCACTTACAATACCATGGGTGGATAAATACCATGGATGGATGAATACCATGGGCGGATGCCACTTACAATACCATGGGTAGATTCCATGGGTGAATGAATACCATGGGTGGATTCCACTTACAATACCATAGGTAGATTCCATGGGTGGATGAATACCATGGGTGGATAAATACCATTGGTGAATGAATACCATGGGTAGATTCCACTTTCCATTCAGATCAGTTTACCTCTCCAAGATGGAGAAAAAGAACATGGATTTTGAGAAGAAGGAACTTGAATTGCACTATTGTATTTTGAGTTTGAAATATAAATTTGAACCACTTGCAGTTCCATAAAGACTAGATTTACAATTTCTCGGGTACTACCATCCATTGTTTTTGTCTCTTTTCTTTGGAAGAAATTGTTCACATATATATGTTTCGATTAGTCTTTCATGATCACTACTAACATGTTTGGTTGGAATTTATGTTCTATTGTGGACAACATGATTTTTATCATATGTAATGTGTCAATTAAATTAATTTCATTAAAAATTAATTTAATTAATTTTCTTTTATAGAATTGATATCGTAATTTCATAATAATATACATTATTATGTTTGTTACATCTTTCTAGCACATATGTTTTCAGCTTTCTAGGGTATTATAATAGATTATAATAATTTGCAATTTATTTGTTAGAATATATTAGTATTTCTAAAGAACTGTTATAACCAGCATTCATCCCATTTCACACATTTTGTTTAAGGGTAATTGGTAAGATATTTCCAATCGGAGCTACTATCCTAAATGGAAAAGGGTCTAATTGGGGCCTTGAATAGGTATTTTTCCCCTAATGTTGATGAGGTCAATTCATACCATCAACATTTTGGCACTAGAAGGAGAGCCAACAAACTATGAATCGAAAGAGTATCTCACTCTAAATCAAAAGGCCATCCTAAGAGTCAATCACTCTCAAAAAATCCTCCAAATTCTAGATCACATTCCAAGTCACCTGATTCTAGATCTAAAGTTATTGAACCATCTTCCAAATTTTCTAGCCTTGTTACAAAATCATCTAGTGAAGCCTTTGTAAACACACCACTTTTAGATCAACGTATTGAAGCTCATGAACTTCAAAGTCTCATACAAAAATTGGAAGGAATTTACATTTTTGGAGAACAACTTACTCAACCTAAAACTTATGAGGTTAGCATTACTTCTTCACTAAAATCTATTGGAGTCCTTGCTAGATCGCAAACTGAGAAGCTTGGAGTCAAACCATTCAAATTCCCATTACAAACTCACAATATAATGAAGCATATTTCTTGTGTCGAATCCTTGACTAGTGAGAACATTACATCCTCTCCACCTCATACTCCTACTAGTCATCCTAATTCTTCACTTCCTCCTTTAACGTTCTCTTATCACCCTTTGAAACCTTCATCCACTCACAATTCTTCTCTCCAACCAACCAACGCTACTGTTGTTAGTAGTCATGTTGGGGAAAATTTTTTAATTGCTAATAATTTGATTTCCACTGTATACCTACTTTTGGATATAGCTCATCAAACAATAATCATATTACTAATCCCATAATGGCGAACATACCATGGAAAAATGTGGGAGTAGTTGTGATGAATTCTCCTCTGCACCCTCTTCCTAAGCATTCAGAGAAATGGTTTTCTAAATTTAATTCTGATGATGGACTTCCCGCAGAAGAACAACTGCACAATTTTATGTTGGAAATTAATGTTAATGAATTTTATGAAGAATATTTTGTGTGTAGATTATTTCCTTACACATTTGAAGGATCAGCGGGGTCTTGGTATTTTTCTTTACCTGTTATATCAATTACTGATTTGGATACATTAGAAGAACAATTCCTTAAGAAAATTAGACATGATAGAATAATATAGACATTAGTTAATGAATTATAAAATCTCAAAGCCTAACCTAATGATAAGGTTAAATATTTCAATCCATTATTTAATAAAATTATGAATAAGATCCCTACAGCATCTAGACCATGTGTTCATGTTCAGATCAAATGATACATCAGTTCCTTGCCTTCAAATATCACTATGTTCATTGAAAGAGCTCAAAAGACATCAGTAATAATATGAAATAAGATTTTGCTATGGAAAAAGGGTACTAAACCTTGAGAAGAAAATTATTTTTGAATAAATATAACCATCTAAAAAGGTCACTTTCAAAGAAGAATCCAAAAAGAAATCTCTCAAAGATCCTTTTGATCTAGAAGGTTTACAAAAATTCCTCAAAACCATTTCCAATGAAATGTTAGAATTGAAGAAGCAAGTAGTTGAAACATCAACAAGAAGAATTTTCATACCCATAAAAAGGAATCAACATGTTCAGTATCAATCCCCTCCTCAGATATCCACAACAGATTCAGATGAAGAAGAAGAAGAGGAAGGAAAATTATCAGCAGAAGGAGCAGAAGAGGAAGAAGTAGCTAAAGCGAATGGCCCTATGGGATTTCATCATTACTACTTCAGAAAATGAAGAAGAAGAATAGGCTCTCCATGTTAGCACTCGAAACAAATTACTTGTAGATATAGAACAAAAAAAAGGACAAACAACACATCGAATGAGAAATGTATGTCGAAAAAATATTCTAATCAATATTCAGATTTCACATCAAATACTCCTAAAACTCCTCCTGCCACTTCCCCTACATCAAAGACCTTAATAGTCTCATATACTATGGAATATAACATAGTTGATGATATGAAGAAAACTAAGGCTAATATTTCCCTATACGAGTTCAGTAAGTTAAATAAACAACAAAATTTATTTCTTAATGAATTGAATGATGTTCTTGCTTCCCCATTGCCTTTAAATGTTTTTACCATTAAAGCCTATAAAGGAAAGAATAATCCTTCTCATACCCCTTCTGATAAACTCAATCCTTATGGTGTGATTTGGATTGGAGATAGATATAATTCACATACCCATCCTTTCCTTGTAAATTTTGAACTTTTCACCAAAACAATTCGTAATTGTTTGGTAGTGATCCAGGTGGATCAAACAGGTCCAAGAACAAGTGGCTTAAGTACAAAGTCTCAAAAATAAAAGTGTTCGAATTGATCTCGAACTTGGTCCAGGTTGAATATCTCATCTTTCTGATTCCAATGGCACAGACGTCACTCAATTCTGAGTTCGTATGAAGGAGTTAGGAGCAGTCAAAGTTCAAGGGTTGAATTGTTGATGTGGCAGCTTAAGGAGGCAATAAAATCACTAAAACCCAACCACTAGATTTTGGCCAACTCCGGCTATATTCCGGGAAAATTTGTGGGTTGGTTAAATTGTCTCCTTCGATCAAATTTCTGAAGATTAAAAAAGTATGATTTGGTTATAAGAAAAAAAATATATAAAAAAAAGGGGTGATGGGTGGCCAAACCCCGTTGACCCCTCCGCAGATCATATCATAACCAAAATATTATTAAAGTAAGGGGGTCGACGGCCATGACCCCGCCACCCCCACAACCCACGACAACAATCAATATAAGTTAGGTGGGGCAAACGGTTGTGACCCTGCAGCCCCAACCCTCCACCTTAAACGATGACCGCACCATATTAAATATGGGTGGGTGAGGGCTGTCAACCCCACCACCCAACCCAATCACGCTCCATGTGATATAACATGCTGACGGGAGTTAATGGGGCGGGCCACCCAATGTGGGCCCAACCCCCCATCGTACCAAACTTGTATTAATTTTATACAAGGGGTTTTAAAAAAGGAATGGCATAGGGTTTTTAAAAGTTTGTTTGTTGGGATTTAAACCCAAAAACGCCTTGTTATGGAGGGGGCGGGTTTTGACCACCCAAACCCCTCCCTCACATCCAGATCTGAAATCAACTCAGCCAGCGAACTCATTGGGGAGTACGCCCACCTTTTTAATATATAAAGCTACAATTCATAAGTGCAATTAGGAAAGCCAGGAGCGGGCATGGAAATCGAAACAGTGGAACCAAGAGTTGCGTGCAGGAGGGGGGGCGGAACCATGATCTGAGCCATTTTCTAGAAGGGTAAGATTTTCACTTTGTCATATTTAGGAAAATTTTATATGGATTCTGCACTACTCGACGCCACGAATCCAACAGTGTTGTTCATTTCTTCATCAAAGGTCTACAATTTTTGGGCACTTTCAGCTATGGAGGTATAAGGGTGTAATTTCTCATTTTATTCCTGTACTTTCATTCTTTGCCAATTAATGAAAGAGGGCCTCCCCACTATTTGAGTAGGGCCTAGAGACGTAGTCCCTCCTAGACAAACTCCGATATCAATTTTGTGTCTTCTTACAAGATGTTAATTTCTTCTCTTTTCTTATGTTTATGCCCTTAAATTTCCTCGTTTAAAGCTGGAATTTTCGCATGTAATTATTTAACACGTCTCAAGCAAAATATTTTGGATCATGTCGATTTAGGTGCTTCTCCCAATATTATTCCTTATTCGGTATGCTTGAAATTAAATTCAAAACCACATAAATCTGTCATATAGATAGTTCAACTTGATAGAACAAAATTCAAATTTCTAGGAGAGATGAATGAAGTTTTAATTCGATTATCCTCCAATTCAAAGGTGTTTCAGATTATACATATTTTGGTGGTTGATATCCCTGAATTCTATGGTCTTATTCTAAGTAGGGATTGGTCCAAAATATAACAAGGCTATTTTTCTACAAATTGGTCTCATCTTTGGCTCCCTTACAATGGAAAACCTAACCAGATCATAGTTGATAGAGAGAAACAAATGAAATATACTTTGACTGGCCTTGATGAAGAAAATGATTCGGTATATTTCACTAATAATATCATGGGAAATTATTATTTTGAATCTTAGTTTGGAATTTTTACTACTCAATTTTCTCCTTTCCTTATGGAATCTATTACATCACAGATAAAAAAAATTTCACAAAATGATTCATCAATATGGCTAAATATTGTAGAATTATTTGTAAATGACTCTGATAGTTTCTTTTGGACTCTTTATTTTGATGTATCTAAGTCCAGTGATGGTGCAGGAGTTGGTTTCATATTAGTAAGTCCAAATGGAGGAAAATCCATGCTTTCCTGCAGAATTTATTTTGAATGTACAAATAATGTGGTTGAATATGAAGCACTTTTTCAAGGACTACAAAAGGATATTAGTCTTGATGTTAAATTTCTCAAGGTTTTGGGGATTTTGAAATTTTTGTTAAACAGGTATGAAATAATATTCATTTTGTTTCAAATCACCTAAAACATTATCAATGTTTGATCCAAGACTTAACCTCGCATTTCTTGGTATTTTATACATTTCCTATCCCTAGAATCCAAAATGCTAGTGCATATATATTAGCCAACGTCGCTTCTAAGATCATTCCTCTTAAGGAGTTTAGTCATGATAGGTTTTCTATTGAATTTATTTTTCGGCCCTCTACCTCTGATAATATTACTAATTGGAGAATTTTTAATGATGACATTGATATTCTGAGTTTTATTACTTCAGAATGAAAAAACACAGAACAAATTATTAATGAAGATGAACATGATAGAAATATTAATATGTCCTCAGATGAAAATTCATTTCCAAAACCTGTGGTAAAATTAGAATATTTGTATTATTTTAGAGATATATTTAAAAATAAAACTAATTTCAAAATCCAAAGAATTTCTTTAAGATTTGAACTCATCAAATTAGGGTCTGAAAAAAACCACAAAACGTCAATCTAGGAGTCGAAAAATCCCCTGATGAAAGACTTAATTTTATTCATTTATTAAGAGGATACAAAGATTTATTTTCTTGGAGCTATGATGAATTAAAAACTTATGATACTTTTATCATTAAACATACAATACTAGTACAACAGAAGCTCAGAAAAATTCATCCCAATATTGTGCCACATAATAAAACTTAATTGAATAAATTGCTCAAGGCTAAAATCATCTTTCCAGTTAGACATTCAAAATGGGTTTCAAACCTTGTTCCAGGTAGGAAAAATAATGGGGATATTATAATTTGTATATATTTACGAAACTTGAACAGAACCTCTGGGAAGGACAATTTTTCATTACCTCCTATGGACCAAATCCTACAATCAGTCGTAGGTTCCAAAAGAATGTCTTTCTTAGATGGTTTTTCTAGTTGTAACCAATTTCTTCTGCATCTTGCAGACACATTGATGACAATGTTAGAACCAAATGAGGAACATATGCATACCAAAAAATGAACTTTGGTCTGATAAATGAAAGAGAAACATTTTAGAGAGCCATGGACATAAGTTTCAGAGGTTTGATAAACAAATCAATAGTCATTTACTTGGATGATATCACAATTTATTCTAAAAAGAGAAGTAATCATCTTCATGACATAAAAAAAATGTTTGAATGATGTATAAAGTTTGGAATATCACTTAATCCTAAAAAATAGTTCTTTGCCTTGAATGAAGGAAAGATTTTAGGATTTATTGTTTCAAAATATGGAATTTCCATAGTTCCTCAAAAGCTCAAAGCCATTTATGAGATCCCTTTACCCCATAATAAAAAGTCAATGCAATCATTTCTTGGGAAAATAAAAAATTTTAAACATTTTGTCCCTGACTTCTAGCAAATTGTTATGCCCCTTCAACATATGATTAAAAAAATGCAATTTATAAAGTGGGGCGGACTCAGAAAAAATATTTTGAATCCATTAAACAATATATTATTAATTCTCCTTCGTTATATTATCCTAATTATTCTAGATAATTTATTTTATATAATTTTGCCTTAGATCACTCTTTTGCAAAAATGTTGACTCAAAAGAATCAAGAACAATTCGAAGCTCTTGTTGCTTTCTACAATTCAATATTACAAGGAGAAAAGTTGAATTATTTGGAAGTCGAAAAGAAATATTTTAAAGTATAAAAATAGATAAAAAAATTTATACCTTTTCTCTTAAAGTCACATACAAAATTAAGTGTATCATTCCTTGTTGTAATGAAATTACTAATTAAAAGAGAATTAGGTGAAAAAGAATCCAACTAGATCACGACCTTACAAGAATATGACCTTGAAATCAAACCTGCTAAAATTGTTAGAGGAGAAGGTTTTTGCAGCTTGGTAGCTGGTGCATCCAAGAATAAATTTGAAGCTGATAAAGGTGAAAATATTTAATTTTAAGAGGTATCTCTTGTTGACATTGAATCTCAATATGTAGATCTCATTTTCTATTTGAAGAATGACTATGCACCAATTGAACTTGATTCTAAAAGGAAAAGAGCATAAACACTGAAAGAAAATCAATATCAAATTTTCAATGATATTTTATTTAGAAAGAATTATGATTCTATCCTTCTTAGATGTCTCGAAAAATCTTAAGCTAAAAATGTTTTGTAGGAAATGCATGATGGACCAGTTGGTGGACACTATGGTGGGGATACTACTGCTCATAAAATCCTCCATGTCAGATATTACTGGCCAGCCTTATTTAAGGATGCACATACATATGTCAGGAAATCTTTTCAAATTGCTTCAAGAAAGGAAAATAAAGCAACCTTACCATTACAACCAATGAATATTGGACAACCATTCGAACAATGGGTTTTAGACATTATAGGTGAGATTTTTCCTCACTCATCAAAGCAACATAAATATATTCTCACTGCTTCCGATTACTTTACTATGTGGGTGGAGGAATTTCCTTTAAACGTGGTTAATTATGAGGTTGTAATTGATTTCATTGATCAACATATTATTACCATTTTTGGCCTTCCAAGTGCTCTCATGTTTGAAAATGTATCCTATTTTTTTGGAAACTTAATAACTAAATTCGCGTTAAAAAATGGATTCAAGATCAAATATTATAAAAAATATTATCCCCAAGGGAATGGATTAGCAGAATCTACAAATAAAAATCTCTTGAGAATTATAAAACGAAAAATAGATGAAAATCAGAAGAATTGCCATAAGATTTAATTTTTACTCCATGATCAAATAGGATAACTCATAAGGCTTCTTTAGGAACTTCCCCTTACTATTTAGTTTATGAAAAATAATTTGTATTCCCCCCTAATGTTGCTTTTCCTTCACTAGCCCTAGTTCAATCTATTGAATATAAACCATGTTCTTCTCTTCAACTAAGATTATCTCAATTAGTGAAATTAGAAGAAGGGAGGGATAAAGAAAAACACACATATGCTAAACATCAAAATACTATTAAATCATGATTCGATGCAAGCTCAATTGGGAATAAAGTTTTTGAAGTCGGTGATCTTGTACTAAAAAGGGACAAAGCCCATGAGGAAAAAGGTAAACATGCTAAATTTTAGAAACTTGGCTAGTACCATTTCATATTATGGAAAAACTTGGCTCATCCTTAAGAAATACTTTTCTTGAATTTCATGCTACCTTTTATAAATATGTAAATAATCATATGTATAAACTAGTTTGTCTTTTAGTTATTTTTGTTGAATGTCATTCTTTTGGTTCATATGTTTTTTATGAAATTTGTTTTTAAAAGGAAAATTATTAATACGATTATTATTATTCTATTTTTTTCATAATTTCATAAATATTAAAATCTTTGATATTAATTATTCTGTCATTATTTAGTGAATTATTCATAACCTAAAATGTATAAAAGGGTTATTTTGTCTCATAACAAGCCATAAATTCAAGCAACTATTTAAAAGGCAAAGACCAAAAAAGGGTTTAGCTTCCTATGACTCTATTTGTCATTCTAAACTCTGAAGGAGAAGATTTACCACCCCATACACTAATTAAATATTTTTAGAGAGTAACTAAAAAATATTAAACTTGGAATATAAGGGGTCTCCTTAGGAGCCAGCTTACCATGATTATGGGTACTAATGGTATTGACATTACCAAATCTGGTCACCAAGACAGAACAATGACTTTCAAGACAAAAAAACAACAAAAGTCTCTAAAATATTTACTAGTGGATGGGATACTAGTATTTCCTTCATGAAAAGTAAACCCTGTCAAGGCTATGGATGCCTAATGGCAGCAATGGCACTACCTGTGACATCATAGTCTATATTAATGATAAACTTATAAATATTATTTACCTCATCAATATAGAAGATATTAGCAACTGGATACCAAAGATAAATTAAGTCCTTCACATGAATAAGCTGTCAGGTTTGCAAATAATAACTTTTCTTTTCATTTTTTAGAGAGATTTTTTATAAAAAAATCTAAAATTTAGAATTCTGATCTTTTCTTATTTATTCCTTTTTTATTTCACTAATTTATTTAGAGATAATTGTTTCACCCAATGTGTTCCAAATTGTTGTAGCAAACAAAAACCCCTCATTTTTCAAATTTTCTTTTAATATACAATAAATAATGGGGACCCTTTTAGTTTTTCTTAGTTTTCTAAAACCACTTTATTTTTCCCAATAATAAGACGAAAGGGAAATTAAGTTTGAAATAAGTCTTTAAATATTTTAAAAGGAAACTAATGAAATTAACTATCATGATTAATAGTCTCAGAGTAGATCTATCAGAATATTTTAATAAAATGTTACGAGATTTTTCTTTCTAAGATATGGTTCACCCCCTAGGTTGTATTATTTCAAACCTTTGTATATCGGTCTTTGTTATCGGGGGGTTTATATATCGAAACTTTTATTAAAAAGACTTACAAGAAAGAGATTTTCCGAGATACTCTTACATCATGGAGCTTTCATATATCAAAACGCATACATCTTGGAACTTATGTATATAGGAGCTCTTTTGTTACACAGTAATTTTTCACCGTCCCTGCAATCCCCCGTCCCGCACATTGGAGGGCCTTTTCTATGACCTGTGAGCAGTGACATGACCTAAAACCACTTTCATGGCATCCCCCTTGATAAGGATAATCATTCCTCTGAAGAAAGTTTCCTGTGAAAAACCCTAAAAATAGACCTTTTGGCCTTGGTGCGACCACCCAGTTCAGCCCTCGCGCCAATGGGGGAAATCCACCAAAGAGGGCGTGCCAATTGGCGCTCTGTCCCAGTGTATTACTCGCACCAAGCTTAATAAGGAATTTTTTTTTAAATAAATGGTGTAAGTTTGATTCCAACAAACTTTTGAACGAGTCTCTAAAATGAGTTGGGAGGTTTGGCTTCGGATCTCCATGTATGGGAGGTGGTTTTCCACCTATCATGGAAGCTTCCTTGAGGATAGGGCCGATCCCACCATTGTAGGGATCGCAACTCCCCTTCCACCATCTATATAAGCTTTCCATTTTCCCCTTAGCAAGCTAGTATTCTTAGTAGTCCTAATAGCACTAAAGAAGAGCTGAACTCAAAGCAGAGAGACTATCACCAGACAGCCTTTGAGAGCCAAGCTGAAAAGAGAGAGCTTTGTCCCATTTCCGACGAGCTTCATTGAGACATGCTCCGCTGTCGACCCCGCCGAAGGAAGATCCAGCATTAGAGCTTTGGGTTGTATCTTTATTTTATTATGATTAATGATAAGAAACTTTGATTATGGTTTCATTCATGTGTCTTTGTCTTTGATGCAATGAATTACATCCTCTCTGACTGATGTATGGTTACAATATTTAGATTCTATGTTGTGTATCATTGTGTTTCTTCACATGTGTGCAGGTGTTCGGACGTGTTAAGTGGAAGGATCGTGATCTGCCAAAGCGGAGGATGGGAAGCATCATCCTTTCTTCAATGACCATTGTGTAGGACCTGAGGTGGGCAACTCATTATGTTTTGTCATTTTTGCAACTAGAGACCTGCGTCACTGCGTGTCTGATTGTTGCTAGACCCAATCTGGGCTAGTAGGGATCGCCTCTGTTTGCAGAGGGGATTTACCTCTCCAACAAACTGGTGACTCCGTTGGGGATGCCTATTGGAGTTTGTCTTGTCTCTTTCGGTTCCTTTTGGCTTTTTCCTGATTGATTTTATCTTCTAGTTTGTCTCCTTCTGGTGTAAAACCTCTGTTCAACCCCAGAGGATCAGATCTGACCTCTGGTTTTCTAAAATTTTCATCTTTTCATGTTTGGCTTGATTGGCGCGGTTTCTACCCTGAAAGTTGTGCCCATTGGCGCAATTTGTCAGTTCATCACTCACACCATACCCTGTCTAGCGCGGATTACAGCCAAACAATCGCGTCATCTCCTGTAGGTGCTAGTTTTTTCCCTTGTTCGGAAGTTTCTTTTGGTCAGTGCTTTGCTTCTGGGTTAGTTTTAGATTTTGCTTGAAGTGGTGAGTCTAATCTTGGTTGGGAGAAATTATTTGTTTTTTCATTTTCAGGTATTGGCGCTTGTTGTTAGTTAGAAACCTGCGCCAATTGGCCATTGGTGCTAGTTGTCAGTGAGCAAGTCGCGCCAGTTGGCGCTAGTTTCACCCACAAAAGTCATGCCAATTTCAGCGTGTGTGAAAATTGAGACTTTTTCCCCAAATCCTTCACCAGTGTGTCTTTCCCTTCCGGTATTTTCTCTGTATGAGCATAGATTACATTGCTCATTGTTCAACTGAAATGTCTTCTCTCCATGATTGCTTGATGTAAAAGGGAATGAATGTCTTGTTTTGATCTCATGCTTTGGAAGTCCTCTTTGTGTTTGACCTCATATGTCTTGTCACATTTTGAGGAATTTCGTTACAAAGTGTTTTGAAACAAAGATTGCATTCTTAGTGTTTGTTTGCATCCCTTTTTCCTTCATCCTTCATTAAGAAGATTTTCATTTATTTAGTTTTCATCTCAAAGTTTGCTTTTGTTAAAATGCATTAGATCACATTGTATTGAAAAGTGTTTTTTGAGATCCATCATTGAACTTAGGTTACAATGTTTAATGATTGAAAACTAAAAATCGCTCCAAGTGCATTCTCTTTCATTAAAATCATGCATTAAGTAGATTCTCATTTCATCAAAAAATGCATTGAGTGCATTCTTATTCTTATCATTTAAAAAAAAAAAAAGGATTTTGCATAGATTACATTGCATTATTCGCATCGTTGAATCTTTGAAATTAATTTTGGATAGTGAAAGTCATCTAGTTTGGAAAAAGTTTTGTTTTTAGTATTGTTGTTTGTTACATCATTGTTTTAAGTTCTTCCCTTAACTAGATAGCATTCATCGAATTGAAAATTTTTATTTTCTCCTATAGCTGCATATAGGAGATTGTCAGATGACATACGGTAGGGCCTTGAAACCGAGACATAATTTAAGATCAACCGTAAAATTTATTCAATCAACCTAAGGAAGCATTGAAACCTAACGAAATATTTAGAGGTCTAGGCTAGTGGCGTGTTCTAACATCGTTAAACCTAGTAGCTGTCGTTCGCCTCTTAGCTTTAGACAACACTAGTACGGACTTGTGCTCCCCGTACCATCGCATATATAAAGGGAGACCCCACTAGGTTGCTATCCTTTATCCATACGAAGCCGGGTCTGCCACCTTTTACCCGTGATACACTGGACACAGCATTCAAGGAGACTACCTGCATGTACAGAAATTCCTTGGTTGATTTCTCTTTCATCTTTTAACCAAGGTGTATATGGCAGTTCACGGATATCTGGCACACCCATCTACCTAGATTACCAGAGCAGTAAGTTTGATCTTTACTGACTCCCTAAATTTGAAAAGATCGTCAAGCGCTTGTTCTTTCATGCTTGTTTCCAAACTGAAAGCGATAGAGTCACCTTTTGCTTGTTTCTTGACTCTTAAAATATGAAACGGTAGAGTTTTGTTTCAATGTTTTAAAAATTAACTGCCCACGGAATATTCTCGGTTAAAGTTAGTTTCCTTAGGGTGTATTTTTCAGGTCATTTCCGATGGCAAATTTTCCGTAGTTCACCAACCAAGGAATCCCCCCCGAAGGGAATCCTGGTTCTTTTCCTCCTTTTGGAAATGTTGGTGCTCCTTATATGGCAACGTTGTCCCTTCCTGGGTTAACTTTTGGGTTGCCTTTTTGGTTGTTTTCAACCTCTGTGGTGCCGAATGTCCCGGCTACTGTTCAATCAGTTCCTCCGCCTGAACAACATCATGTTGATTCTAAAGTGGACCCCTCCCCTTATTCGCCCGTTTCTTCGTCCTCCTCTTCTACTTCGCCTAGTGAAATTCTGGATTCAAGTAACCAGGTGGCTAAGAAGAAGAAGAATAAGACGAAGAATAAGAAGTCAGATAAAGGAGAGGCTAGCTCTACGGCTATTGTGCCTAAGAAGCCTTCCATTGATGAAGCTTCCAACCCTCCATGGAAATTCAAGTTCCCTTCCATGTTGTGTCAGGGAAACCATCTTCTTCGAGACTACCCTAGCATTCCCAAGGTTCTCGAAGCATGGTCCAATAGTCATCCACCGTTGCCTTTGGCTTCTGGGAGTCAGGTTGGGGGCACGTCTTCAGATAGTGCTGGTAAAAATCTTAAGAAGCAGGGTAAGCTTCCCAATCCATGTAAGTTGTGTGGAGGGCACCATGCCATTCACCTTTGTCTGTATATGGATGAAGCCAAGCGAGTTTTGGACAACTCAGTTGTTTCTGCACTGTGACTTCTGGCTGGTTATAAACAACGTTCTTTGAGTCCTCCACCAGCTGATCCTACGATTGGTAAAGAGTCATCCTTGGTCGATCCCGCTCCCTCGGAAATTCAAATTTAGGAATCCATCCCCGACCAACAATTGGTCGTGGGATCGGTTGAACTGGCCCCGTCTGTGGTGCACCAGGTATTTCCCGTTGAGAGTGGACCCTGCATCCCTCAGGTTCTTCTTGTTTCTTCAGATTCCTCAGACTTGAAGAAAGATTCTCTTGTCCCCATACCTCAAGAAGTTGCTCCTTCGTCTCCCGTGATGGAGATCCCGGAGGATACCCCTCTCAACTCCGTGATGGAGGTCGTGGAGGATTCTGCTTCTTCTTCTGTAACACTAAGGGAAGACCATCTCAGTTCGATGGTAGCCCCTCCGAGTAGTTTAGTCGCTTCCTTTGACTGGAGTCGATTTGCAGGATACCGCCTTCCATCTTATGTGCCTTTTGAGATAATGGTACAAACCTCTGGTCTGGTCATACCTAGCACTATTATAGATGAAGGCACATTTTTTAGTGTTCTATCCTCAAATACTTGGAAATCTTTCGGTTTGCCACCGCTTGTACCTATTACGCAAAATCTATTGGCATTTAACAAAGAAACTAGTCAACCATTAGGGATCCTTCCAAATTTTCATGTTACTTTGGGAGGGAAAACTTTCCATATGGATGTGATGGTTTTTGCTGGCCCCTTGGACTTTAATTTACTCTTGGGCCGTGATTATACCTATGCCATGGGAGTGCTTGTCTCCTCCCTTTCCATGTGGTCTATTTTCCACATGAAGGACGGATCGTGACCATTGATCAGCTTTCGTTCTTTGGTCTTTATGTGGCAACTGGCCCGCCATCATCCCTTCCTAGTTTTTATCCACTCGTTGTATCTGCCCCGCCGCAGGTCAACTATGTGGCTACTTACCCTATGCCTGTACTCAATGATAGTGTCGTTGTACGTCGTGTGCTGGGGGCCATTGGGTCCTGATTTCCGAGATGTTGTTCTCCCATCTAGTGTGGAACTCTTGGAAGCCATGACTTCCTATTCATCATGATGAGTTGTCTTTCGGAGCATAGTTCCTTTTCTTGTGTCAAGCTCCTTAAAAAATTAAACAAGGTCGTCAGAGCAAATTTCGTTTTCTTGTGTCAAGCTCGTTAAAAAATGAAACAAGGTGTTCGGAGCATAGTTCCTCTTCTTGTGTCAAGCTCCCTAAATAATGAAACAAGTTGTTTGAGGATAGTTCTTTTAAGTGTGTCAACCTCGTTAAAATAATGAAACACGATCCTGTTCAATTCGAGTCTTTGTTTAGATCTTGTACAATCCCAGTCGAGTCTTTCTCTTAATCTCGTAATTTGAACCTTCACTCCATCTACCTTTAATATGGATTGAAGCTTGGGGGGCATGTACCTCAAATTGAGTCATCATGCTGGGGGCATGCTTACTTTTTCAAGCATAGTTTGTTTCTGTTTCAAGCTTGTGTAAAAATGAAACCCGTTTCAAGCATAGTTTATCTTTGTTTCAAGCTTGTGTAAAAATTAAACCATTCCCATTTTACCTCTTGTGATTGCCATTTTATCAGCCTGTTTTTGCCAGATGAACCTTGGTTTTCTTATTCCATCGTCACTATCTGCTTGGCCAATCATATGCCTTCACTTGGTTGTTTTACCCATTTCTGAGGAACCACTGCGATGAGTGGTCTTGTTAGCCAGCCTCTTAACCTTTACTTGTTCTGAGCAGTTCCACCATCACCGAAACCAGTAGCTACCCTGTATAACACTCGTTCCTCCAGGAGGAGTCACCTTTTAGCTCTTTTATGACTCTCTAAAATTGAAAAGATTGCCGAGATTCTTGTCGTTTTGATCTCGTTAAATTGGCTGCGAAACAAGATCTACCCAATATACGTTTACCCCTTCTTCAGGCTGGGATAGATTATTTACGAAAAAGGAATACCCTAGCCTATCACGACTAGGAGGCTTTCTCAGACACATTTTTCTACCTTTTTGGATCTGAGGAACTATCTACGAAAAGGGACTTCTAGAGTTTACTTTTCCGTTGTCTTTTCAAACTCTCTAAACATGAAAATACACCGAGTTCTTCCTTTGTCAGACTCGCTAAAACCTAATGACATCAGACTCTGTCATAATGACGTTGCTCGAGTTCCTCCTTCCTAGGGCTCGTTAAATGTACTAGGTTGGATTTGTCCGAAGGACAAACTTATATGAAAATCATATGGTATCCTCTTCAATCTTGTGTAAAAATAAAGAGGTACTCGCCAGAAATGGTGGGGAAAAAATGAAACCAGTATCATTGTCGTGCCGGCAGTATGTCGCTCTTGAACATGGCACTTGTCTGCATTCGTGTCGGGTTGGGGACATCTCATCTCGTTTTCTACTTACCTCCATGGGTTTGGGTTATCCTTTTTTGACCTCTCATCTGCTCTTTGCCTCGTCATCATGACCTCAGATATTTTGATCTCAAATACTGCCAAATCCAGTGTCGTGCCACCGATATGTTCAAGAGAAGCTGACCTCTATAGTTTCAATCTTCCTCTGATTCTCATCTGATCCTGATTCAAAAACATTATGTTCCTCTGTCTCGTGTCGATGATGTGGGAAACACTATGGCCTACCTTCGATCAAGGTCACTTCCTATCAACTTCAGTTCATTATCCAGGAAGCTGATCTAGAGACTCCCTTCCAGTACCTTGGAGCCTGCATGCCTCAATGGTAGGTTCTTCACATTCGACATGGGGTTTTTATCATTGGCCTCTGATCGAATGATTCTACGGGTGTTTGACACCAGCTCACTATTAACATTTCATGGATTGTACCTATAGTACCTTGAGGGCCATTTTCATTATTGGTGGTACCTCTCGCGTCTGTTAATGAATTTCATCATTGTCTGGTAATCAGACGATGTTATTTCATGCTCGACTTCAGCTCACTTATTCACATGCTAGAACTTGTACCTTGTTCGGGTCAAGATGGAGCGCAAGACCCTCTGTTTTGTCTGATGGAATCTAGGTTGCGGATTTTATGGATTATCATAATTGGTTACGTGACTCATTGATTGGATGGCTGCAACCATACCTGAGTCTGCTTATTGATCCTTTCTGTATGGCTACATCCATACCTTGGATCCTGATTATTGTATACTCTATTATGGATGGATGCACCCATACCACATACCACGTATTTGAGATATCAGTTGTATTTGATTACGCAAGTTTTCGACAGCAATCTTTTCAGTTGGGCACGTTCTCATAAATCATTTCACCCCTCTCTCTCTCTCAAGCCTCATGCTTTAGGGGGCATATGTTACATAGTAATTTGTCACCGTCCCTGCAATCCCCTGTCCCAGACATTGGAGGGCCTTTTCTATGACCTATGAGCAGTGACATGACCTAAAACCACTTTCATGGACAATCATTCCTCTGAAGACAGTTTCCTATGAAAAACCCTAAAAATAGACCTTTTGGCCTTGGCACGACTAGCCAGTTCCGCCCTCATGCCAATGGGGTAAATCCACCAAAGAGGGTGTGCCAACTGGCGCTCTGTCCCAGTGTATTACTCGCGCCAAGCTTAATAAGGATTGTTTTTTAAAAATAAATGGCAGAATTTTGATTCCAACAAACTCCTGAACAAGTATCTAAAATGAGTTATGAGGTTTGGCTCTGGATTTCCATGTATGGGAGGTGGTTTTCCACCTATCATGGAAGCTTCCTTGAGGATAGGGCCAATCCCACCATTGTAGGGATCCCAACTCCCCTTCCACCATCTATACAAGATTGTCATTTTCCCCTTAGCAAGCTAGTGGTCTTAGTAGTCCTAATAGCACTAGAGAAGAGTTGAACTAAGAGTAAGGAGACTATCGCCAGATAGCCTTTGAGAGCCAAGCCGAAGAGAAAGAGCTTTGTCCCATTTCTGACGAGCTTCATTGAGACGTGCTCCGATGTCAACCTCGCCGAAGGAAGATCCAGCATCAAAGCTTTGGGTTGTATCTTTCTTTTATTATGATTAATGATAAGCGACTTTGATTATGGTTTCATTCATGTGTCTTTGTCTTTGATGCAATGAATTACATCCTCTCTGACTGATGTATGGTTACAAGATTTAGATTCTATGCTGTGTATTGTTTTGTTTCTTCGCATGTGTGCAGGTGTTCGGATGTGTTAAGCGGAAGGATCGTGATCTACCAAAGAGGAGGACGGGAAGCGTCATCCTTTCTTCAACGACCATTGTGTAGGACCTGAAGTAGGCAACTCGTTATGTTTTGTAATTTTTGTAACTAGAGACCTACGTCACTATGTGTTTGATTTTTGCTAGACCCGATCTAGGCTAGTAGGGATCGCCTTTGTTTGTAGAGGGGATTTACCTCTCCAACACCTTTTATCTCATAATATTTCTCATCTCAGACTTCTCATCTTGGAACATTCATATGGGGAAAGTATTATATCATAATTTTATCTTAATTTTCCCTCCGATATCTCTGTTTTGATATCGAAAGTGTCATGTTCATGTGGTCCATTTTATTTTCACTTAAGTGATTTAACATATTAATAATATTTCTCGAATGGGTTAAAGCATCACATTAATTACGCTTTGGTTTTCTCAATTTATTTTTAATTAAAAAAATTATGTTGTGTTTCCATTTTTATGTTGTTGTGAGTTGTTTTAAATATCTTTTCCGCTAAGTCTCTATTTCTGTCTCCTATAGGTGAGATTAGATTCTCAATATTTAGAAGAAATTAAGAAAGGGAATAGATATAAGAAAAATGCTTTATAGCAGCCATTCGCAAGTCCATTTGTTGAATATTTTGATGGAAAAATTATAGGAGCAACATTGTTTTCATATATCATATGTACCAGAGATGTGTGGATTCCCTCTTTGGAAGCAGTTTATCAATTTTTTGAAATTGACGATCCCAAGGTTACAACTATAATTTTCACATATGACGATATAAATCCTTTCTCGGAAGCCACTGCAAGGGATGACGCCAAATATTTTCTTCATAGAATTGCGCAAACACGATGGTTATTTCCTTACACAAATATGGTTTTTTGGGTGTTCGAGAATCTAGAAATTTTTGAGAGACACATTCAGACTAAAAAGGGAATATTAAATGGGCCCTTCACAAGTAAGGATTCTCAAAGCATGTAACATCTGCTAAATCCTCAGTATTTATATATATGATAAGAACTACATCAAATCCTTTATAAGGGAGAATAGGTACCCATCAGAATAAACCAGATAACGGAGACAAGACCTAAACAAGAATAAAGTGGAGGAATCTGGTAAGTATTCACTCGATTCCCTTCCTACTCATTTTTCCCAAGTTGTAATAATGATGTGTCAATTGCATGCACTACCTAATGTGTTAAAATTTTCGGACACCTTAGTACCTATGATCGATGGGGCTTTCGAAGGTTTTATATTTGAATGGGATGCCATGCTTTATAATAACTTGGATACTCATATCTTATAATTTCACCAAGATAAAAGTATTTATGAAGATAACTTGCCCCCTCTCAGCATGTCATCCTATGTTATGGATGCAGTGGGTTTTTCTATGGATTTTCCTGCTATGGGTTGGAAATGGACCATTCAGGATCCCAAGCATATTCACATTTACCATGACATCTTATGGGAATCCAAATATCTTAAACATCTCTACCAGATTTATCACAAGGTAATGATTCTAATATATGAAGTCATTTTTTAGTCTTGGCCACCTAAGATATCTCAAGAAGTTATGGATGACCCTGAAAAGGTCAGAAATTGGTTTGGAGAAGAATTATTACTTATATCAGAGTCTAGAGCACCCCGACTCATCCTCCTATTTTTCCTCTATTCATCCTAGATAATTTAGTTAGCAAAGAGGTATCCTATCAGACAGTAGGTTATGGTATTACTAAAGTATTAAGAGATTCAAATAAGAGGGCATGCGCTATTTTTCCTATGATATTTGCTATATTTTCATTGGCCAATAACCGTGAAGTTGAAAAATAAATCTCGGCTATTCAAGCTCTCAAATTTCCCAATGTTCCTAACAGACAATATGATCCATATTCAGTTGTGAAAAAATTTACTGCATCCTAAGGAATTAGATAATTCATCTACAAAGAAGACAATTTAAATTATTTTTTTGCATAGTGTTCCTCCTATGCAACGATACTACGATGAGTAGATGAATAATTAACTATAGAATAGAAAAATCAATTTATTCAATAAAGAACTTCCAAGATATCCAATCTTCCACTAGATTTGCTACAGTTATCCCTAGAAAATCCATCAGTGTCTATCATTTAGCCTCACAGTTCTTCACATTCAGTCATTCCTCCTCAGGCTCATACATCATTGTAATTTCTTCTCCACCTCGGGTAGAATAATTGATTTTTAATCCTGAATTAAATGAGGTATGAAATGAGTTTAGTATTACTATCAATCCAAAGACCAAGGGTCAAACTTTAATTTCTCAAATTTCTTCTTCTTCACAAGAAGTTGATTTTAGGATACTCTTAAGAACTTTTAATAGGATACAAGGTCAAAATAAGTTACTGATAATTCTTCGATCCATGATCATGAGGATATTTAAATTATCCATACTTTCCCTACTTCAGAGGTTACTCTTGATGTTGAGGAAATTCCTCCTTTATATATATCTATAGTCCTCAACATAAGGTTTTTTTCAAGAGGGGAAGAAAGAAAATAAATATTAATCAAACTCAGTCATTGGTACCTAGAAAAATCTCTTCCTTTGAAGCTTTGTGGAAAGGTTCATCTGCTACACAATCTTAAGAATTAGGAAAATTAACCAAATTTATAGAGCCTATGCTTCTTCCACAATATAAAAATCAGTATAAGTCCAACTTATAAAGGAAAAAGAAGAAATGATTACCTCATTGGAACAATAATTCAATACAGAGAAAAATAAAATTACTGAACAACAGAAGAATCAGTTAGAAAAGTTACAGAATAAACTTGATACATTGAAACTACAACATGACAAGGGGACAGAGATGAAAGATAATGAACTTAAAGAAATGCAGATAAATATAGACCAGTTGAGTGTCAATCCTTGGTCAAAAGAGTTCAAGAAAGAAGGCAAATATTTAAATTATTTTCTCATGAATCAACATAAAATATTTTTCAATAAGCTCATATCGATTCAATATCAATTTAAGGAAGGAAATTATGTTGTTGATTAGTTGAACAAGATGATGAATTATTTTGATGAAGTGAATGATAAGTTGACAGCTTTTCTAAGACAACAGGAAAGTGTAGAAGGTAGAGAAGAAAATCTGCCTAAAATTGATGAGGCAAAAAAGGCAATAACGTTTTGAGAGTGGGAGATCAGAATGAAACAAGCCGAAGTTGCAGTAAACGAGATCTAAGATCTTTCTAATTCCATCATTGAATCAATCAATGATACCTTGTTACAGTCAAATCTGATTTCTAAATCCCTATAAGATTCACTTCTAGATGCCAAAACATTATTGAAAACTTAGTTTTAACATATCACAACAATGGTTGAGAGAACTGAGAAGTTACCTAAAATTGACCTTGAGCATCATTGGCATTTCTTATCAAGCCCCATATCCAATGTTTGTTACTTCATTGCTTATCCAGTGTTTCTACACAAATGTTACCACCGTTGAATACTGTTATTTTTACCAGCCAGATGAGGATCAAGCATAAACATCCTCCAGACCTCACTAGTCTGCTGGACATATGCATGTTGCGGAAACTCACTATTGGACAATAGTTGTACTAAATTCAAATACTGTTACAACATTCCTTGATTATTCATTTACTGTTTGTTTTTGTTGATATATTAGTGAAAGATTTTGTTTTTATTATCTTTGTATTGAGACTAAAAATTTACCTCTCTAAGATGGATAAAAGGGTTCTGAATTTTTGGAAGAAGGAACTTGAATTTCACTACTGTATTTTGAATTTTTCTTAATATAAATTTGAACCACTTGGAGTTCCAGAATGAGTAGATGTACAGTTTCTTGGGTACTACTATCCATTGTTTATGTCTCTTTGTTTTGAAAGGAATTGTTCATCAATATTTTTCACATATATATCTTTCATTCAATCCTTCATGATCACTACTGACATGTTTGGTTGGAATTTATGTTATATTGCGAACAACGAAATTTTTATCATATGTGATGCTTTAATTAAATTAACTATTTAATTAAATTAATTTTATTTCATTGAATTAATATCGTAATTTCATAATAACCTACATTATTATGCTTATTACGACATCTTTCTAGCACATATATTTTCAACTTACCCGGGTATTATAATAGATTATAATAATTTGTAATTTACTTGTTAGAATATATTAGCATTTCTAAAGAACTATTATCACCATCATTCATCCCATTTCACACATTCTTTTAAGGGCAATCTGTCCCATAATTCTAGTAAGAGCCACTATCCCAAAAGGAAAATGGTCTAATTGGGCCTTGACTGGGTGGTTGTACCAAAATTTTGATGAGTTCAATTCAGACCATCATCAGGTCCCAACCTACAAACTTTTAAGAAAAAATACAAGTCATCCACGTGGAAAATAACTTGTAAAAATTATCTATTGTAGTGGCTAAAATGGGCAAAGAAAGTTTATCTAGTATGAAAAAAACATTTTGGAGTGAAGGAAGGTCATTAAAGGCTTCCTTCATCTCATAAAGAGAAGGAAATTATGAGAAAAAAATTGATTGTTTGTAATCTGCACAGTTGCGTTAATGACCGCATTTTTTTTTTCAAGACCCACGGGGGCAGACTGAAAAGAAAAAAAAAAAAAACTTAATTACAATATGATGAGAGTTTGGGATGGCCTACAAACTCAAAAATGTTACCATAGTGGAAAAAAATTAAAATAACAAAGAAATAAATCCTACAAGCAACCAACAATATCATAAAATTGATAGTGGAGTCACCATTATTGTAGCAGGGAATTTAGAGAAATAATGTCCCAAATTCCTTGTTTCTTTGTAGCTTGTTTGTCACCTACAAGGAATCGTGCAATAAGAAATGTGATTTATTATAAATAGGACAAAAATCCAATCTAACCAATGCAAAAACAAAGCATCAATCATACACTTTGAACAATTACAAATAAAACTAAGAAAAATGAGAAACAAATTAAACACAAGAGAATGAAAATGATCATTTTTGTTAATTGTTGATAGAGATACAATATGGTAACTATGAATACACTTGAAAATAACTATGTTGATAAATTTTTCTCCCTAACTATCATCAAGGAGTTTTCTTTCTCCAATCCTTTTGCAAAGTACCCATCTCTCAAGGAAACTTCTAGAAAAACTCTCAAAATGGGGGTTCTTCTTGTCAAGGTAATGTTAATTGCTTGGGAAAATTTTGGTAGCATAAAAATGCATTCACTTCTTATTTTTTGTCTCTCCTTATCCTTCTATTTATAGATGTAAAATCAACTCATAGCTCCTCCTTTTCCATTGATGAGATGGGTGTTTGGTAGGAGATATGTTCTTTCCCAATTTAAGGCTTGAGAGGCTCAAAAATGGGAAATTGATCTTCACCTATCAAATCATTTTTGCCCATTAATGAGATGTGATCAATGGATTGCTCAAATTTCACTTTGTCAGATCCATGCGGCTATCAAAGAAACAACCACACAGTTAGTACAAAAACTACTTTATGCGCTTACGTAGATTGATGTTTTAAATGGACCTTTGGAGAACCTTCGATTTCTTGGGTTCCATGATGCTTCTAGTAGAAATTAATACACCAATTCATGTTGTTTTTTTTTAGTGCGACCGAACTTGTACAATTGTGTGTAAAAATTTTCCATAATAAAACTAACAAGAAAGAATATGTAGTTGTCTCAATCATATTGCAAACTTATAGCCATGGCTATGCATATTTCAACAATGGTGGTCTCATGGAATCTATAAGTTTAAAGGCTTGTTAGTTTCATGTGATTTGAGTCTTAACTTATTTCATGTGTTTTCAGTCATGGAAATATTTTTTGTTGATGATTTCGCACATAGTTATTTGTTATTTTCCTTTCATTTGAACTCAAAGACATGAATTTTATCAAAGGGTTTGAAGACAAATTCCACTTACAAACCATGAAGCTTTAAATTCAACACTACATACCATAGTTCAATAGCTCATTAAAGCCTATGAAAACCCTTGTCCATGATCTTACTGACTTTCTTGTCTTATAGGAACATTAAAGGCTTCTTAATAATTTAATTCACTGCATCCATTGCCTATTCTTAAGATCATTTGAAAAATAGGTATTTCACTTAGTATGCACATTGTTTTT
Source organism: Pinus albicaulis (assembly GCA_034641835.2). Classification (NCBI taxonomy): domain Eukaryota; kingdom Viridiplantae; phylum Streptophyta; class Pinopsida; order Pinales; family Pinaceae; genus Pinus; species Pinus albicaulis. The sequence continues at coordinate 149,787,930 of CM076570.1, forward strand.
CTACCCACTGAAATAACCTAGGAAATTCTTACAACAAGCACTCTAATTGGATGTTAGACCATGGACAAATGGATGATATATTTTTAGTATTTTCACCCTATTGCTTAACTTTTACTTTCATTTTGTTGCCAAAAAGTACAGATTCTTGTATAGAATCATCCTGAATCATCACTGATCATTAAAGTCAATTCCATTCCTTCAAATATCATCTCAAAATTGTGTCAACCCCAACCCATGCATCATTATTGACTCTTAGCATGCCTCTTCATGAGGCATGAAAAAAATCCAACTTTGTTGTAAAGGTTTAATTGTGCACTAGGACCTTGGGAAAAAAAAGTTGTTAATGGAGGAATTCACATTTTTCTAACACATGAATCTAATTCTTACATGTTCCAATATTATCCAATAGTTAGCCACTTGTCTACTGCACCTTTTTATGAATAAATATGAATATTTTACTGTGGTATTATTGTTAAATGCTTTTTGTGTTAGTCATGTTGTGGTTTAGTCGGATGTTGGGGTACTTAAACCATGATAGCCCAAGTTCATTATCTAACTTATAAATGGTTATGTTGATCACAGAAAGGAGAGGAACAATTTTTTTATGCTCTTCTACAACATGTTCATAGCTACAATTCAACAATTGGGTTCTTTTATTTCAAATCAGATAAATCTAGAGCTTGAATTCAACATCAATTGGATTCTATTATTTCAAATCTAAAAAATCTATAGCTTGAATTCAAAAATTAGGTTCTTTTTTCTCTATAATTTTCTATGAACACTAATTCAGTTAAGAAATATGGAAGGGCAAGGAAGAGTTTCATTTTCTCACCAAAAATATTGTGTGGGTTCATAGGGTCAATTTGTCTTTCATTCTTTGGTGCACTCCTTTGTTCTCTTCTACACTCTTATTATACATTGATGTATTAATAGTGTATTTGATGGCATAGCTATGAAGAAGTTAGCATGTGAGGTAGTGAGAACATGTTCCATAAGGTAAAATGGAAATGGTAGCATGTGGGTCAATGAAAGCATGTGACATTAGAGAAAATGGCAATGGCAGCATGCATGGAAGAAAGAATATGTAGCATCAAAGAAAATGACAGTGGCAGAGGCATTAACAACATGAAAGAAAGCGAAAAATTTGTATATGTCCTATAATTCTTAAATTAAGTTATAAAAAAATAAAAAAATAATAAATAAATTGCATTTAGTAACTTTGGATATGCATAAAATTCTCAAATAGGGGGTAGAAAAAACTTTATATAAATTTGGATATGCAATAATAAACAAAGAATAAATATGCATTCATAAATTTGCATATGTTGAAAAGAAATGAAGAAATACTTTGAAAAATTGTATTACTCAAAGTATCTAATCCAAAATGACATTGGGACATGTGAGTCTTATGATAAGACTCCAAACTTGTTTTCATATGTTAAGATTTGATGAAGGAAGATATTTTTTAGTTAAAAAATGTTTTCTTGGGTTAAATATGTGGCAAAGAAAAAATATTTAGTGTATTAATATGAAATTAGTGATCATTCGATCACTATAATCACGTTTTTGAAGGTAGGGACTTAAATATGGGGATATTTACGTTGTAAGGTGTTTCCTTTTAGAAGAACTCATCCATCTTCCACTATGCACTGTTTGGCATCATAGATATTGTGCTAGAGGATGGAAATATTATCAGTCGTCGGATGAGAGTTTTGGTTTTTGAGGTGTGTTAGTTTCTTCATTTCCAAGTTAGTCCATGATGAAGAAGAAGGTCTCTCACTCATCTTCGTGTTGTACCCAAAGTATGGCGCCAATCAATTGATAGTTGTGAGTTATTGGAGAAACGAAATTTGCTTGGATGCTCTATCTTCATGTTGTGCCCAAATCATGGCACTAATAAATTGATAGCTATGATTTATTGGAGCAACAAAAGCTGCTTGGCTGCTCTGTCGGATGCAATCAACCATAAAAACTAGGCTCTTGAAAAACTGGTACATTTTACTGGAGATGAGAAACTATAATATCGAGGGAAAGTGTTAAGGTACTCTATAAAATATGGCCAAACACCACTGAGTTTGAGTAAAAATAATTTCCAAATGGATGAACCATGTGAACCTTTACCATCTCAATTACACACATTACCACTTGAATTGGATAAAAATGTGTCTTCCAGAAATAATTCTTTAGGTATTTCTTTCTTGAAAGAAACGTTATTCAATCTATAAGAAAGAGGTCACTCATTAGTATTTGTGTTGTACCCAGAGCATTGTGCCAATAAATTTATAGTTGCGAGTTATTGGAGAAATAGAAGCTTCTTAGCTACCCTATCAGATGTGAGCAACCAGAAAAACTAGGCTCTTGAAAAACTAGAAAATTTTACTGGAAACGAGAAACCATAAAATCGAGCGCAAGGATTAAGGTACTTTGTAGAAGATGGTCGAGCACCAATGAGTTTGAGTAAACATAGTGTTCAAATGGATGAATCGTGCCAACCTTTACCGTCTCAATTTCACACATTACCACTTAAGTTTGGATAAAAGTGTGTATTCCACAAATGATTCTTTAGGTATTTCATTCTTTCAAGAAACTTCATTCAATCTATAATAAGGAGGTAGCTCACTCATCTTCATGTTTTACCTAGAGAATGGAGTCAATCAATTGATAATTTCAAGTTCTTGGAGTAAGGGAAGCTGCTTGGATGCTTTGTAAAATGTGAGAAACCATAAAAACCAAGCCCTTGAAAACCTGGGACATTTTACTGGAGATGAGAAACTAGAATATCGAAGGAAAGGGTTAAGGTACTCTACAGAAAATGGTCAAGAAACACTGAGTTTGAGTAAACATAGTGTCCAAATGAATGAACCCTTCCAAATTTTATCATCTCAATTTCACACATTACCACTTTATTTGGATAAAAATGCGTCTTCCACATATGATTCTTTAGGTATTTATTTCTTGCAACAAACTCCATTCAATCTATAGTAAATATGCATGAATGCAAGTATATATAGTAATTATTTGGAATTAATTAGTTTATACTCAGTTGTTGAATTAAAAGAGCTAAAGTTTTCTGATTTTCCTAGAAGGCATGAAATTTTGTCTCCAATAGAGGATATGATACCTAAAGGCAAAGTAGACAATGATTTTTTTCAAAGGGCCTTGATGCTTTAGGTTATGCTATGAACTCCCAAAAGTACTTTCTACAAGGGTTAAGGTAATCTGTAGAAGATGGTCAAGCACCACTTAGTTTTAGTAAACATAATGTCCAAATGGATGAACCATGCCAACCTGCATCATCTTAATTGCACACATTACCACTTGATTTGGATAAAAGTGTGTCTTCCACAGATGATTATTTAGGTATTTATTTCTTGCAACAAATTCTATTCAATCTATAATAAATATGCATGAATGCAAATATATATAATAATTATTGGAAATGAATTATATTATATTTAGTTTTTGAAGGAAAAGAGTCAGAGTTTCCTGAGGGTCCAAGAAGGCATGAAATTTTGTCTCCAATATAGGATATGATACCCAAAGGAAAAGAAGACACGGTTTTTTTTCAAAGGGCCTTGATGCTTTAGCCTATGCTCTAGACTACTGAAAGTACTCTCTTCTACCATTCAGTCCAAATTTCACCAAAATTCCCATCAATTTTGGGTACATGTTTGTGTTAACATTGAATCTCATTTTAACATTTTTTGTGTAGAAGTTCGACTCTCCTTCTGACTTTAAACATGTTGAAAAAATAATTATCCTCTTAGCACACTATTCCCAACCATTTTCTTAGTTTAATGTATCAACCCAGTTGTAGATATGATAGTAGTATTGTCCATCTATCCTTCTCCCACCCTTTAAGGCCTAAACAGAGAACTCAAAGACTCACAAACATATACATAGGAACCTATGAACATGCATAGGTAGGGAACAATGATAATCTAGTATGGTGTGTTAATGAAATACTATCCTTTTGTTTATGAATAGGAAAATTTTATGAGGAGGAAATTTAATGTCGATCTTGACTAGTCGCAATTAAATGGCATGGTCAAGTCTTTATGTTAAACAATCTCCCTCGGTACTATAATAAAAGGGATCAAATCTTATATACTTTTTGCATTGATTATATATGAACAATATTTCACCATTTATTTAGAGTCTAACACAGGATGGAATATGAAAGTGTATATAATTGAAGCATTTTCAAATAATCTATTGTTGTCATGGTCTTAGTGAAGATATATCCAATTTCTAAAATTTGAATAAAAGGATTTATCGAATCTTTTCAATGTTTCAATGGAAAAACTTTGCCATGGAGTTTCTTCCTCAGTTTCCCATCCTTTCATTGAGAAAATTTATGGATGTGGTTGTTATTTAATGGGGAAGGAAGCAAAACGGAGAGTTAGGATTTAACATTTTTATTTTATTTTTATCTCTTTCACTATTTGTTTCTTATTATATTAGTGATTATTCACACGAAACAATTCATCCTCAATTCTAGTGTTTTGGCCTGAAAAAAGTGACTGAAGTGCATTGGACTTGCATCCTATGTCTAAGAAGGAAATATGATACGTAATCTCCTATATGAAGCTCAAGCAACTGGTGCTAATCAACATACAACTTTGACCCCATTGCTATTGGCAACTCCCTCTTCACCAACTTCCCTTGTCAATTATGAAAACCCATATTATATACCATCACCTATTGGATTTGTTTCATCATCTTCTATTTACACCAATGCTTGCTCACCTGGAAAACAAATATCATACATGTTTACACCTGGACCATATGCACATGAGACTCAATTGGTATCGCATCCTTCCTTCAATTCTTTTACTACAGAACCTTCCACCGCTTCCTTCACTCCACCATGTGAGTTTCTTCATCTTCACAATCCCCCTTCACCTAAGGTACCTTTTATAAATTTACTTGCACCTTCAAAATATTAAAAATTCATTTTCCATGAAAATGGGATAACTTATTCTTCCTTTCCATTTACGTCCTTAGGTTATGGTGCAAAAACTGACCTTTTATCTTCCTACTAAATTTATCCAAGGAGTCATGTGGGTAATATTCTATCACCAAAATCTGGAGTCTCTGGATCAAGGTATTCTTTACCATTCCCTTAACTGGGTTTCCCTTTTCCATGGAAGGCTTTGCATTTTTCGCAAGATATTTTTGGCCTCATAAATGATCCCATAAATATTTTACATCAATAAACGGACACCTCAAGGACTTCAAATTTATCACAGGATATAGATGCTTCCTTATCTTCCACCTCATTAGACTTCTATTTGAACCATGTGCATTAGCCATATCAGTTTGTTTTTGGGTAGTGTGGAGGAGAAATATATAATTCCACAAGTGAAGAAGGTGTTTGTTGCACTAGTGGTGAAAATATGGTACTGGAAAGGGACATGGAAAGAGATAGATGTGGCACAAGCGAAATCCATGTGTCTGGAAAGGATATTGTGATAAAGTTTCCCATTGAAAGCATAAAAACTGAGGTGGAACCACTTGAAGAAAGAAAGGCATTGTTTGAACTTGTCTTTGATGAAATTACAAATGCTAGTGGTGGGATGCCAGATATTTAGTGGATAAGTTTCTGGTGTCCTCCTTTAGAGAAAAACATGTTACTCTTGTATTAGTTGCTCAAAAATATAAATAGAAATGATTTATTTATTTATAAGTTTTTTACCTATGGAATGGTCAATCATATTTTATTCTAGACTTCAGACCCATATTCTTCATCATTTAATGCTTACTTCCAGGACCATTCAAATCTCATAGCTAAAGTAACCTATTTGATGTCAATATTGATTGTATATAATTGTGTATTGCTGCATTGTTGATGTTATCATGCTTGAGCAGTATTTTTTTGCAATATGCATCTATCAATGTGAATAACATGTATATTCATTACATTGATTTTAATTTACCCTTTGTGGTGCAACTTAATGTAAATTTTCTTTTTCTTTGTCATGATTTTCCTAGAGTAATTTTTAATTGGTAAATTTTTCTTTCTTATTAATATTCTCCTTTATGAAGCCTTAATATTCCTCTGTGTGTATCTATTGTTTGACTCGTGAAATTTCTAGGAATGGAAACATAGTTGTGATGTTCATATTTTCCTTTAAATCATTTTTCAATACAAATCCACAATGCCAACAACCTCAACTCAAATCTTGATTTTTGCATGAAGTATTTTCAAATGAACATGAATTAATCTTCATCTAGATAATGAAGGGCTATGCAGATCTATACCTTTGGTCTATGTATCTTCTCTATATTTTTCATCCAACAATGACCTTCAACTTACTTGGCACACTTTATTTTGTCCTTATTTTTTTTGTAAGTGAGCCCTCTAACTCTACAACAGTAGGTAGGGGATGCCTTCCAAATCATAAATTTTTATAGCATTTTCCAATCCAAATTTCAAGTGCAGGGTAACAAAATTCAAATGGAAACAATAGGATAACAAGAAATATAACCTTAGACACTTCTGCAATCCAGTTCAGAAATAGTTCTAGAAATTAAATAGTACTTAGAACAACGAAAACCATTCGATTCATTTTTTTTCAAGGATACATAAACATCTCAAACTCATACATTTTCAATTCTCTCTTTGTACCAAATTTGACTCGCCAATTTTTGTAGCTCAATCTTCACACTCATGTCTAAAATATTGGATAGAGTCGTTCCATATCGTATGGTGAATCTTATAATCAGAGAAGGATCAATGACAGTTTTTAGTATAACATTCTTGGCACCAGTTAAACTCTATACCTTCTTGGAAATTTCAGACAAATGTCGATTCTATAGATTTACAAAGTTGTCACCACTTCCAACTGTGTGTCAGTCAGCTTATTGTAGGCCATCTCAAATTCTCTGATAATGTCATTAATGATGTCCATCCTTTTATTGTCAATCAAGAGGTAGAGGAAATTCAAAGTTGTTTTAGTTGTTCAGAAAAATAAACAGAAATGATCTATTTCTTTATAAGTGTTTTAACTATGGAATGGCCATTCATATTTTATTATATACTTCAGACTCATATTTTGCATCAATAAATATTTGTTTCTAGGACCATTCAAATCTCATAGCTAAATTAACCTATTTGATGTTGATATTGGTTGTATATAGGAGTGTATTGGTGCATCACTGATGTCTTTATTTGCAATATGCATATGTCAATGTGAATAAGATGTATATTCATTACATTGATGTTAATTTATCCATTTTGGTGCAACTTAATGAACATGTTCTTTTGATTTTTCATGATTTTCCTAGAGTACTTTTTTTAGTTGGAAAATGTTTCTTTCTTATCGATATTATGCTTTATGTAGCCTTAGTATTCCTATGTGTGTGTGTCTCGTGTTTGACGCCTGAAATTTATAGGAATGGAAACAGATTTTTGATGTTCATATGGTCAGAGGAAATATACCTTTAAAGCTTGGGAATAGTGCTAGGATTATGTTTGTTTCATTCTCAAGGAATAAGCTCAATGGAAGTTTTAACACACTCCTCCCACATATACCCAAGTAACTAGACAACCCAGGTAAACATGTGATGAGAGGATATTATGATCTGATTCAACCTCCTAGGTGAACTTAAGGTAGTGGAATCGAGGAAAACACATCACACGGACCTTCCACCTCAGAAATAAAATTCCCAGGAGCCATCCCAACCACTCAGGTAACCAAACTCTAGGTCACACTAAGTTTTTATACCATTAAACCTGAGAAGCTCCCTTGATATGGACCAGGGTGCTTCTGGGAGGCTCTAGACGCTCCCACAGTATGGGAATGCATGCGTTCAGGGATTTTTTTCCTCATACCTGTGCTAGTGTCCCTAGGATTTGAGCCACTTTTTTAGGCACAGAGCCCAATTCACTACCCAGAACTCAACGATAAGTTCATAAATGAATTATAATAGTGAAACAATGATATGCTTGCAAAAACATTGACAAGTTATATACTAGACCCTTACTAGAAATGACAGAAATTTTGTCAAACATGTCAGAAATATGTAATCTACAGGTTTAAACAACAGATATGAGCATAGGGGTCTTATAATTATCTGAGAATCGCTAAGAAGCATTGTTCCCTTACATCATTAGTTTCATTATCATCTATTAGTTCATAGATACATTATATTTATAAATCAAAACATGAGGAAATCCATACATCATCACTGTCATAATATATGCTTATAACCAACACAATAAGGATATAAATATCAAGGATATATCAGCCATAGATTACACATATAACTCAGTACATTTACACATAAGATGTCAAGGTAATATCCTCTTATTAATGAATGAAAAACCCAACCCGGGATGGGACTATCATGTTCCACTTGACCATATAATGGTTGAGCCAAATATCTCTTCTGCCGATCACCCCCGTACCATATTCCAAGCATGAATGTGGGACTCAAACCAAAAGAACCAACCATGGCATCCCAAGGTTAAACCACCTCACCCTCATCAATAGAAACCATTATTTACCAAAATCCATCTCAGATCACTAGGCCAACACAATAAACATGTAATAATAGGCTTTACAATGATCTCCACTAGATTACTAGGCCAAAACAAGCATTGATGCCACAGGATTTCTCCACCTACACCGTGAGGAATTTTCCTGTCTTCTAATCTCTCAGGATTTATTGAAATCCACACTAGATCACTAGGCCCTAAACTTAGACCCACTCTCTAGGATCTGGCATATATCCCATCATGGGATTCCTAGGCCTGGTGGAGAGAGCCCAACTCTAGGATTTACTGTATATCCCACCACTCACCATTCGAGGATTCCTAGGCCCACTGAGGCTGTTATAGGTCAATTTGGGCATCATTCCCAATGACCTGGTTATCTGGGCATCATCTCCAGGACCAATGACTAAGGGTTTATCATTCCCTATCATTTCAAGGTTCTACATGAGCTAAGGAAAGAACAAGACAAATCAAACATGACTTTCATCAAGCAAAGGTTTCCAAGGTTTGAAGTTTATTATATAGCATGTGGGAGCTCACCAACACTACCTCTAAGGGGACTAAGTGCATTGCATATGCAGGTAGCCCCATGCAAGGCTGCTCTACAAAGCACTTCCCGACATCTATGGGTGTGTTGGTCACATTGGGAGTGAAGTTCTCATTGTTCTGGAATCTCCAATTGGCCAGTGCATTCTAGAAGAGTTCACATGTGTCAAGATTCGAATCCAAGTGTCCATTTGACATCTACATGACTGGGAACATGTCTTTCCTATTATTGTAAAGTCATTCATTGCAAAAATACCTTCATTTCATCTATAAATTGAGCACAGATCTGAGTGTTTGAGAAGGAAGAATTTGAGTAGATAAATGCTGGAGAATTTTCAATTGAGAGTTAGATTTGTGTAAGAGCTGCTGGAGATATTTATACTGTGATAGGGCTGAGGATTGTTGCTGGAAGGGTCATTTCAAATCATTCATTTGGTTGTAACCTCTCCTTCTATCATCAATAAAGAATACAACTTACTTTTCCCTATATGCATCTGTATTGGCTTTGATTTTCCGTATTGCATGATCTTAGTTGATGTATATTGTTTATGCTTTACTAATTTAGCTAACTAACTTGAGTAGACATCTGTATTATTGCTATCTTCTATTGTTTTAGTGTTATTTCTTGCAGGAAGCATTTTGCCTACAAACCGCCTGAATTTGAAGCTACAATGGGAGCGATGGAAGGAGCCATTTAAAAGTGCTTGGATTACAAGTAAGCCTTGTTGAGCTCCAAAGATTTTCTTTCTTCCACCACATTCCACTCCATTTCCTTTTTCCATTATTAATCACAGGCTCAAATGATCAGTAGAATTAGTTAAAATTGCTTTAAGAATGAATATCATGACTAACTTGCTATGTTTTTATGATTTTGTCATTGTAGTACTTTTTGAACTAGATCTAGCTACAGAATGCAGACATTCTGTAGCTAGTTTCCGATTCTGCAGCTGTCTTCATGTCTACGCAGGTTCCAGGTGTCATCTTGGAGAAAAACACATATGGGCGTATTCCACATCATTCCCTCATCATTTGTTGCTCTCCAGAAGTTTGAACGGAATTCTGTAGGCGGTTATGTACGTGGGAACTCAAACTAGGAAAGAGACTCCTAATAGGACAAGGACAATCCAGATGTCCTTAATTCTATTACGTGACCACCATCAGAGTCCTAGTTTGGTTTTTATTTGGAAAGACAATTATCCCTAGGTTATCTCAAGATAGTTATGTAATTTTGATTATAAATATGGCTCGGGAAACCGAGGGACAAGGTTAGATTTTGTATTTGACTGCTAGATTTCAGAAGTACGAAAAACACTCTGTTTTGAAGTAATTTCTCTCTAATGCAAGAAGTATTACTTTATTGAAAGCACTGAGTCAATATTGAAGTAGATTTTGCGTGCTACTCCGGTGGTAGAGGGCCCCTGCCTCCTGAGCAGCCTTGTTTATACGGTTTAGATAAGTATTTTAGTCTCGTTTTTCATTTCTAGCTTAAGCACGTTTCTGAAGTTTATGTTTCATGCTTGTTTACATTGATCATCACAGCTAGACTTACTCTTATAAACTCTTCCAAAATATCATCATGATGAATAAGGCATAGCTATGGTGTTGTAGGTTTTAGTTGCATTTCCTTTCGAATTTTATGATTTATGCTTGTTTATACTAAGTGTCACAGCCGGTCTTACTCCTACAAACTCTTCCAAAACATCATTAACAATGAATAAGAAACAGCTATGGTATCTTAGATTTTAATTGTATTTGCTTTCAAATCTTATGTTTATGTTCAATTGCATTGAATAATACAGCCATAATTGTTTTTACAAACTCTTCCAAAATATCATTCACATTGAACAAGATGGGTTGTAGAATTCCAATAGACTAGCTACATGTTAGTTTAGTCATAACACTCCGGAGGATGATTTCATTTATTTTAGCTCTATCACTACATTTCAAGTTTGATAATGGCATTTTAATTTAACTCTGTTCACTGTACTTCAAGTAGATTAGTAGCATTCTAGTTTAGTCTTAGCTCACTGTATTAGCATTCCAGTTTAGTTGTTATCCATTTCATTTTAAATTGTATTAGTTGTTAAATTTAGATACCACGGTCTTCATTATTTACAAAAACTTCTTTTGTTCCAACCTCATATTAATACATAATCATCTGGACAGAAGCTAGTATCAGTTTAAGGCCTGGAGTATTTTGCAACCTTTTTACCATTTCACAAATAAGCCTTTTCTCAAGGACTATTCTAAAAAGAAACCTATAACTTTTGAGTGAGGCCTAGTGGTGCTAAATTGAGTTGCAGAACAAAATTAGAAGTTAGTTTAGAGTAAAAATCTTATTGTGCCACAAATGTTCTTTTCCAAATATGTTCCAATGAACCTTTAATCATGGATGAGATGTTGTAACATTGTAAGATGATTTTTTATTTAGGAGAACTTAATTCACACTTAACTTGTCCATTTCTCAAGCTCTTCCAACACATCTTTAATGAATGAATTGGATAAGTTCAAGCTCATGTTGTGATTTATTTCCTTGCAATGAAGTCATTATCAAGCTTTTCATTTGTTGTTTGCCAGCCATAGTTTAGGCTTTGTTCTGTTTTAGTATTTTCATTTGTTGTTTGCCATCCATAGTTTAGGCCTTGTTCTGCTTTAATATAACCAATAGCTTCTTTTCACCAGCATTTATTTCTTTCCCTTTTCAAACATAAAACCATAAAACCAAAAACATCAGAAAACACTAAACACAACGTAGTGAGAAACAAATACCTAGGAACATATAGTGCACCACACTTCATCAGTTTACCAACCCTGGTTGACAATTAATGAACTCAATTTAGGAACACTAGGTTGAGCACAAACATTTTGGCGCCGTTGCCGGGGAAGTGTAACTAGGTAGCCTTGTTTCTTAACTCCCAAAAACAATGATATGCGTAGAGAGAGAGACTCAAGGGGTAGATTCATAAGAAGCAGAAGTAGAAGTTTGATTCCTAGAACACCACTTGTTTCATCAAGACCTAGAGCCAACACACCTCCAACTCAGACCCACATTCAATCCTTTACTGATCCTAGACTTCCAGAAGACTTAAGATCAGATATTCCATTAGAAATACCTTCCACTTCATCCACTGAACCTGTCTTAGAAGAAGATTCAAGGACCCCTGCTAGAGACACAAACTTTTCCACTTCCACAGAAGAATCAACTATGGCAGAAGAAGGGGGAGGAGGAATATTTAATGGAGAACACACATTATTTGGAGGGGGTAGAGGTAGAGGTAGAGGAGAAGGAGGTAGAGGAAGAGGTAGAAGAGAAATGGGAAGCTCTTTTGGGTTTCCTATAGTAGATTAAGAAACCAATACAACTATGAAAAAAATTTCACCCTCTGTCCTTCCAAACTTCTATGGACTTAAAACTGAAGATCCTGAAACCTTCCTATTTGAATTTGAAGTCCTATGTAGAACTTATGACTACTTACAAGATGCTCAAAAACTTAAACTATTTCCTTCAACATTGAAAGAAGCAGCATTGAAGTGGTTTATGAGTTTGATCAACAGTTCTATTAGGACATGGGAAGACATGAAACAAGAATTTCTAGAAAGGTATTTGGATTATTGTATGCCAGTCAATCATAAGGAGGAAGTGTTCAAGATGATACAAAAAGAGGATGAAAACCTGGAAGATTTGTTGGAGAGATTCCATTACAACATCAAAAGAGCAAAAATGGAGAACTTAGATCAAGACACCTTAAAATCTCTCTTGTTGAAGACAATTAGGGATGAATGGTTGGATATCCTTAACATGATGGGAAAAGGGGATATATCTCAGCTCACATTACCTGAAATATCTTAGTTATGTATCAACCTTTCAAGAGGAAAATCTAAAACTGTAAAAGGTCCAAGAGACCCTGCTCTTGCAAGGGTAAGTAAGTCTGCTTCTGGGACAGTAAGTAGGGTAGAGATAGGGCATATGCTTGATGAATTCAAATCTGACATCTTAGGGAGTCTTAGTGAACAAATAGACACCCTTAAGTTACAAAACAAGCAAAAAGTTGAATCTGATGCTTTAGCAATCTTTTGTCCCAAATGTAGAAAGAAGCATGCCTTGAGAGAATGTCCTTTGGATGCAAAAGTTGTAGAGACCTGTGTGATTTGTTCAGAAAAACATGAGACCAAGAGTTTTCCTTCACTTCCTGGTCTTAAAGTTGTCTTTCAAGAAGATACTCCTACAAGTTCCACAGAATCTCTCAATTTTGTCTCTAGAAGGCCTTGGCAAGGACCTCAAACACAAGGATTTCATGATCAAATGTATAATCAACCCCCACCAAACTGGAATTCTTGGTAGCAACCTTGGCCCCAATTTCAAAATCAATCTCAAGCTTGGGCACAAGGAGCACAAAATCCCTATGGAAGATACTCCCAGTACTATCAATATCCACCATCCTATTCCCCATACCCACATTTTCCTCCTCAAAATCCTCATCCTCAAAATCCACAACATCAAAATCAACCACTCCCCTTACCATTTCCTCAGAAATAAAATCAGTTGCTTGCTCAACCCATACCAAACCCCAACAATAAAAATCCTCAGAACACATACATGATAGAAGGCCAACAGTTTCCAACTTATTTAATTACTCCTCTAGACCTTAGTGATGTTCAACTTAGGTCTCGAAGAATACTTGAAAAGAGGAAACCTTCTGTGATCATACAAGAACAAGATAACTATGAGGAAGATTCTCTATGGGAAAATAAAAGTCTTGAAGAAGACACATCTTTTCAGGACCCAAACATTGAAAAATCAAAACAAAAAGAACCAATAATTTCAACTCCTGTATTAGAGCAGCCATCAACATCCACTCCTACACCTCCCTTTCCAGAAAGATTAAAAATTGATAGAGGTGTAGAAAAACAAATTATGGTGCCTAATTATGATTTCCTAGATGAGCTAAGAAATGTTTGTATTAAGATTCCATTATTACAAGCCATCAAGGAAATCCCAATTTTAGCAAAGACAATAAAGGAGTTGAGCATGAAGAAAACAAGAAAAAGAATAAGAGAGACAAAGAAAATTCAACTGGCAGGAAAAATAGAAGATATCATGATGGGTAAGATTTCTATTCCAAAGTATCTAGACCCAGGAAATCCAGTTGTTAAAATTCACATCAATGGAATTGAGATCCAAAACACACTCATTGATTTAGGAGAAGCAATCAATATCATGAGTAGACAAATCATGGATAAACTGAAACTTCCTAATCTTCTCTTTACACCCACATTATTACAATTAGCAGACAGATCTGTGATTAAACCTGATGGGGTAATAGAAGACATTCCAGTGTCCCTAGATTCTTGGGAGTACCTTGTGGATTTCATGATCCTAACTCCTAAGAATAATCTAGGAGGACACCCTATTATATTAGGAAGACCTTGGTTAGCTACAACTGATGCTTTCATTAGTTGTAGATCCGGTGATATGTACATCTCTGATGGTAGTTCAACTAAGAAATTCACTTTTTATCCTCCAGCAAGGACAATTACAGATTTAGATGATACTCAATGGATAGAGGATGAAGAAGACTTACAACCTCTCTTCACAATTTCAGAAATTAGTGAAGATAGTCAAATTGTGAATACTTTAAAAAACTTTGAATCCTCTTCGGAATACAAACATGAACAATTTCAAGAAGAATCCAACATTGAGTTTTTTTTATCAAGACAGATGTCTCTTTATTCTATGGATAAATTTGGCAGCTCTATAATTGAGATATTTCTAGGCAAAACTTTAAACATAAGCAAGAACCTAGAAAAATCTAAACAAGAAGAGCTAGTCAAGATCTTACAGAGACATTCTTCTGCATATGCATGGGAGTACACTGATATGAAAGGGATAAGCCCCAAGACTTGCACTCATCACATCTACATAGAGGAAAATTGTAAACCAATCAGACAACCTCAAAAACGGATGAATCCAAATCTTAGGGAGATTGTTAAAGAAGAATTGCAGAAATTTTTGAATGTCAATTTTATCTATCCTATTTCAGATAGTCAGTGGGTTTCTCCTTTGGTAATTGTGCCAAAGAAAAATGGTAAATGGAGGGTATGTATTGACTACTAAGAATTAAACAAAGCTACTCTTAAAGATCATTTTCCCCTACCTTTCATAGATCGGGTGTTAGATACCTTAGCTGGCAAAAAGTACTTCTCATTTCTAGATGGGTTTAGTGGTTATAATCAAATTCAAGTAGCACTTGAGGACCAAGACAAAACCACATTTACCTGTCCTTGGGGTACCTATGCTTACCGAGTATTGCCATTTGGATTATGCAATGCACCTGCAACATTTCAAAGGGCGGTACTAGGAATTTTTTCAGATCTAATACATGATTGTGTAGAGGTATATATGGATGATTTCACAGTTTATGGAAACACATTTGAAGAAGCCTTAGCAAACTTGGAAATTTTTTTAAAGAGATGTAAAGAAGAAAATCTTTCACTTAGTCATGAAAAGTGTTTTATGATGTTTACTGAAGGAATTGTTTTAGGACATCACATTTTAGGGGATGGGATTAGAGTTGATGAGTCAAAAGTTGAAGTCATATCTAACTTATCTATTCCAAGTTGTCAAAAAGATGTTAGGAGTTTTCTTGGATTTATAGGGTATTATCGAAGATTTATAGAAAACTTCACCAAGATAGCATCTCCACTCTTCAAATTACTTACCAAAGACTGTGAATTCAAATGGAATTCTGATTGCCAGTTAGCCTTTGAGACCCTGAAAACAAAAATTTCTGAAGCACCTATTTTAAGGGGACCTAACTGGAAGTTACATTTTCATATTTCAACAGATGCCTCAGATACAGCTCTAGGAGCAGTATTGGGACAAAAAGACCTGATTCCTTATGCCATCTACTATACCAGTAAAAATTTGACTCCTGCAGAGTTAAACTATACTGTAACTGAAAAAGAGTTTTTAGCTATTGTTCATGCCATAAACAAATTCAGACACTATATAACAGGCTATGAAACTTTTTTTCACATAGATCATTCTGCAATTAGATACTTAATGAACAAATCAATTACTAATGGCAGAGTCATAAGATGGTTATTTATTTTACAATAATTCAACATTACCATTCTAGATAGGCCTGGAAAACAAAACACAGTAGCTGATTTCCTATCTAGACTCCAAAACATCAAAGATGACACTCCAGTTGAAGATCAATTTCCTGATGAATATCCTTTTGCAATTTCTACTCAAACTCCTTGGTTTGCTGACATTGCTAATTATTTAGTTTCAGGAAAATTTCCTTCAATAATGAATGCAAGAGATAAAAGAAAAATCATTTATGATAGTGCAAAATATTCATGGGTTGCTAATGAGTTGTACAAGACTGGTCCAGATTTTATCATTAGGAGATGTGTTCGGGAAGATGAGATGCCTGAGATTCTCAAAGCATGTCATGATGAACCTTGTGGCGGACACTTTGTTGATAAAAGGACAACCTATAAGATCCTTCATTTAGGATATTATTGGCCATCCTTGTTTAAAGATGTTAAAGAGTATGTCAAAAGGTGTGACAGTTGCCAAAGGGTAGGGAAACCTTCTCCTTCGGGTGAGATGCCATTACAACCTCAGGTACATATTGAACCTTTTGAAAAATGGGCTTTGGATTTTGTAGGACCTATTAGTCCTCCATCAAGACAAAAGAAATATATATTAGTTTGCATTGATTATGTTACCAAATGGGTAGAGGCCAAGCCATTACTTTCTACTACTGAAGCATCTGTAGTTAATTTTCTTTTTGAGGATATTTTTACTCATTTTGGTGTCCCAAGGGAAATTGTTACAGATCAAGGAGCTCAATTCACATCAAGGCTAGTGGAACAAATGATGGAGAGGTACAAAATCGGACACAGAAAATCTACTCCCTATCATCCACAAGAAAATGGTCAAGTGGAATCTACTAATAAGGTTATTGAAGGGATCCTAACAAATACTGTCCATTTACATAGAAGAGATTGGGTAGATAGGCTTCCTGAAGCCTTGTGGGCCTATAGAACTACATGGAGAAGCACAACAGGTCATACTCCTTATGAACTTGTTTACGGAAAGAAATTTTTGGTCCCCATAGAGTTCCAGATTCAAACTTTCAAAATGGCAGTTCAGCTAGGACTTGATCTATCAGAGGCACAAAAGAACAGATTGGAGCAGATTAATGAATTGGATGAGATCAGACAAGATGCAGTTCAGAAAAAAATTCTAGTCCAACAGCAAAGGACTAGATAGCATGACAAGTACATAAAGGAAAATATGTTCAAGGATTTTCAACGTTCAAGGATTTTTAAGGTAAATTCCAAACACATTGGCTTGGGCCATATGAAATCATAAGAATTTTTTACAATGGAGCAATAAAAATCAGGACAATAGATGAAGAGAAGGTCACTTTTCTTGTGAATGGTCATAGATTGAAGTTGTATCATAAGCCACTCTCAAGAGAAGAATTTGTCAAGAAATTCCAGGAAAGCAGTGATATGAAGTTAATGAAGAAGATTTTTCTTCTTCATCAACTTAAGTGAATTTTCTGAAGTCAGATATTGAGAAAAAATAAAATAAAAAAATTAAAAATAAAATTAAAAAAATAATAAAGTATAAACATGAAAACCAATCACTGATTGGCATGTTTATACAGAAAAGGTGGAGTGAAAATCATAATCTTTCTAACACTCTAGCTTTTCAAATATGTTCTTTCTGCAAGTAGTTATTACAAAATCATAAGTGCAGATTCATTTCACTTATGGTCCATCTCATTTCATCCATCCATACTCCATTTCATTCATTCATCCACACTTCATTCACTTCACTCCATGGTCCACCTCATTTTCATTCCAGATTTTTAAAGTTTGATGTTTTTCTGCAATTGAATAATACATATCATGAATTGCAAGCCACTTCTCATACTTCACTCCATTTCATAAGATGTGATCCATTCCACTCCATTACTCACTTCATTCATATCCCATTACACCATATTTTATTATCCATCCTCACTCATTCCATACAACATTCCATTCATGCTCCAAACCATTCCATTTCATGTTTCAAGTTCTCTACAGGTACATTCTGCAATCAATCAGACATTCTGCAGCCAGTCAGACATTCTGCAGCCAGACAGACATTCTGCAGCCAGAGATCCTGAAGGCACTGTCTAGTAATCACCCGATCTGAAATAAAATGATCCTGCATATCCATGACAACAAGAAAAATCAAGAAGGTTATGAAGACTCAAAAATTAATGATTTTCAGGAGAGAACAAAGCATATGAAGATCACAAAAAAAAATCATCAGAGGAAAGGAAAAGGTAAAAGTTCTGATTATAATGACATATCATGAAATATTTTAGTATAGTTAAGTTATGAATAATTCAAAAAGTTGTTTTAATTAATTTTGTTGATCATGTCTAACAAACCTCCCGCAAAAACTTTGGATAAAACTCCTTCTATTCACCATTTCAAATCCCATATTCGATCATCATTTAAAAATCCAAACGGTTAAAGTGCTGAAGTGATTGGATTAGTCACGTCACTAGGCCAAAGAATTTAATGATGATTTTGAATTCGTTACAAAATATCTCCACGGTATTTTCTTCCGTGATATCCTTCAACTCATATACATCATCCTCACCTCATTATATTCATTCCGCAATCACTCCATATCATTCTTTCCCGTAGCCAATTTTTAACCATTCCGGTCTGTGAAACAGAGGCATCTCTGTAACAACCATTGTCACCGTGAACAGAGGAGCAAAAATTTGAAGGTTGGAAAGAGGAGTTATGGGTCTTATAGTGAGGAATGAACTGGTTGGCACTAAGTACTTGGAAGGTTATCCTCAAGTCATAGAAATGTTACAACAAGTAGGGTGGTTGCAATTCTTTGAAAAATTTAGTGGGTTTCACAAAGAGGTGACCAAAACGTTTGCAAGATCCTTCAAAGGAACTGAGGTCGAGATAGGAGATATTAAATTCACCATTACAGAAGCTTCCATTGCAGAAGCAACCGAATTTCCCAGACAAGGAGAAAGGTGGTTCAAGAATAGAGAATTTCATAACGAAGCATGGAAGCAGATACTCAAGTCACCAGGTATGGATGTTACCATTTTTAAAAAGGGTATCCCTAGCTCTGCACTAAAGAAAAAATGGAGGAACATGTTTCTTATCTTGCAAAAATTCATCACTTGTGAAGGAAGATATGGTACTTTCTATGTCTATCATATTCGGTTGATAATGCATTTCCTAGAAGAAGAACTCAATTTGCCCTTTTTCTTGCTTCATAGTTTAAAGAAAATGGCCTCAAGTGTTCAAAAGAGAATTCAATTTCTAGAAACAACCTTATACCACCATGGTTTAGTCAAAATTTTGATTGAACATCATTTGAGAAAAATGGGAGATAATTGGGAAGAGTTCTTAGTGAGAAATCACTTTGAAGAACCCAAGGAACCTCCACCTGAAGAAAAACCTACAAAAAGAAGCAGAAGATGGAAAACCTCCAAAACTGAAACTGGTAAAACAATACAAGAAAGTAGTGAAGAAATGATTTCTGAGAAATTGGCTCAGATTAAGAAGCAGCTTAAGAAAGAGAGGATAATAAGAAAATTTTCCAGAGAGAAAGGAGAAGGGCCATCTCAACCGAGAAGGAGCCACAGACTTAGAGGGATACTAAAGAAAACAAAGGTTAAACAAACTGGAGTCATAAACATAGAGGACGAAGAAACACCTATTGAGGAGGATTTTGATGAAGAAGTTCCAGAAATTGACCCAGCACAACAAGAAATTTACAACTATGTTGAAACATTAGAGAGGAGAGCTTCAGAATTTAGAGACAGAACCCCTAGCCCACCAAAGTCTGAAATTGATATGCTAAGAAGAGATAGGTATGAGTTAGAAGTACTCAACAGACATATCAAGAATGAGAATGAAATTCTGAGAGAGCAGGTTAAACTGAAAACTGATATGAATTCAACTCTGTCTCTACAAATGCAAAAGTTATACAAGGCCAGTGAAAAATTGAAGAAGAGAAATAAAAAGTTAACCAGGGCACTCACAAATTTGAGATTTAAGTTAGTCATAAGAAAGCCCAGAAGGCCTTTGACTGCCAGGCAAAGCAGAAGAAGAGGGTTGGATGTCCTTGCAGAGGTCTCAGAGTTCATGGAATAGTTGCATGGGGACATGCAAGAATCTAGCAGTGGGGGTATGTTGAGCTCCAAAGATGTTCTTTCTTCCACCACATTCCACTCCATTTCCTTTGTCCATTATTAATCACAGGCTCAAATGATTAGTAGAATTAGTTAAAATTTCTTTAAGAATGAATATCATGACTAACTTGCTATGTTTTTATGATTTTGTCATTGTAGTACTTTTTGAACTAGATCTAGCTACAGAATGCAGACATTCTGTAGCTAGTTGCCGATTCTGCAGCTGTCTTCATGTCTACGCAGGTTCCAAGTGTCATCTTGGAGAAAAACACAAATGGGCGTATTCCACATCATTCCCTCATCATTTGTTTCTCTCCATGAAGTTTGAACGGAATTCTGTAGGCGGTTATGTACGTGGGAACTCAAACTAGGAAAGAGACTCCTAATAGGACAAGGACAGTCCAGATGTCCTTAATTCTATTACGTGACCACCATCAGAGTCCTAGTTTGGTTTTTATTTGGAAAGAAAATTATCCCTAGGTTACCTCAAGACAGTTATGTAATTTTGATTATAAATATGGCTCGGGAAACCGAGGGACAAGGTTAGATTTTGTATTTGACTGCTAGATTTCAGAAGTACGAAAAACACTCTGTTTTGAAGTAATTTCTCTCTAATGCAAGAAGTATCACTTTATTGAAAGCATTGAGTCAATCTTGAAGTAGATTTTGCGTGCTACTCCGCTGGTAGAGGGCCCATGCCTTCTGAGCAGCCTTGTTTATATGATTTAGATAAGTATTTTAGTCTCGTTTTTCATTTCTAGCTTAAGCACGTTTCTGAAGTTTATGTTTCATGCTTGTTTACATTGATCATCACAGCTAGACTTACTCTTATAAACTCTTCCAAAATATCATCACGATGAATAAGGCATAGCTGTGGTGTTGTAGGTTTTAGTTTCATTTCCTTTCGAATTTTATGATTTATGCTTGTTTACACTAAGTGTCACAGCCGGTCTTACTCCTACAAACTCTTCCAAAACATCATTAACAATGAATAAGAAACAGCTGTGGTATCTTAGATTTTAATTGTATTTGCTTTCAAATCTTATGTTTATGTTCAATTGCATTGAATAATACAGCCAAAATTGTTTTTACAAACTCTACCAAAATATCATTCACATTGAACAAGATGGGCTGTAGAATTCCAATAGACTAGCTGCATGTTAGTTTAGTCATAACACTTCGGAGGATGATTTCATTTAGTTTAGCTCTGTCACTACATTTCAAGTTTGATAATGGCATTTTAATTTAACTTTGTTCACTGTACTTCAAGTAGATTAGTAGCATTCTAGTTTAGTCTTAGCTCACTGTATTAGCATTCCAGTTTAGTTGTTATCCATTGCATTTTAAATTGTATTAGTTGTTAAATTTAGATACCACGGTCTTCATTATTTACAAAAACTTCTTTTGTTCCAACCTCATATTAATACATAATCATCTGGACAGAAGCTATTATCAGTCTAAGGCCTGGAGTATTTTGCAACCTTTTTACCATTTCACAAATAAGCCTTTTCTCAAGGACCATTCTAAAAAGAAATCTATTACTTTTGAGTGAGGCCTAGTGGTGCTAAATTGAGTTGCAGAATAGAATTAGAAGTTAGTTTAGAGTAAAAATATTATTGTGCTACAAATGTTCTTTTCCAATTATGTTCCAATAAACCTTTAATCATGGATGAGATGTTGTAACATTGTAAGTTGATTGTTTATTTAGGAGAATTTCATTCACACTTAACTTGTCCATTTCTCAAGCTCTTCCAACACATTTTTAATGAATGAATTGGATAAGTTCAAGCTCATGTTGTGATTTATTTCCTTGCAGTGAAGTCATTATCAAGATTTTCATTTGTTGTTTGCTAGCCATAGTTTAGGCTTTGTTCTGTTTTAGTATTTGAATTTGTTGTTTGCCATCCATAGTTTAGGCCTTGTTCTGCTTCAATATAACCAATAGCTTCTTTTCACCAACATTTAGTTCTTTCCCTTTTCAAACATAAAACCATAAAACCAAAAAAATCAGAAAACACTAAACACAACGTAGTGAGAAACAAATACCTAGTCACATATAGTACACCACACTTCAGCAGTTTACCAACCCTGGTTGACAATTAATGAACTCAATTTAGGAACACTAGGTTGAGCACAAACAAGCCTCTAATCCTTTTTTTTGTCTATTATAAGTTACGAAAGGCAGTCGTATAGTCTTTAATCTCTTGTTCTATATTTTCATCTGTCTAAGGAAGTGTTTTTTATCCATAATTCACAATTCTGGCCCAACAAATTGGCGACTCTGGTGGGGATAATTTCTCTTAGATCTAGGTGAGTCAGCCTCTGATTTTATTTGTTTATCCACCCAGTAGTTGTTACAAAAAATTATTAAACATTTTCAAAGCCAAATTTGTAAAGATAGTGAGTTAAATAGTAGTTTTTTTCCTTATACACTGCGCCCAACGCACCCTTAGAAAAGACACAGTGATTTGCATAGCACTGTCTCCCTTTCAAGCTTGCGTTGCAGAGCAATGTCTCCCCTTGGAGACTGCGTTGACTCCTGAAACCACCTAGATTCCTTTGAATTTTCCTTTGCATTTTTCTTCAGTTTTTTTTTTACTATATTTTGAAAATTTTGATCCTCATATTAACCAGTGACTCTATATACTTCTTCCTCCTTTGACTGAAAATTTGTTCAATGTTTGTTTAAAAAATTTGTTCTTTATCATTGACTAGTTGATTTCAAAGTATTTTTTATGGTCCCATTAAGAATCATTTGCTTTCAAAATAGGAAATTGTCGTAAAATCTTCGTTTCCTTGATAGGAGAAATTTTTGTTGAAATCCTCATTTTTCCTTCAAACGAGAAATTGTTGTTTGTATTCTTCATTTCTAGAAAGTAAAAGGCATTTGAATTGTTGATTTAGTGCACCTAGTTTCTTTTTTGCATTCATAACATTAAGGAAACTGAAAAGAAAAACTTGCATTTGCATATAGGATTTTTGTGTGTTTTGCAAAAAGGAACATTAGGAAAATCTGCATTTAGTTTGTGATCATTGATTTGTTTTTCTCATTGATTTGTTTTCTCACAAATTATTTTCTCTCTTCCCTTAGTAGCTAGGTTTTTCATTGAATAAACTGAAAGTGAAAGATTGCTTATCATTTTTAGTTGCATTTTAGTAATTTTCCAATACATCATCGCGGTGAACCTTTGAAAGGAAAATTGTAAGCAAGATCAACATAAAATTGATCTCAATTTACCTAACAAGTCATTGGAACCATAACGATAAAATTTAGAAGGTCTAGACTAGAAACGTGTTCCGGCATCGTAAAACATAGAAGTTGTCATTAACTTGTCTGCGATACTTTCTGAGTGTGATACCTCACTCCATGTACGTAAGTATATCGTAGCTCGTCCACGTACTTTCGGGTATATCAGGCGGTGTTACAGTACGATAAGTATAAAGGGGTGCTCTCACTTTGCATTTTTGCATCAGACAGCGCTAATACGGACTTGGGCCTCCATGTACCTTTGGGTATATTTGGGAGGACAAATTTTAGGTGCTATCCATCCATAGTGAACCGATTTGGCCTCCTTGTAAATTTTGATGTACTGAACATAGCATTCGGGGAGATTTCCTGCCAGTACTTCTTGGTTTTCTAGGAGTTATTCTACAGTTCACAGTTTCTTGGTAAACCCTTTTGCCTAGAATTACCCTTTTATTTTGTTTATTTGTTTTTGGTTAAAATTAATCAGTAATCATGGAAGAACAAAATCCTTTCCCCCGTCGTTTGCGTAGATTAGCCTTAAAACCACCTTTACCACCAGAAGTTACTTCTGGTAGGTGAAGGCGATCACGGTATGCTGAATCAAGTACAATTCATACCTCTAGTGAAACATCATTTTCCCATAAACTAGAGTTAGCTAAAGTTGTTTCTACACATCCCATTTCATCTACTGTTGTCGAAAAGGAGTCTTCACGTGCCGTGATCACGATCCATCCAATCTGTGAGACCATACCTCCTAGACTTAACGTTTTTCAACCAAAAATTGATCCAGATCATGTCTCTTATTTTCCACAGCATCTGAATCCTGAAGTTGAATAACCGGAAGTCGTTCCTACCTTGATAATCCCACAAAGTTCTGTAGTTATCGAATCTCCCATATCACACAGTCAACCACCTGAAATATACTTTGGGCCTGATGGTGAAATTCTTCCACTTGATTTAATTTTGATTGAAGAAATCCCACAAGACACTACACCTTTAACTCCAACCCATTTTGGGGAATACCTTTGTACAATTATTTTTCTCAATCGACACCCTCTGCTTTTGTTGATCTCCCTCCTTTTCAAATTCCCGTCGATTCAAAAGGGTATACATTTGGTCAAAAAACCATGTCTGACCCAACATCTTCGGTTGGGCCTACTGTTCCAATTAGGACAACTCCTGCCCTTTCTACTCCATTGATGTTTACCACTTCACCAGAGTCGTATTTTCATGGAGGCCCTATGGTCCCATCAGGTTACAAATCATTATCTGGAATTTTCTCTGGTGCAACTTCAAATCCATGGACTTTACCAATGTCATCATCTGGTATTTTAAATGGCAATCCTATCATAAGTACTAAATGACTTGATGCATTATCCACATCATCAGGGCAATATCAAGCCGATCCTTCTGGGTCTATTCCTTCAAGTACCATATCAACTGGATTCCCAACATTTGGAGAACAATATTTTCTGTCTTATTATCCTCCTCATCTTAAGGGGCAACCTTTGGTCACCCAATATGACAGTACTCCGTCACTTTTTGGTCAATCTAATGTTAAAACAAATGTTTGTCAATGGCATCTCACTCTGCCTATCCAACCACAAACGGTTGTACACTCGTATCAACCGGTTCAACTTGTTACACCCACTTCATTACCACTTGTTAATACATCTATACCCTTGTTACAGAATCAAAATGTTGTACATCATCAACCTTATCAAGTGGGTCCTTCAACTCAATATCATCAAATGTTGGGTCCACAGAATCCAAATCCTTTTATTAATTTACAACAACCTGTATCAGGAATTATTTATTCACAAGCTGCTTTACCATTTTATGGGATGTCACAACCGCAACCAAGTTATACATATCAACCGAATCCAAGTCATGTTAATTTGGGCTATAACATTGGTTGACATGCCCCTTGGCAGTCGCAAGCTCAAATGCCTCAAACTTCATTTCAACAAGTATCATATCCAGGTTTTGGTCAACAGAATCCTCAAGCCTTTGCTATGAAAAACAACCCCTATCTGGGTTACCAGCAGCAGATTCCTTATGCTGGTGCTCAAAGGCCTGTTGCTCAAGAAATTCCATCTTATCCTGGCTATGCTCAACCAGACCTTAATAGACAGTTTCCCTTTGTTGCAACTTTAGATTTACCAGATTTAAATCGGTTAACCAATGATCCAATCAACTATGCTCCTTGGTGGCCGATGATACCTCACAAATTACTTTGGGATATTCCTAATTTCAATGGAAAACCTGGAGAAGATCCGTCGACTCATTTTATGACTTATCATTTATGGTGTTCCTCAAATTCCCTGAATGATGATTCATTTCGACTACGTATTTTCCAGCGTAAACTCACAGGTCTGGCTACAAAATGGTGCATTGAATTACCTAGAAATTATTTTGATAATTTCATAGCCCTAGCTACTATATTTTTGACTCATTTTCAGTTACCCATCCGGTATGAAACTGGAACGGAACTCTTGAATAATTTCAAACAGACTAATGCTACTGACATTTCTGATCATATTCATTAGTGGCGTCATCGTCAACGAATGGTTACGACATTTTTTCTGGATCATCTCCTTGCCGAATGGTTCATTAAGTCCCCATTACCATCTATAACTGAGGATGTGGCTAAGGGTGGCATCATCACAGAAGAGCAAGTTATCGCTCATGCACAATATTTAGACTTGATTTACACTCAGTCTCGCACGCTCTATGAAAAAATCCCTAATGCGCTAAGATATAATTTCAATGTTCCTCCTCAATTAAAGGACTCTCATGGCGAAGATGGCTTGATAGGCACTACAAACATACACCACACTACTGCATCTAATCCTGCTCCTACTTCCAAAATTAATTGTTTGGTATGTGTTATATTCTTTCCATGACTAAGCACGTTGGGCGCAACGGGGGGGTCACAGGGGGGGCGGTAGCCCCCCTTGCCAGGGTCCGAGGCAGCGCGCCGGAAAAAAATTTGGGTCCTTAATTTCTGGTGGGTAGTCCGCACCCATGGTTTTGTGCATGGTTTTGCACATGGTTTTGGGGTATGATGGTTTTCGGCCCTTGGTTTTTTGTAGATCCGGTCAAGGGAACTACGGTTATGTTCTAATCCAGGGTTAATGGATTGGGGTTTATGTATGCTTCGGCATGGATATATATGTGTTGTAACACTAAAAGGAAAATAATGAAAAATCAAGCTGGTCGTCTCGATTTGGGATTTACTGCAGAAATAAAATATTTACCGAGAGGAATAATAATCATGAAAAAGAACCAGCAACAAAACATTAACATAAACACATATGTTTATCTGGGAAAACCCCAAATCTGGGGAAAAACCCAACCAGTGAAATTTCATTAACCATTGGCCACAACCCTGGCCAATCCAGCCAAGTGAGCCTTCACTTCTCACCTCCAAGCCCTACATTATAATGAAGTATTCCCAGCCTTTTATAGGCTCCATTACATGCAATACCATGGGTCGAAAACCATGGGTGCACAATACCATGTGCCCCAAAACCACTACTATTTACCCTAGTCAACATTGACTCTATCTCGAGTCAATTTTACCTAACAATTCCCCCCTTAAACTTGACTTGGGTATTATTGACTAAATCCAGCCAAACCTACTAGATGAGACAACCCCACTCACTCTAGCTCTTCCCCCCTCGATTTTTTTTTTTTTTTTTTTTCCAGGGTAATTGTTAACTTGACATCCCCCCTATCACCTAGGTCTAACCCAGACTTTACCAGTGATTACCCAGGGGTACACATGCCATGCCAGGTCTTACAGCAGTATGCCCATTTACATGTAATAAAATTAACTTCATTATAATAAATTTTTTTTTTTTCATTTTTGCTCTTTGTACATATGAAATCAGTGTCCATATAAAAAGAACCCATCTATCGGATTACATAGGTTACCAGCTATTGTAACCGCTGATCCTCTAGGAGTTCTCTTCAGATACATGGTTCATTAAATCAATCCATGTGCACATATCCTCTCAAACTTTTCTCTCCTAGCGCAGCAAAATTCGATGGCTTCCCTTTTCAAAATGTGGTGAATTCATCATTTTCGTGCTTGCGCACATAAAGTAATGAGTATTTCTTGTTCCAGCCAGACCCTCACCTATATACTGCCGAAATAATTAGATCTTCGGCACTAAATCGATGTTGGCCTTAGCATTCTCCTTGACTGTTCTGCGAGCTTCCAATGATATTACTATCAATGCCCTTGTCTTCATGAGTCCACATGCATGCCAATTGCCTCACTGTTATGATTCAACTCATCCTCTGCCACCATAGCTCCTGCACTGTGAGCAAAGGATCTAACCATGCAATTTACATCCAACCAAGTAGGAATCGATCTTAGTCTAGACCTTCTAAAACGCTCAATTCTGGAGCTTTCAACTCTATGGGTATGTGGTATTTTGAGTATTTTTAGGTCACCATTATCCGAAGAACATTTAACCTTGGCTTCGGTTAAAGCTTCAGCTTTGGTGTAGACGTTTCCTCTGCCATAAACAAGAATAATGTCCATATCCCTGACCTCTCTTTTGTAGATGTACACACCTTCATTTTGTGATTGAAATCCTTCTTTGTGCAACATCATTTCCTCAGCGATTCTCCCCTCATCACTGCCTTCATTTTATTGCCACGGCTGCACTATAATGCCCACACCTACGCTTTGACGCCCATGCTTAAACTTTTCTAGCTGCCATTTCCTTCCTATCTTGAGTTGCTTGATAGCATCCGTGATGAACATAAGAGCTCTCTAAGAACAAAAAATTATCCTCGCAATAAATCGCTAGTTATATTCTTTCAATGCTCGTTGCCTTACAATGCTCTGATACTAGATGTTAGAAATTTACTGCAGAAATAAAATATTTACCGAGAGGAATAATAATCATGAAAAATAACCAGCAAAAAAACATTAACATAAACACATATGTTTATTCGGGAAAACCCCAAATCTGGGGAAAAACCAAACCAATGAAATTTCATTAACCATTGGCCACAACCCTAGCCAATCCGGCCAAGTGAGCCTTCACCGCTCACCTCCAGGCCCTACATTACAATGAAGTATTCCCAGCCTTTTATAGGCTCCATTACATGCAATACCATGGGTCTAAAACCATGGGTGCACAATACCATGTGCCCCAAAACCGCTAATATTTACCCTAGTCAACATTGACTCTATCCCGAGTCAAGTTTACCTAACATTAATGTCATGTCATTTTACAAAGGTAAAAGTGACAAGCAAGCAGGAAGTAAGAAAAAGGGGAAATCAAAGAAAAATAAAGCTTCTAACCCGTAGGAAATATCATCTAATCAACCGTCCAGACCTCGAAAACCTCTTTATCCATGCATAATCTATAATTGGGAACACTTTGTTATGGATTGTCCTCACCGCACTGAAGTCTAAAAAATCATCAAGACTTCCAATGCGTCAGCTGTGTTGACAGACCCATTTCCAAATCCGGACAAAAATATGGTTGCTACGGATCCAACTCCTAGTTCCCAAGTGCTAATGTTATCTGTTACAAAACCTTCAACTAATATTTTGGTGTCGACATGAAATAAATATTATGGTAGTCTGGCCACTGATCAACCTAATACCTCGACAATGAATCCATCTACAAAGTCAGTACCGCCTACTGTTATTCCTAAATTGACAATCATGCCACCAAAGGGAGTAATTCATAAATCGACATATAATCCTCGAGCAAGAGCTGCACAAAATTATAATATAGTTGAATATTTGGCTCAATCCCCTTCAGCTATGTCTACTCCTGAGGTATTACAAAATTGTCCCTCCCAAAAACATGCCTTATTGTTAGCTATCGGTGGAATTGATCCGACTGATTCTAATCTTGTCGTCTTTAATCATACAGGCTATGTGCTGCAACTACCTACAGAATTGGCATTCTCCATATAGGTAAATGTTCTCAATCACCTTGCTCATCGCACTATTATTCATGAGGGAGCATATACATGCATTATGTCTCTAAAATTTTGGAATTCACTTGGCTCGACGCGCTTATCACAATCATCAATGACGTTGAAGGCATTCGATGGACGTACATATAAACCTTGTGGTATTATTAATAACCTACATGTTGAACTAGGGGGAAAAATAGTGAATATTGATGTTGAGGTTGTTGACGGACCCCTTGACTATAATATGTTACTTGGAAGGCCATGGGTATGTACGATGACTGCTATTGTTTCTACATATTTTAGAATGATTTCCTTTCCACATAAAGGTACAATTACAGTCATTAATCAAATATCCTTCTTTGCCTCTACTTCGCAGGTAACTGGAAGTGTTCCATTCGTTCACATACCCCAACTAGAACTTCAGAACATTGGTATAGGACTCTTAAAGGATTCCACTTTAATGGGAACCTTTGCATTACCACCGCTCGCGACGTCGACAGAAATTCCAAGTATAGAGACCTGCTACATGATCTCTTCCACTCTATCTGGATTAAGGAAGAGTATGGGTGATTCTGATATTTCTACGTTGGATGAATTTCTGACGCCCAGCCCTATTGAGCTGGCATAGCAATCAATCTATCTAGCTTGGGTGGAAAATCCAAAATCAGCATCGTCGAGTGTTTGGATTGATCATTCATTATATTTTGGTACCCCATCTGATCCATTTTCCTCAACATTCTTGATAGATGAGAATATTTTGGAAGCTATGATGTTAGAAGGAGAGCCATGGGAAGATTATCATCATCGTTCCCATCTTCCTAATTATGAAGAAAATAATCTTAGTGAACTATATCACCCATCCATCAAAAATTTCTTTCCGAATTATTTTCCCATTAATGCAATCAATTCCAAGTGAAATATTTCAAATATCGAAGAAACAATTTCTATTGATATTTTGACCAAACCTGGCATTGTAGAGAATATTCATGTCATTGTATCTTGTTCTCCATCAGAACTCGAATCATATCTCTCTCTTTTTCGTGAATTTCGTGACATATTTGCTTCGTATTACAAGGAAATGCCAAGCACAGATACTAGTATAGTTGAACACACTGTTAATATGTATCCTGATGTCAAACCGATGCGTCAACAACTTCATCCTGTTCATCCAAAGAAAGCCACTGCCATCAAAGCAGAAGTTGAAAAAATTTTGCGTGCCGGTTTCATTTACCCTGTTCCATTAACTGAGTGGGTTTTCAATATCATTCCTGTCATGAAAAAACAAGGAACAATTAGAATGTGCATCGATTATCGGGATGTTAATCATGTTTTTCCAAAAGACAACTACCCTACTCCCTTTATCGACCAGATTATTGACGATTGTGCTGGATGTGAAATATTTTCATTCATGGATGTATTTATAGCTACAATCAAATCAATATCTTCCCAGATGATCAACATAAGACAACATTCATCTGTCCTTGAAGCACATTCGCCTACAGGAAACTTTTGCTTGGTTTAAAGAACGTTGGGGAAACTTTTCAGAGAGAAATGGATTATGCTTTCAATGACATCAAGCACATTGTTAAACCATATCTAGATTATTTACCAGTGCATTCACGAAAACGGACTGATCACCCGATGCATTTGAGAGCCATTTTCTTATGTTGCCAACACTACAAAATATGCCTCAATCCACATAAATGTGTGTTTTTTGTTGGTTCTAGTCGTTTTCTTGGATTCATAGTCTCAAAATAGGGGATTTGAATCGACCCTTTGAAGGTTCAGGTCATTCTTGATTTTCCTGCGCCACCAAACCTACTTCAGATTCAAAAACTTCAAGGAAATTTTTACTTCCTAAGGAGGTTCATTCCAAATTATGCCGAAATGGCTAAAGAATTTACTTGACTATTGAAAAAGGGGGTTCCCTTCCATTGGGACCAAGTTGTGCAAGCTTCTTTTGATGTTGTCAAGGACACTCTTTTCTGAGCGTCATCAATGTATCCTCCCAATTATCAAAACGATTATTTCCTATATATCTTCGCGGCCGAAATGACCATTGCAATGGTATTGGGCCAAGTAGAAGAAAGAATTGAACATCCAATCTATTATTTGAGTCGTAATCTCAATGATACGGAAGTTAAGTACTCATACGTAGAAAATCTTGCCTTGGCAGCTATTCAAGTTGTCCAAAGATTTCACCATTATATCCTGTTCCGAAAAACAACAATAGTTTCGTATTGCAACCCCATGACTTACATCTTATCACGTCAATTACTGGGGGGGGAATATTAAAAATGGATTGTCATTTTGCAGGACTTTGATTTCGAATTTATCAAATCCAAGTTAAAGAAGTCTTTAGTTTTGGCTGAGCTTCTCTATGGCCTTCCCTCTGATAGTACTGAAACTACGTCGGAACCATCAATTCTAGATGATCTCTGTTTCTGATCAGATCATTTGATCCTTGGTATGGGGATTTCATCATTTATCTCCAAACCCAAATTTTTTGACCTAATACTTCTCACTCTGAACAACGACATATTTAATACCAAGCCAAATATTATCTGATCGTCGACGATACACTTTATCGTCGTGGTGTCAATACCATTTTAAGGAGGTGCCTCAATCATGAGGAGGCCGAAAAAATTTTAAATGATTTTCATGATGGGGCTTGTGGTGGAAATTTATTTGGATATGCTATCGCGCAGAAGATACTCGTCGAAGATTATCTTCTCGTCGATGATACACTTTATTGTCATGGTGTCGATACCATTTTAAGGAGGTGCCTCACTCATGAGGAGGCCGAAAAAGTGCTAAATTATTGTCATGATGGGGCTTGTGGTGGACATTTATCTGGATATGCTACCACGCAGAAGATACTCTGCGTCGGTTACTTTTGGCCTACTATTTTTCGAGATTGCATCCTCACAGTCAGAAGTTGTCATGCATGCCAGATTTTTTATCGTAAAATCTACAAACCGCCAATGCCAATGCATCTTATTGTCTCTGCTAGACCATTTACAAAATGGGGTATTGACTTCATAACCTGTAACCCTCCTTCGTCTGAGGGGCATGGTTATATTATTGTCACAGTCGACAATTTTACCAAATGGGCCGAAGCGATGCCTACATTCAACAACACAGGACAAACAACTGCATTGTTTTTCTTCAACCACATTATTGCACAATTTGGGGTCCCACAGGCTATAGTTACAGATCATGGGAAGCATTTTCGAACCACATGATGTTTGAATTAACTACCAAGTTAGGATTGTCACATGATAAT
The DNA here is from genome assembly GCA_034641835.2 of Pinus albicaulis. Lineage (NCBI taxonomy): Eukaryota > Viridiplantae > Streptophyta > Pinopsida > Pinales > Pinaceae > Pinus > Pinus albicaulis. The sequence continues at coordinate 149,820,713 of CM076570.1, forward strand.
TATACTCCTTATTATCCACAATCAAACGGACAAGTTAAGGCTATTAAAAAAATTCTTAAACGAATGTTTCAATGAATGATAGGAGTTTGTAAAATAAAATGGCATTTGATCATGTACTCCGCCTTGTGGGCGTATCGAACCTCGGTGAGAAACTTGACCGGATTTACAACTTTCCAATTGGTGTATGGTCTAGAAGCTATCCTACCAATCCAATGCGAAATATCATCGTTAAAACTTGCAATAGACTTGTTACCTGACACCTCAAAAGAAGAAGCGTGTCTCTTTAAACCCATCCATATTGCTGAAATGCGTCGTGAAGCCCAATTGGCCAACGAAGCGCAGAGACGTATAAAGGTGCAATAGGACAAAAATTTCCAACCTCGCATTTTCTCAGAGGGCGACTTGGTCCTTCTCTATGATCAAGAAGCTGATGTAATAGGTATAGGGAAATTTGAGCCATTATGGCATGGCCCCTATATTGTCAAAAGAGTTCTTGCTAAGGGTGCCTATGAGTTAGTTGATTACGATGGAATTCCATTGGTGGAACCTAGAAATGGGTTGTATTTGAAACGTTACTATGCTTAATCCTGAGTGTGGTAATGTTTTGTATTATATTGTATATATTTTGTTGATTTGCATTCACTATCTTAATTTGTTTTTAGAGTTTTCTTGACGTTAGTAATCCGCTTTACATTTCATCGCAAATGTTTGAATCTTTGAAACCATTTGTTGGATACGCTGATGGTGCTAGTCGTAGTATGCAGAATCTATCCTCTGTAGTGTGGGCCATTTTCTCTTCGAACGGAAAGTTAGTGAGTTTTCAAGGGATTTGTATTGGTAGATTGACGAACAATATCGCTGAGTATAGTGCGTTGATCAAACTTCTCTCTGATGCCATTTCATTTGGTATTAACCGCATAATCATAAGGTTAGACTCACAACTTGTGGTATTACAATTTACTAGTGTTTATAATGTTAGAAATCCAAAACTTCTTAGATTGTTCCTAAGAGTTCAACTTTTAGAAATACATTTTGATTTTATTCGATATCAACACATTTCCAGAAATTTGAACACATTGACTGATTCATTAGCTAATCAAGTTTTAGACATACATTTGCAACACATGTAAAGAAAAAATTCATATCATTGAATAGGATTGTGCATTAAACATAGGAAAAACTCTGAAATCATATAGATATATAGTTATAGGTTTTTACAAAATTTGTGCCCAAGACACGTTGGTCATTTGACCTCAAAATGTATGAAAAATTTCATAATTAAACTAGTGGTGCTCGTGGTAACATGCTATAGATCTAGCTATCCTACGAAGTAACTGCATCCAATGGTTAGGAACCCCAATAGTGGGTCACTGCAGTCACATAGGAAGCACTTCGATCCAGAAATCCAAAATCCCAAAGGTCAAGCCTTCTATGTGCTGTGGAAGCTCAGTCAGAGTCTCAGCCAGATCAATATCCTGAAGTACTGCTCTCCCGACAACCGTCTCTGCTGGCACATCTACTTCATGCTTTGGTTCCACTACTAGTTGAATGCGACCAATATCTGCATTACATCAAACATTAAATTTAGTCTTGGAAATAAATCAAAACACAAAAAATTGTATAAACCTTAATAAAATCAAAAAACATGGTCAAAACATTCTTACCTGTTGCACCCCACTGAGCACCTTATGGTAGTGCTAAATATGGATCACCTCAAAAATCGACGCTTGCGTATTCATACTCATCGATGGCGACAATATGTCGCCAGAACCAGGCAAAGAATGCAGTATAGAACACAACAGTCGATTGGCCAGCATGTCGACCCATGAGTTCTACCCATCTCTGCATCGGAGGATCTCTAGGACTAGCTATATCCAGTGTCACATGTTGTGGCTGCATTAGTGGAATCTGTTCCAAGGCGAAGGATATAAGGATATAACCATAACTGAAATTATTCTTCCTTCCTCCATTTGCTTTGTTCAGTTGTTCATTTATTTGAGATAGAACAACTTCAGACCAATTGAAAACTATTGGCCCCATACACTCTAGCGCATACTGCATATATGATCTATTGGCTACATGTAGTGTAATGGTGCCGACAAGTTTAGCGATTGTGAAAAGAATAGTTCTTAAAGGCAAATATCTGACATCCCAGATGTTTATTTTTCCTTCTTTTCTAGGTTTTTCCCCTTACTACAGAATATAATCCCTCACTATCTCTCCTCCATGTAATGTTCCTAATTAGCCCAAGCTAAATCGAACATTTCATTTTGTCTTAATTTTATGTACTGATGAATAAAATGGAAAGGAGGACATGAAAAACTCCTAAACTCAAGAATAAATCAGTGCCTATTGAAAAGAGGCATATTTGAGCTACTTGAATAAAACTTGCAGATGTGAATGGGTCAAGACCACCAAAGGAGATCCTATTTCACCAAGTCAACCAGTGATGTCTAGGTTCATTGAACCTCATTGATGGACTACATTGTTCTAGAAAGGGTTTCCAAGTGTGAAAGGGGCCAAAGATATGAAGTGGTTTAGGGTTTGCTAAGAGACCCTAATGTTATAAAAAGGAGGAGAAGGCACATGAAAAGGTTGTTGAAGATTTGTGGTTTCTTGAGAAACTCGAGTTCTCTTGGATGGTTAGCCAAGGAGAAGAGGGTCTCCTGTTTAGGAACCCTCTCTCCTTCCATGGAGTAGCTCCTTGGAGGAGGTTGTGTTGCATTTCTCCACTATTCTTCATTTTTTCCAAGCTTCATCTTTCATCTACAACATAGTCCCTTTTAGGGCTGAATTGTTCATGAGAGTTGTAGCAAGTGGAGACTAGATCTCTCCAGATCTAGGGAGTTCTAGCACCCCTTGTCACTGGGAAACTCATCTATCCCATTGATAATCTAGTTTTAGACTCATTGGGCTTCAGATCTACATCTTGGCATAAGGCCAAACCCATTCCAGAATTGGCAGCACAGTATTTTCCCCTAAATTGCGTTATTTATATATCTACAGTTGTTGGGTGTTTTTTCGGTATTTTGGAGGAGAGATCTTCGGTGTTAGGATTCTTCCTCTCACTGTGGTGATCCATGGATTGGCCATCCAATCCATGTTAGTTTCAGATCTAATTTTCTGTAACATGTTATTATTCAGAAATTTCTGAATCATTCTGTAGATCTGCAATTTTAGATCTCAGATCTACTTCCGGCATTTCATGTTTTGCACAAAACCCCAAGGGGAATGTATAGATCAAAATTTCTTGTACTTATTTCTGTATTAGATCTATATTTTTATGTACTGATATTCTTCAGATCTGTATATTAATGAAACACTACTTCAGCCCCATAAAATAACGTTTTCATGGTCATGCAGTCTTTTCTTATGTGTTGCAGCATCTTATTGTGGGGTTTTTCCTTATGAAAATGCTTGTTTTTCTTAGTATAATCCATATGATTCATATTATAAACTTGAATACTTATATTCATCCATAAAATCACTAAAACCTTCAGAAAATCATGATGCCGAAGCTTCAGTCCAATCTGCATTCTTGAGGTCATGGGGAATCAGGGTTTTTCTTGACTAGTCGGGAAGGAGGAACTGTTTAGCATAGAAAAACGCATTTTTTTGAGCTGAAATTTTTCATGGAGGTTCCATATAACCATATTTGACATATCCCAGAGCCGTTTCCCTTATTATTACGCAGATTTCCTATTACATCCATTTTAGTGCAAAAATCCTCACTTTTCCCCACTATTGGATGAAGGGATTGAACATATTTCTTGCTGCTGTAGTTCCAGATATGTATTTATGTCTCTTACATTGGTTTCAAATCTTATTCTTCAAGTTATGACCGTTATACAATTTCCAGATTGCTGCAATCCCTTATTTTGGCAATTTTCAAGGCAACTAGGTGTGGGAGATTTGTTTAACCCACCTAGAGTGATTTTTTTGAATGATCCTCTTGGATTTCGGTCTTATATACTCTTATATAAGGAATACAAGGGCTGGTCTAAGCTTCTGTAGCATACATTCCTGAAAAATTTATTTTTCAGGCATGTATTGCTGATAAATCCCTCTTGGAGATATTACCCTTCGACAAAGTTCTATAGACAGAGTCTGTACAGTACCAGCTAGCCTCTAGATCTCATCCTATTTTTAGAGGTGACATATCTATTAAATTCCCCTACATTCAATCTCTGGAATAGATCCAGTTTTTTATTAGTAATGTTTTCGAAAAAAGGATTCTCATTTGCCGGATTCATGAGCAGTTTCTGAAAAGGAACATTACAGTGGTATCAGAGCATGATCTCTGGCTCATCCTGTGAGAGAAATCTATCAGAAGAAGCTAGAAGAAAACTATAGAGTATAAAGATGAAGGATATTGGTTTACTCTCATCAATATTCAGATCCAGTGAAGAGATTGTACAAGAAGAAGAAAGCAGAAGCAGTGAAACTTCCGGGAAGTTTCAAGAACAAGAAGATCTTCCGATTAGATCTCCAAGATCTATACATGAGGAACATTTTGAATCCTCATCTCATGGATATGTGCACTCATCCATATCACTTAAGCCTCAGCATTCTGTTAGTGACTTCTTCATGAAGAGGAAGAAACAAGTAGTGAGTTTGTTAGGTGCATTGCCAAGGGCCAGATCTCCTTTGGGTGAAGGATCCTCTTCTCAAGAGGAAAGCATGAAGGTTTCTCCTTCAAAAGATGACCAATATCTAAGGTATCTTGTTTATGTTGAAACAATTTCAGTTTTGAAGAAGGGGAGAAGGCAGGAGGTACTAACGCAGTCACAACAAAGGCACCTCAAATACCACATGAAGAGGAGAATGGAGCACTTCCTCCAAGGAGGGAAACTCTTGCATTCTTGCAAAGAGTTCCAAAAAGGTCTCACACATCAATATCTTGGCACCATGCATGGGCAGCATGTATTATCATTACCAAGTGGTGAGATCTTGAAGGTTGAAGGAGAAAGAGAGGAGGAAGAGCATCTCAAGAAGAAGAGCATACACCCTTCTCTGTTCCAAGGGTTGGAGAAACAAAGAAGGCTGAAATATAAATGCAAGCAAAGCAAGGACATATTCGTCCCTACATCTTCTCATAATCTATGCCTTTATGTCTCCTTATTTGAAGGAATTCCACCAAGGAGTTCCCATGATGAGCAGAAGAGAAAAGTGTTCCCTCAACCTTGTGCATCAATGTCATCTCTTCCCAAGGGAGAAACTATCATAGTGCTGGAGACTTTGGGTAAGATGCATGCTTATGAGAATCACATTTCATTTTATGGTTGCATGTATTTTCTTACTTCATATTTGTAGCCCATGACTCCCAAGAGGAGTGTTATACCATACAAGCTTCATGGCCAACTATGGGTCAAGATTGTTCTCAAACATGGCCACTCCCTTGATGGGCTAAGCGAGATTCTACACCATGATGGGTGTTGTATTAAGGCACCAAATATAATTCTCACTTTTGGCCATGGTGAGATGAAGGGAGCAGCAAGTAAGTGGCTTTTGAACCACTTACAACATTCATATTTGATGCAGGGAAGGGACAACCTACGTTAGTTCTTGTTGGGTGAGTTTAAACACTCCCCAAATTTTCTGATTTTCTTGTCACATGCCTTGTATCTCAAGAGGAGGCTGCATAAGAAGAAGGAATGGGTGTTTGGGTTGACAAGGAATAGGTATGGACATCATATGATAAGCTCCATGTCCATACAATTACTTTTTCCTACCATGTATGTGCATGTATTTTTATTTAGAATGCATTTCAAAATCATGTATGTACTTGGGCTTGGGAGAAATTGTAACCTTCTCATGGGTTGGCATAAGGAGGTTGGTTCAAATCATAATGATGCTCCAAACATGAGAGGAGGGATGACACATTGGGTGAATGTGTTCATGGAGAATGAAATCTCCCAAATTCAGTAGTATTTCAAGGAGAGAATGGAACCTTATATGACTGTTGCATTGTGTATGATGTTTCCTTATGTAAAAGGTCATGTATTGAGTTGGAATCATGAAGGGAAGTCCCTCACATGGTGGGGAATTGGAGCATGGCATGTGTTTCTTTAATTCCATTCAGCCAACAATCATTATCCTCTATCATTTTCAAGCTTTGAAGAAGCTTATTTCAGCAAACAAGTGGTGGGATGGCCACTTACTTTTGAGCAGCATGGGACGGGGAGCCTTCCAACATACACCTTGAGAAGCTATTGGTGGAAGGGCTCTGAAAGAGGGCTACATCAGCATTTTCAAAGAGGCATGGGCATTGTAGAGGTGGATCAACAACATGACTCTTTGGGAGAGTTGAATCAACCCACTCTTCCTTCTATGGGGGGAGGGAATAGAACCATGCACCTCTCCCTTAATTGGAGAGGAATTATTGGTGAAGGACATGATCATGTTATACATGTTTAATTTCTGATTTCATGCATTCTTACACCATGTTTTTGCAGGCCAAATATTCTAAGGAGAAATGATATATCATGTAAGCCTCTTGGCCAATTTTGAGCTCCAAAATTTTCTGATTTGAGCCACTCCCTTGAAAGGAAAAGGGGGATTTTTGCAAAGAGAAGGTGCTGCCCCAAAGCACCAAACATGCATCACACCTTCAGCCATGATGATGTGGCATGGGCAGCAAGAATTAAGGATGGCATGTGCCTCATGAGAGGACCACTCTCCATGTATTGGATGTCTCACATTCTAGAGAGAGCATGGGGAAAACCATGCTTGTTTCATATGATCTATTGTATCCTTATGGGATGAGCTAATTGCATCTCATGAGAACATTGGAGGAGAAAGACATGGATGGATTGGTGAGAACTTGGCTTATGGAAGAAGCTTATCTTATGTTGGTGTCACCAAGGAGGAAATTTTGCAGCACTCACCTTGCAGTTGCTTGAGGGCAAGCAACAATTTTTGGAGGGGAGGAATGTAATGTTCCTAATTAGCCCAAGATAATTGGAACATTTCATTTTGTCTTAATTTTATGTAGTGATGAATAAAATGGAAAGGAAGACATGAAAAACTCCTAAAATCAAGAATAAATCAATGCCTATGTGAAAAGAGGCATATTTGAGCTACTTGAATAAAACTTGCAGATGTGAAAGGGTCAAGACCACCAAAGGAGATCCTATTTGACCAAGTAAACCAGCGCTGTCTAGGTTCATTGAGCATCCTTGATGGACTACGTTGTTATAGAAAGGGTTTCCATGTGTGAAAGGGGCCAAAGAGATGAAGTGGTTTAGGGTTTGCCAAGATACCTTAATGTTATAAAAAGGAGGAGAAGGCACATGAAAATATTGTTGAAGATTTGTGGTTGCTTGAGCAACTCGAGTTCTCTTGGCTGGTTAGCCAAAGAGAAGAGGGTCTCCTGTTTAGGAACCCTCTCACCTTCCATGGAGTAGCTCCTTGGAGGAGGTTGTGTTGCATTTCTCCACTATCTGGAATTTTGGCCAAGCTTCATCTTGCATCTAAAACATAGTCTTGTTTAGGGCTGAATTGTTCATGAGAGTTGCAGCAAGTGGAGACTAGATCTCTCCAGATCTAGGGAGTTCTAGCACGCCTTGTCACTGGGAAACTCATATATCCCATTGATAAGATGGTTTTAGACTCATTGGGCTTCAGATCTACATCTTGGCATCAGGCCAAAACCATTACAGAAGTGGCAGCGTATTATTTTCCCCTAAACTGTGTTATTTGAAGATCTACAGCTGCTGGGTGTTTTGTCGGTATTTTGAAGGAGAGATCTCCAGTATTAGGATTCTTCCTCTCACTGTGGTGATCCATGGATTGGCCATCCAATCCATGTTAGTTTCAGATATGATCTTCTGTAACATGTTATTATTCAGAAATTTCTGAATCATTCTGTAGATCTGCAATTTTAGATCTCAGATCTACTTCCGGCATTTCATGTTTTGCACAAAACCCCAAGGGGAATGTATAGATCAGCATTCCTTGTACTTATTTCTATATTAAATATATATTTTTATGTACTGATATTCTTCATATCTGAATATTAATGAAACACTATTTCATCCCCATAAAATAACACGGTCATGGTCATGCAGTCTTTTCTTATGTGTTGCAGCATCTTGTTGCGGGGTTTTTCCTTATGAAAATGTTTTTTTTTCTTAGTATAATCCATATGCTTCCTATTCTGAAATTTCATACTGATATCCATGCATAAAATCACTAAAACCTTTAGAAAATCACGTTGTTGAAGCTTCATTCCAATCTGCATACTTGAGGTCATGGTGAATCAAGGTTTTTCTTGACTAGTCGAGAATGAGGAACTATTTAACATAGAAAAACGCATTTTTTTGAGCTTAAATTTTGCACGGAGGTTACACATAACCCTATTTGACATATCCCAGAGCCGTTTCCCTTATTCTTACGTAGATTTCCTATTACATCCATTTTAGTGCATAAATCCTCACTTTTCCCCACTATTGGATGAAGGGATTGAACATATTTCTTGCTGCTATAGTTCCAGATATTTATGTTTGTTACATTGGTTTCAAAGCTTATTCTTCAAGGTAGGACCATTATACAATTTCCATATTGTTGCAGTCCCTTATTTTGGCAATTTTCAAGGCAACTAGGTGTGGGAGATCTATTTTTCCCACCTAGAGTGATTTTTTTGAAGCCTCCTCTTGGATTTTGGTCTTAGATACTATGATATAAGGAATCCAAGGGCTGGTCTGGGCTTTTGTAGCATACATTCCTGAAAAATGCATTTTTCAGGCATGTATTGCTGAGAAATCCCTCTTGGGGATATTACCCTTCGACAAAGTTCTATAGATAGAGTATGTGCAAGGCCAGCTAGCCTTTGGATCTCACCCTCTTTTCAGAGGTGACATATCTAGTAAATTCCCCTACATTCAATCTCTGGAATAGATCCAGTTGTTGATTGGTAATGTTTTCGAAAAAAGGATTCTCATTTGTTGGATTCATGAGCAGTTTCTGAAAAGGAACATTACACTCCAATAGTAGACCCTGAGATTGAAATGGGAAAACCTCTCCTTGAAAAATCTGTGATAAAATACACATCCTCAAATATTATAGGAACCACTTGGTTCTTAATATGAAATGCCTCTATCGCCAGATCCCATGTTAGAACTAAGAAGTCCAAGATTTCTATCTGTTGCCTCATCCTAGAAAACTTGAAGTACTTAAGCAATACACAATCTCTTAGGGTTCTTACAAAACCCATATCATTCAAGGCAATCACATCCTATTCTTCATGTTCTCTCTCCCTCCATTTAATCGTCATTATAATCCGATGGAAACCTGAAACACAACCATAAGATCCATTAGATTCCATTTATTGCAAAAAACTAGGTCAATTTTGGGCATATTAAGAAAATAAAAAACTTAAACTGCATCCAACGCACTCCCTAACAAGCGACAGTGTGTTGCACATGAAAGTACACTTCATTGTACCTGCTATGCAATGCAGGTTTCGACATTCAGGGGTGTGTTGCCCTCATTTTTGGCAGAATTTACCCTAAGGGCCTTAAAACCCTAAAAATTTGCAGAAATTAGAAATGAAATGAATTCCAAAGGGAAGAGGAGGTTCAAGGCACTAACCTGGATCAAACGGTGATGAAATCCATCCACAGAAATGATCGCAATCAACAGCTGAAGTTCGGGGGAAAAATCAGGTTCAGAGCTCCAAAATACAAATGGTAACTATGGAATGGTAAAAATGAATAGTGAAACTACCTTTAAATAGTCATTTAATTATTTTCAAGTTAATTTTATTGCTATGACTATAGTTTTATTATGTTTTTATCATGAAAAAAGTATTTTTAATCCATTTAATATTGTTCTGAATAGGAAATACAACTGATGAACAGATTAGTCGTGCATATTTATTTCAAAGAATGACTTGACCACAAAGCATACTTTTTCTCCTTATTTTTCGAGCTTTGATAAAAATGAAAAAGGATGTGAAGTGCACTTTTATCTCTTTTTTGAGCTTCTATAACAGCGAAAAAGGAACCCCTAGAGTCTTCTTTCATCTCTTTTCAAACTCCGATAATGTGAAAATATTGTCGAGCACTTGTCATTTCGAGCTCGTAAAAGTAAATGAATTGATAGCTACTCAGTATAAGTATAACCATTTTCCGGACTGAGATAGATTAGTTACAAAAAAGGAATACCTTGGTTAAACATGACCAAAGAGGTTCTCTTAGATATTATTTTACATTTTTTCAGATCTGAGTGACAAATTTACGAAAAAGTACTTATGGAGTTTTCTTTCGTCCACTTTTTCAAACTCTCTAAATATGAAAAAGGACCAGGCTATCACTGTCCTTAAGCTTGTTAAAACATAAAATAGTGACGGGCTTGTTGATCATGGCAAGAATCGAGTTTCATTCATCGCTAGACTCGTTAAATTATTAAATAGCGATACTTTATTCGCCCGAAGGGTTGAATTATATATCAAGAAAATGTTATCCTCCTCAAGCTTGTTAAAAAATAAAGAGGTACTGGTCGATAAATGACTGGGGAAAATTTGGGAAAAGTGAGCAAAATTTCTTTATGGTAGCAAGTTTCTCTTGAACATGACACTTCCTTCACTCCATGTCTGTGAATGTTTGGGTTGGGTAATCATCTTAACAGTTCATTCACACCTATGGTTCATCATACCTTCACTTCGGTTTTGGGTCAATTCTTCCAACTCATCACAGTGACGCCGATATGTTCAAGAGAAGTCATCCAATGAATACACTCATCCTTTTGCAATACTCCTAAACCTTTATTCTCATGACCGTCGTCCCTGAAAATTGCTATATCAAGTCATACCCTTGTCTCCAAAATCAGTAACTCTCGTTTTGCAATAAGGTGACTTCCTGTCGATGACAAATCAATATCCAGGAAGTTCACTTAGAAACATCATATTCCAGTGCCATGAGGCTTGTTGCAGCATCAGTAAGATCCTCGCTTCCCAACCTTTGACCAAAAGATTTTTTTTGGCGTTCGACATCAAATCATCTATTCACGCCTTACTAAATGTATTGCAGTACCTTGAGGGCCATTATCATTAATGGTGGTTCTCCCGCGTTTGTTAATAGCTCACATCATTGGCTGGTAATCAAATTATGTCTTTCCATGTTCGACGACAAATCATATATTCGCATGGCTAGACTTGTACCTAAATGATCAAGTGAATGAGATAAGAATACCCCGGATCTAGTTTCAGCCATCCAGGCTGCGATTTCAGGATTTTTGTACACATCATATGTACGGTGACCTTACATACAAATTGTCATCCGAACATGGGCCTATATCTGTAGGCATGTCTGCATTGGGCAACATTCCAATGTCAATGACCTTTTGAATTATGTACATGTTATTATATTGTTTATGTGCTGAAAATGGGAATGCCTACCCTCAAAAATTATGATCAAAGAGGATATATCATGATGTAATGTATTGTAATACTAATGCAGGTGACCACTCCGCTTCATCTCCAGCCCATCACAGTGTAAAGCATCTCAATCAAATGTTTTTATTATTTTGACCTCATGATTTAGGGGGAAATTGTTATAGGTCAATTTGGGCATCATTACCAATGACCTGGTTAACTGGGCATCATCTCCAGGACCAATGACTAAGGTTCTATCATTCCCTATATTTTCAAGTTGCTACACGCCCTAAGGCAAGAACAAGACAAATCAAACATGACTTTCATCAAGAAAAGGTTTCCAAGGTTTGAAGTTTATTATATAACATGTGGGAGCTCACCAATGCTGCCTCTAAGGGGACTAAGTGCGTTGCATATGCAGGTAACCCCATGCAAGGCTGCTCTGCAAAGCACTTCCTGACATCTATGGGTGTGTTGACAAAATCTAATTGGAACAACAAGAAAATGTTCTAAACTAAATCATTCACTCAAACAACCATCAATCGAGGATACAGTAGCAATAACTCATTCCTCTGGATATTGATGCAATTGAAATCAAACCAGAACAAGACAATCAATCTAGGAACGAGGAAGCAATAACCAATGTTCTCTACAGTTGAGAGTCCTGCTTTAAAGCAATTAAAAGGAAATAGAAATTAAACTAAAGCTGCCATTGAAAGTAAACTAGGAAAGCTACTTAAAAGCAAACTCTTGCAATTAATCAACCAAACTAAACAGCGAAGTAAATGGACAGCAAACTTATAATTAAAGGAATTAAACAACGAATCATATTTAATAAATCTGAACAACAAAATCTAATTAGTGGAATCGAATAACCAACAATCTGAAATGAACAACGAAGCTTTACATTTGAAATGAACAGCATAAAAATATAAGTTGAAAAGGATAATAATCTCTGTTATGATGGAAAATAACAGCCACACGATTCAATCTCAACTTGTGCAATAAAATAATTTCATAAAATATTCTAACAGCACACTATAAAAACATGAAACTGTAAAATAATGCAATTCAAAAGAATAGGAAATAAATCAAACCATCACACAACAGCAATTGTAAATATATGATACACAGCAGCAGCAACGTACTCCACCAGAGGCTGGGCCCTTAGCCGCCAGCGGACGCTGCTGGGTTACTTCAGAATGAAAAGAATGAACATCAACTCCCAAATCATGTATTAATCAGCAAATTGTGGAATCATTACAACAGCAAAGGCTTGAGAATTACAGCATGCAACAATCTCTATCCTATCATGAATAATCCACCATCATTCTTCATCATTTTTCAATCATTTTTCATCCCCAAATCCTCTCCATCTCTGATCTCTGTTTTTATTTAAATAGAGAGAGATCAAAGAGAAGTTACAATAAAGATAAGTATAACATGATTTCTATTACAAAATTGGTTTGCTTCTAACCATTTGATCAACAAGAACAAGGCGAATTTGGCTTTGCAGCTGAGATTTGGAGGACGACCGCAACAACAAATCTGAGAAAATCATGCTCAAAGAACCCTGCGTTTCTCTCAGTACAAGCCGAATTTGGGCAAACCGTTCTTTCATAAAGTTAATTGGGTCCGTTCTGGACAAAACCCATGTTCCGGATTTTCCAGATTCTGCTTCATTTGCTCGCAATCTCAACCGCAAAACCGTCACTTCTTATTCCAACGAATTTCTGAGTTGGCACTTTTAATGATCAAATCTTCAATCTGGAAATTATCTTGGAGGCTAAAAATGGTGAATAATGTTACAACTGATTTATTAAAACTATCATTGATAAAATCATGCATAATCATCGATTTATTAGAAATAAAGGAGAATAAATAATATTCATTCATAGAAGCATAAATCATCATAAAATGGATTTATATAATAAATTATAATAAATGACATGATGAAGAATAGTAGAAATTGGTGGAATAAGTGTTCAAAAGTGATAATAATAATGGCATATTAACGGCCCAACATACCCCCACACTCAATATGTTGCATGTCCTCATGCAACGAAAACTGAATATATTGCATGTCCTCATGCAACCCAAAGACAAAAACCCATGTGTTAACCAAGCAATAAAAAAATATATTCATCCTAGCTCATGAAATGGATAGGACAAATGAATTCTTCCTTAATTAATGAATATTCAAACTTAACGATTTTGATGAAGGCAGAACAATGAAGTTGCAGCAAAATATGATATAAGTCACAGCAACCTTCATTAACCATTTTCCCAAAAACTACAAACCAGCTTTTGTTGAAATGTTGCAAGTAAATTTATAATATATGAATGCCTTTATGATTCCAAAAATCAGACTGTTTTGATGCATGGATCATGAGATATAAACAAAATGACTGTAGCTGAGAGTGCATGATTTCCGAAATTTTATGAACCAATTTATCTTGAAATTGTCTGGGTTTGTATTAATGATACGTCTGTGTTTTCCAAAAATCACAAAAATTGAGTTCATAGTTTTAAAAATATTATGGAAATCAATTTCTACACTGAAATTGTGTGCCTTAAATGAGAAAGAAAATTGAAAACATCCATCATGCGTAGCAATTCCTCCCCCTCTCTGAAAAATTAGCATGCCCTCATGCGATGCTAGAAAAAAATAGAGGTGGTTGCTACCAGCTGTTGAATTCTATGCTTGGTGTAAAACAACATGGAATAAGGGAGGTGTTGAGAATGAATAAGAATAGCAATGGATGATAAAGAATATGAATGACATGGTTATAAGAAAGAAATGAATGAAAGCGACACTCCCCCAAACTGAAAGATGATATGCCGCTGAAAAAAAAAAATGGGAAGTGGTACAGATGTGGACTGAAGGATGATAAATAATGCTCAAAATGGACATTTTTGAAATTCTCCTAAATTCGTAATAAATCAGAAAATTATGCGATTTTACCTCAAGTTTTACCTCCAAAAATGTGGAATGACATATATGTACTGGCAGGTGTTGAAGCTGATGTAGGCAGAGTTGGTGTTGAAAGTGATGCAAAAGGTAGAATCCAGGCAAGCACATCATGTCGGAAGAATTGTGCACGTTCGCGAGTTGCTCGAGCCTCTTCTGTTAGTTGCAATAGTGTGGTCATGCTGTGAATAGAATTCTGCCCATACTTGTTGTTCTCCTGTAAACAAAACACTATTTTGCATACAATGTTCTTGAATCCATAGTGTTAGTTTTGAATAGAAATAGATAAGATGCATGCAAAACTTTCAGTCAGAAAAACTTTTGTCAAATCAACAAGTTATGGCAGAGTGTAGTAATCATATCGCATGCTATCCCATAATGCATACATTCCCCCTCCAATTGGAAAAGGAATTCCATGACCATAAAGCGTATGAGAGGTGTTGTGCTGATGGCAAGGCAAGGGAATGAACAATATAGCAGTGAATGAAGCAGAGTACACATATCAATGATAGGATAGCGGGAGTTATGGTTATAATGAGATCAGAGTGTGTAAAGATAGTTATGAATAAGAGATAGGACGCTTTGAATTGATGATAGGTGATGAAAAAGAGAAAAAGAACAACAATATGCCAAAATGTTTTACTGACAGTATTCTAGCTGAAAATGATGTGATTGATCATAAAACAATTTCTCATGCATAAAGGTTCAAAACAGGGAAAAAGTTAAGGAAATAAATTCTCTGATAAAAAGAAAAAATAAGAAAAGGGTATTATAATAATAATTGACGATAAGATATAACTTCAATACCATAAGCAGAGCCTCTGCTGCCAGCAGGCGTCCATAGCCTCGGCAGGGTTGCTTTTTAACCCATATGAGCCAGAATCCTCAATTTATAACTAGAGAGTTACATTTTTGTTCTACAGAAGAGATCAATGTGCTGGCGTGGTAACCAGATAACCACACTGCCATTCACTGGGATGTAGCAAAAGTGATCAGGCCGGCTCGTGATGAGACCTCCTATTCCAAGGATAATTGGGCTATCCAATGGATCATAACCCTGGTGTGGTGACCATAATGGGAATGTCACTTTGTTACAGCCTTATGAACATGGTAGGCTGGCTCGTACTGAGACCCCCTATCCTCCATCTGTGAACAAAATTTTGTTATTATTACACATTTTTATGATAAAAAGAGGGAGGCTCAGTACTCCTTAAGAGCAGGGATGGTGGAAGAAGTTGAACATGTCAATAGAAAAAAATATACCCATAATCTCATTTATTACAGACAGAGAAGATTATAATCCAGAAGGGTGGAACCAGCATGGTATTAAGATAATCAATTAACATCATGTTCAATAGAAAACAATGCAGTGAAGTAGTATATAAATAATTGTGTCCCTTTTGAAAATAATCTATCATCAAGGAGCTGTCCTGTTAAAGATCGTAACGTGAATGATATTAACTCGCTTCAACAGAATCCATAATTCTTGTCCTCGTAAAAATAGTGTACTTCATGCCATGAAGGGGAATTAGTAAAATGTGGTTGAGATGAACTAGGAATAGTCCCACAAGAGGAAGGAAGGGTTGCTCTCGAAAATAATCCTAAAGTGTTGCTCTTTTGAATGAACAGCAAAAACACTCAAAAAGTGGTGTTCCTTAAAGGAAATGCACACAAAAAACAAAAATACACACAAAAAAAAGGTGAAAATGCAAATGCCGTTCCTTTGGAAAAAGGAACAACAAAAACTGAAAGTGTCGTTCCTTTAGAAAAGGAACAGCAAAAACATAAGTGTCGTTCCTTTGGAAAAGGAACAGCAAAAATAAAAAGTGTCGTTCCTTTGGAAAAGGAACAGCAAAAACGCAAGTGTCGTTCCTTTGGAAAAGGAACAGCAAAAATGAAAAGTGTCGAAGTGTTGTTCCATTCGAAAAGGAACAGCAAAACGTGAAAGTGCAGAAGCGCTGTTCCATTCGGAAAGGAACAGCAAAATGGACAATCATAAAATGCAAACATGCAAAAAAAACAAATTAGTTGTTCACGGCATTGATGCTGAGGATGAGTTACACTTTGAAGCAACACCTAAAACACAAAATATAAGAGAAATTAGAAAAGAAACAACAAAAAACAGTATGTAAATAAATAAATTAAGTTACAACAGCTATGATGTTATGTCAAAAAAATGATTTATTCGAAAAATGTTTTGGCAGCAAAGACATGACATGAATCTTCAAATGGAAATCAATTCTTCATTTCTTCTATTATGAATCTGTTGGGTAATGAGTTGGATGAAATTCCTTTGTTTCATTTAAAATTTCTTTCAATAATCACTCGTCCATAAATTGACCTTCTTTATTTTTCCAGGACCTGCAAAAAACGAGTATCTACCTGCAATAAAACATTAAATCATGGAGAAAGAGAGGTGCGTGGGCTCCCCTAATCCAAGAATTATGCAAAAAAATAACAAGTAGTTACTCTATAGAACAAATCCACGGAGAAAATAACAAAGTAAAATTCATTTGTTACCTGTGGGAGAGCAGTGGCCAATCATGCTAACCTACAGTGTTTTAATCACAACTTCTTTGTTTTTCGTCAAAATTGAGTGATTCCAAAGCCAAATTAGAGCTAATTCAAAGTTTAATCTCCAATAGCAACAGGTTTTAAAAATTCAATGATATGATATGTCAATTTTAGTTAGAACAACCTGCATAACAGAGTCATTTTCGATTACCCAGCTTAGACCAATAGTTGATATTTCAAGCATAGATTCTTCGTTTGATGTTGGATTCAAATGATTCAAATTGGAAATGAAAGTAGATTCATTTATTTATCTCCAATAGAAACAGGTTTTGAAGAAAAGAAGAATTGATAGGTCAAACACTGTAAGGAACAACCAGAAAGACATAGTTTTAAGGGTGCTTATTTACGATAGACAGTCAGTATTTTGATCATAACTTCCCCATACGATATCGAGAATGAGTGATTCCAATTGCCTTGTAAAATAGATTCATAGGGGATTCTACCATAGTAACAGGTTTTGAAAATTCAAATATTTAGGCCTCGAAAAACTGACTGTCCCAACTCTGTTCCTAAGCTGCCCGCTAGACACCCTGTGAATGTTTTGGTTCTAACTTTTTTGTTTCAAATCCAAATTGAGTTATTCAAATTGGGTTGGAAAGTATAAATCAAGGGCTACTTAGGATAGAAACAGGTTTTAAAAATATTCACTTTTGGCCCCTCAAAACATGACTGTCCCGACTGTTTTTCCAGAAATTTCATCAAGCCCCGCAAGCCAAAAAAAAATGATATTCAAGCATTTTTTTCAAATTGGTGATAAAAATGAATATGAGTGTTTGTAGAACTATTATTTCCATTATAAGTCATCTACATACACAAATGAATTAAAAAAATTATCACCAATGTTGATTTGATAACGTGTTGCAACAAAAACAACTAGTTTTACAAAAATAAAAATAAA
>CM076570.1:149838629-149966644 GCA_034641835.2 Pinus albicaulis
GGTCACATTGGGAGTGAAATTCTCATTGTTCCAGAATCTCCACTTGGCCAGTGCCTTCCAGAACATTTCAAAGTTGTCAAGCTTTGAATCCAAGTGTCCATTTGACATCTACATGACTAGGAACATGTCTTTCCTATTATTGGAAATTCATTCATTGCAAAACTACCTTTAGTTCATCTATAAATTGAGCACAGATCTGAGTGTTTAAGAAGGAAGAATTTGAGTAGAGAAATGCTAGAGAATTTCTAATTGAGAGTTATATTTGTGTAATAGCTGCTGGAGAGATTTATATTGTGATGGACCTGAGGATCGTTGTTGGAAGGGTCACTTCAAATCATTCATTTGGTTGTAACCTCTCCTTCTATCATCAATAAATAACACATCTTACTTTTCCCTATATGCATCTGTATTGGCTTTGATTTTCCATATTGCAAGATCTTAGTTGATGTATATTGTTTATGATTTACTGATATAGATAACTAAATTGAATAGAAATCTATATTATTGCTATCGTATGTTTTTTTAGTGTTCTTTCTTGCAGGAAACATTTTTCCTACAAACCTCTTGAAATTGATGCTACAATGGAAGCGACAGAAGGAGCCATTTAGAAGTGCTTGTATTACAAGTAAGCCTCTAATCCTTTCTGTATCTGTTATGAGTTAGGAAAGGTAGTCGTATAGTCTTTAATCTATTGTTCTAGATTGTCATTTATCTAGGGAAGCATGTTTTATCCTTAATTCACACTTCTGGCCCAACAAAGGCAACACAAAATTTGTATTTACTGCAACCCATAGTCTGGTTCAGGGGTTACTAGGCCATGTGTTCTTTCATTTAAAGATCCACCTCACTCAACTTTGAATACATCCAACAATCCATCTCAACCAAAACATGAGAACCCCATCACACTATGGTTATCCAAAAATGGAAAGGTTAGGTTGAAAACACTGTCACACCTAGTAAAAGCCATGCCATGACAATAAAGAACCACATGCAATACCATGCATGCCAAATCTAGCAAGGAAATCACACATGAAAATCAATACCTACAAAGAATCATGGTGTAGTTTCTTGATCCTTCTCTTCCTTGCTTATTCCTTTCCTCCTCTTGCCTTATTTTCCGTTCTTGATCCAATGCTAAAATGCTCCAAGAAGACTCTAAGTTTCCAAGAGAGAGAGAGAGAGAGAGAGAGAATGAGAGAGCTCCAAAACTGAACTTACAAAAATTTTGAGAAAAAAACTTTCCCACTAATCATCAAAAGCCCTTTTATCAATGAGGCCTCTATTTTCTTCATTTTCCATTATTCTCATAAATAAATGCCAAATAATGCCCCTTTCCTTTCCAAATCCTTTTTCATTTCCTTTTCCGATTTCCTTTAGCCATAATAACTGAAATGAACACCCACTAAGATATTTTTCCCAACATTCAACTTCGAATAAGTGTCCCATCAACCATGATTATTATTTTTTCCTTTATTAACTTTTATTACATAGCTGAATCATAACTTTTTCATATCGGCATCAAAACCGTCCGAAAACTTCAGCATAGCTGAATCCACGGGTGGTTTGAGGTTGGCTGGAATAGCATTGTATGCAGCATTGAATCTTAAACAATAGTCTTGCACCGTTTCACCCACATTTCTTTTCATATTCTCGTATTCAGACAGAATTTGGTGTGGGTTCCTTTTCACCTCCCATCGCTCTAGGAACTGTGTGTGTAACTCTTGCAAAGTGTGAATAGAGCCTGCTGGTAAAGCTCTAAACCACTTTCTCCCACTTCTCACTCAGAAGCTTTGAACCAAACAGCACGGCCTTCATTCATCTTCTTCCACTTCTTTAAGTCAAAAAAGTCATTCATCTTGTCAACATATTTCTTTGAGGTGTAATACCGAGTGGCATCAAGACGATTTCTCTGATGTCGTGACATATCATTGAGAACTTTGAGGGAGGTAAAACCAAAGGGTGCATCTGCGGCCGACCATAGTGCGGGAGGATTTACCACAGTGACGTTGTGAAATCTTTGGGGGTAGAGGTAGGTGTTGATGGAGGAGATGAAAACTGGGAATTGATTGATGGGAATGTTTATGAATCAAGAGGATGGAATGATACGCCTGATGATTCTGAAGGCTCAGGAATATAAGTTGCAGTGACGGACTGAGGTGAATTCAAAATGTAATCATCAATGGAAGAATTTGCTCTCCGAACTTCGATATCTACAAGAAACTCCGGATCTAAAACCGTGTCTTCAAGCACAGTTTCAAACTTATTTATAAACAAAGAGAGCTCAAAATTCTCATCAAAAGAAATCTCTTCTACAAAAAACCACTCACTGGGCCAAGTATGGGACCTGAAAATAGGTGTAGGACTTAGCGATCCTTCTTGTCTTCTGAATATTCTTGGGATAAGATTCGGATTTTCAAACACAGGGGGAGGATTTGGATCAGGATTGGCCCTTGTATATCTTCTTGAAGCCAGTGTGGCCAAATTACTAGTGTACAATATTTATATCATCCTAGAAAACTCTGAAATATCATCATCGAGACTTTATAAGAAAAATA
Organism: Pinus albicaulis; assembly: GCA_034641835.2. Lineage (NCBI taxonomy): Eukaryota > Viridiplantae > Streptophyta > Pinopsida > Pinales > Pinaceae > Pinus > Pinus albicaulis. The sequence goes on from CM076570.1 coordinate 149,841,185, forward strand.
TTACTGGGGTGATAAATTTTCTATGCAAAAGTTCGTAATTGTTGTTCCCTAGTATGGTCGCCAGAGATGTTAGCACCCAATCTGAACCTCAGGCCGAAAAGGGAAAATCAGGGTAACAACTAAACCAAGCTCAGCCTTGTAGCTAGCCCTATAAGGACAGGAGAGGGCTCTCTCCGTAGAATAGATATTCAATGAAATGGTAGTGAACTGATTTTAGGCTAGCTATATAAACGGGAAAAAGAGTTTTGATGAATAACTGAAATTTCAGGGATGTATGGAACAAAAGGACAGTATGAACTGAGGAATTAAATCAGGATACAGGGCACTTCATGGGGCAAGATAGGCAGGAGATTTAGCAATCTAGGTTGAGATAAGATGGAGTGGAAGGACTATTGAGAAAGCTTAAAAGGGCATAATAAATGGATCCTTTTCAAACAGAAGAAAATAGATAGAGTATGAATGATTCCCCAAGGCAGAGCATATAAAATGGATTCTACCTTTCTAACTTGAAAACATTCAACTGGAAATGTCTATGAATGAATGTTGCAACATAACAATGTACATATGAAACACAAAGAAAAGACATATGCTAAAACTCATACCACATGAATCCCACAAATCAGAGCTGCATCACTTTATTAATTCCCTTCCAAACTGCACAACAGAGCACAGAGCTCACTACCACACTATTCCCCTACTTCTGAGTTTTTAGACCTCAGACTTTCAGCCTCTTTTACAAAAAATTAGAATTTACAATAAATAGACAGATTTGCAGGAATACAAATCGATGGGAAGGGGAGAAATCACAACTGAAGATAGAAGGCCAAAAGCCAACAGTCTCTTTGTAAAAGAAGAGTTGTGTTACATTCAGTCAGTGGGAAGGCGAAACGTTGTAATGTAGATATTTTGAATTGTAACTAAAGATGTGACTGTCACAAATTTGGGTCTCGGCCTCTGGCTGTCGCTTTGCTTTCCATTATTTATTTTGAATAACTGACTTTTAATAAGATGTCGTTGCAGTAAACTGGAATAAACTGAAATAATGCCTTACGTGAAGGAAAACAGTGAATAGGAAGGAAGGGAGAGGAGGCGGGACCAGCATCTTAATCGCAATCGGGATTGGGGAGCGGGAAAATATATACGAAATAAAACTTTCGATGCGGTTGGATTAAACCATGGGAAGTCCTTTAATAAACATAATAAAATGAAATTTGGGACTTATAAAGGGGAAAGGGCCTTTATATTATAATGGGGAGTAGGTGCCGTATGGTGGGCCCGGGGATAAAATCGCAATCGCAATATTGGAATTTGCGATGGGAATTTTGCGACGGGGATTTTGCGATGATCGCACATCGCAAATGGGAATTTTGCGATGGGAAATTTTTGAATCTCTAAACTTGCGATCTTGCGATTTTGCGCTAAAGTGGTGGGGTTTATAATATGTAACGTAAACTTTATTATAAATTTGAAGGGGATGGAAGAAGGGGAAGTGGTTAAAGGGGCGGGGACTTTGTAATATATAACTTTTATTTTAAAGTTCTACGGGTCATGGAGGGGAAGTGGTTTGGGATCGGATTTAATATGATAATGCGATTTATAATCGAAAAAGGGGGGGAAAGGGGTTTTTTAAAGGGATTTGAACATAAATTTAAAGGGGAAACATGGGAAATAGGTGGGGCTTAGGGAATAGAGGGCTTTTACTTCACTTAAGCACAAAATTCAATCCAAAAGCCAGTTTTGAGAGTGTAGTATACCGTTGGGAAGCTCTTTCCAGGCTCTTTCTGATGGATCTGCTTTGAAGATGATTTGGCGCTGAACATACTGCGGAAGACTTCTCTGAAGGCGGAGACATCCATTTGTGGAGGTAACAGCTTCTGAATTGTGGCTGAAAGGCAAATTATCATGTCTTCGCCTCAAAACATGGTTTTGAGGTGAAGCTTGCATCAAACCAAACAAATGATATCTTTGATCTTCCTGGTGCTATGACTTTGTATTTTTTGACTTCCTCCTGACTTCGCTGATCTTTATTTGACACTTGACTCATTAATTTGACAATGGCAAGACCTTATAGGCTAATGAGACCCATCCTATGACCTACTACTATGATTTTGAGAATGAAAGTGACAAATGACTGAAGACCATAGGAAGGAAAATCAGCAAGTACCTCATGAGGGAAAACTGGTAACAACTTACTACCATCAATGAATCCATGACCTAACGGAATGGTGAAGTTGATTATTATGGGACTCCTAATATGCAAATGCAAAAGAGCAGTTTTGATCACTGATGGCAGTATGACTAGACTGACGCTAACATTGGCTCCAATGGGGATGGTAGCTCCTTGGAGGTGCCAAGAACACCGTAGACCAAGTAGCCTTATCCATTGGGCATGGAGTCAAAAATAATGAAAAACTGACACAATGCATACTGATACTGACTCGAGACTAAGACTGAAAAACTGAAATAAACCAAACCATACACATATCATTCAAGTTTTATAGCCTTCACCTCGGGCCCCAAACTTCAATGACTGTGTACTCATAACATGGTATATACAATGATGATGACATAGATCCTGATCCTTTGTTTTCAACAATGGTAGTGCTTCAAAAGCCTACCATTCACTGCTCCTCCAGGACAATTTTGGCCATCCATTTCTGAAAGCAAGAAAGCATTCTGTCCTCTGTAAGCTGAGATCCTGTATGGTCCTTTCCACAGATTGTCAAACTTACCATGCTTCCCTTTTTCTTCTTTTCTGGCATCCCATTTCAACACTATATCATCCAGCTGAAAATTTTCTGCCTTTGTCTTCCTGTCATAGATATTTTTAATTTTCTCATGCAACTGAATAACGTTCTGTGACACCTCCTCTCTTGTTTCCTGAAGGTGGATCATTTGATTGATTCTTCGCTGATTGTCATTGTCCTCGCTGCCAACTTCTTGCAATAATTTCATAACTGGGACTGTAAAGGATGTAGGAAAGACAGCGTCAGTACCATAAACCAGCTCAAATGGTGACATACCTATTGATTTTTTGCTGCTAACTCTGTCTGCCCACAGCGCGTTGATGAGCTTTCGGTGCCAATTTCCTTTGTTTGCCTCCAGCATTTTTTTAATTATATTCACCAATGATTTGTTAGATGACTCAACCAGGCCGTTTCCTTGTGGATAATAAGTTGTCAAATGGCCCAGCGTGATGTTGTATTTGTCACAAAATTCGATCATTTTCTTGGATCTGAATGCTGCTGCATTGTCAGTTACGATTTTACAGCGGCAGCCAAATCGAGATAGAATATTCGATTCCAAGAATTGAATGATTACCGCGTCTGTTGCTTGCCTAGCTGGGACGGCCTCGATCCATTTAGTAAAGTAATCTTTCCCTGTCAAGATCCATCGGTGTTGTGCTGAGGACGCGAGATGAATCTCCCCTATAAAATCGAGCCCCCACTACTGGAAGGGTGCGTTCACTGAAACTGGTTTCAAAGGAAGTGGAAGAAATTTCTTCTTCCCTTGGAATATTTGGAATTCATGACATTTCATCACGATCTTATATAAATCTAAGAATAATGTGGGCCAATAATATCCTGCTCTCAATATCTTGTTAGCTGTAGTCTTCCAAAACAATTGACCGCCACAGTCGCCTTTATGAAACTCGTGCATTACCTTCTGCGCTTCTTCCTCAATCAAACAATTGAGCAGAACGCCTCCCGAATCTTTCCAATACAGAGCACTGGCTAAAATGCAGTATTTTGCAGATCTTAGCTTCAGAGATCTAGCTTTACTCTTGGACATGCCCGTGGGAGGTGACAAATGCTGAAGGACATAGACGATGTTTGAATACCACTGGGACTGCTGAAAAATATCTGAAATAGGAACCAGCAAACCTTCCTCTTCATCTTCTGCCACTGTTGTTATGAGGTTTATATCTAAAGCACACAGATTTGATTGGGCCATGAGTTTCGCCAATCCTTGGCCTTTGATCAGCTTCATGGGTTTGATCTCTAGATCATACTCCAACATGGCTGCTATCCACTTACCTCTCCGACCTTCTGGATCAGTTTGCATCAACACATCCTTCACTGCTGCGTTAGGGACATATGCTATAGTATGTGAATGGAGAATATAGACCCTGAAATCCTTCAATGCCTTGATAAGAGCCAATGCCTGTTTCTCGATAATATTATATCTCAACGCCGCATCTCTAATAGTTCTACTGAAAAAGGAAATTGGCTTTTTGATATCGTCTCTCTTTTTCATTAAAACAGCAGCTAAAGTATGTTCAGATGCAAACGAAAATATGATGAAGTCTTGAGTGTAGTCAGGACTGATCAAAACTGGGGCATTGGACAAAGCAAACTTTACCAGATTGAATGATTTGATAGCCTCCTCGCTCCATTTAACAGTGTTGTCCTTCTTCAACATGTTAGTCATTTCCCTCAAATGTTCTGCCAGATTGGGTATAAATCGACGTAAAAAGTTCATTTTACCATTGAAGGCCTGAATCTCCTTCTTGTTTCGCGGCAGGTCTATGAGCTGAATTGCTTCTACTCTAGCTGGATCGATGTGAATACCATCTTTGGAGATGATATGCCCCAGTAGCTTGCCTTCATCCATGGCGAAGAGACACTTGTTGGGATTGAGGGAAATTCCAAATTTTCTACATCGCTGAAACACAACTCTCAAATGGTGTAGATGTTCATCATCTGATCCTGAAAACACTGTCAAATCATCCAGATAAATAACCAAAAAAACATCTTTTTCATTTGCAAAGGCGATGTCCATTGCACGTTGGAAAGTAGCTCCCGCATTCTTCAGTCCGAAAGGCATTTTGGCATACTGGAAGGTTCCCCAGGGTGTTGTGAAAGCAGTTTTATCTTGGTCTTTCTCATGCACCGAGATTTGGTTGTAGCCTGAGTAGCCATCAAGTAGTGACATCCTGGATGCTCCAACTACTCTCTGCAGAATATGGTCCATTTTCGGAAGTGGATAATTATCCTTTAAGGAGGCCTTATTCAAGTTCCGAAAATCTATACACAACCTTATTTCTCCAGTCTTCTTGCGCACTGGGACCAAATTCGAAATCCAATCAGAAAATCTAATAGGAACTATGATTCCTGCTTTGTACAACCTATTTACCTCCTTTTCAATTGATGGCAGCAGCTTTGGATTGATTCTTCTCAGCTTCTGTCTGAATGGCTTTTGATCTGGCTTTATAGGAATAGTATGCTAGATTATGTTTTTATCATACACTTTCAAGTCTGACTAATCCCATGCAAATACATCAGAAAATTCGAAAAGCAACTTCACATACTTCTCCTTCACTTCAGGGGACAATGTCTTTGACAATTTGACAAACTTGGGCTGATCAGCTGTTCCAATATTCACATCTTCAACTCCTTTCTCTGTGGGCACCAAGGTTGGCTTCTTTGCAACATTGTCCTGATCAAACAGCTCCTCTAGAGGTATGAGACCTCTAGGAATTACGTTATCTTTCAGCTGCAATATGTCCATCTGGTTTGTTTCCAATTCTAGATTATCCACCACATACTCACCTTCTATGAGAGTGTCCTTGAATTTTCCATCACCCTGCAAAAATGCATTTATCTCATTATCATCCCAAAATACTTGCCAATACCTTAAATTATCCGGAACAGCAGGCCTGTGTTTGACATGGATTTCGAATTTGTTGCTGGAGTTCATCGGAATTTTTAGGTTACTTGCAGTAGTTGCAAGAGAATTAGCAATAAGATTCTGCATCCTGGGCACTGCTGTCAAAGTGTACTCTGGGAATGTCTTCAAAATGTCCAAAACTGCATTTCTATATGCCCTCAGTCTTGGATGTTTAGCTTGGTATTCTCCTTTCAACTGCTTGATTATTAACTCAGAGTCACCATACACAGAAATCCTTCTTGCCTTCAACTTCTTCAATATTTTGAGGCCTGCAATCAGAGCTTCATACTCTGCTTCATTGTTGGAGCAGTCAAAAGCCAACTTATAAGCACATACTCTGACATTACTCGGCACCTTCTCAGGTTGAAAAACAGGGCTCCTAATCCATATTCCAATGCCAGCTCCATCCTTACCAACAGCTCCATCAAAATCCATACTCCACAGGTCTTCTTCTTCTTCTTGAAGGTGCTGGAAATTTGTTTCTTTCTCTTCTTTGCCTTGGCTGATTTTTGGCTGTTCATTATCCATTTGCTGCTGGCAGGCAAGAGGCTCAGAAGTACTTGCTGCTTTGTCCTTTTCCTGTTTGAGGATTTCTCTGAAATTTTCTGAAATCTCAGGTATCTCCTCCACTTGTACCAGCTGAACATCCTCATCATTTAAACCACCATCTGAATATAAGACAAAAGACTCTAAATCTGTGTAGACTGCATTGATGGGATGATTTACTGGCTTGTCTTTGCTAGTGATCATGTATTTCATTTTCTTTTCCCTATACAACTTTCTCAACTGGCCAAATACAGGGATTGTGGCATAGGAGAAATCAAGCTGTATGGTCCCCTTAAGTTTTGCACCCCAAGACCTAGATAGGAGCATTCCAAACCGTGGTGGGACATCAGCAACAACTACATCCATCAAGACATTTTTGGTTGGGATTTGATCTAAAGACACTACTAAATCTTTGATGAGACCAATGCAGTGGACCCTACTTGAATCAAAAGAATACAAATCATGGTACTTTCTAGTAACATCAAGACCTAACTTCTCCATGACGGCTTTGGGCATTAAATTATGGGAGGCCCCAGAGTCCAACATGGCGTTATGCAAGACAAACTCATGCAACCTAAGACTTAGGTAAAAGGGAGGCACTTCATTTTCTTCAGACTCTTGTGTGGCTGGACCAAAGATTAGTTCAGGGTAGTCATCTTCCACATTAACCATATCAGAAATAGGGTCTATTTGTAAGAATTTAGATACATGACTCTTATATACACTGTTCTTTACCAACTCATTCAAAGGCACGGACACTTTTAACTTGGAAATTTCACTTTCTAAATTAAAGGAGGGAGCCTTTTCTACCTCTTTAGTAGGAGCGTCTTTCTTCTCTGTTTGCTCTTTCGTTGTGTTCTGCTGGCTTTTCTCTTTTGCAATGTTCTCAGCTGTATTAGTAACTGTGGGTGCTTTGCTGGATGAAGGATTGGCCGGCTCTTTTCCTTTCTTCTGTTCTTCGTCCTTCATTTGGATTTCTTTTCTTTTTTGAATGGGGCTGATTGTGATGTTCCTGTTCCTCAGAGAGTACTGCCTTTGCTGGGCAGATAAAGCGTTCATATATCCTCTTTGGTAGTCATCAGATTCTTCTTATAACACCACGTCATTGGCCAAAATGAATTTTTCGTCCCCTTGAATGTCTGGAGTCGCCATTGTGTATTATTCATCTTCTGTGAGGAAAATGGGAGCACCATCAGCTGTGAAAAAATGATTGGTTTCGAACAGAGGACCATCATCATCTGAGTCAGTCCCTTGCAAGTAGTTCTGTTGTAGCGGTGTTTTAATCTGCTGCTGTGGTTCTTCTTGGTCCTGCGCCCTTTTTTCTCTTTGTCTAATTCTAAATTGCGGCTGCTGTTGTCCTCTAAAATTTGGATTTCTTATTTGGGTTTCGGGTCTGTCCGAAATCGTTAATCGATCAACCATATTTTCCATTGTACGAATTAGTGTGTCCATTTTGTTGTCTGAAGGGGAGGCCTCCTCTTTCACCACGAATTTCTTTTCAGTTTTGGCCCGAGCTCTTCTAGCCAGCAAATTAGCTTCAACGCTTACTGCTATCTTTTGCATCTCTTCAAGTGACGGTGGATCTCTTTCACGCAGCTGATATGCCATATCAGCATCAAAACCGTCCGGAAACTTCAGCATAGCTGAATCCACGGGTGGTTTGAGGTTGGCCGGAATAGCATTGTATGCAACATTGAATCTTAAACAATAGTCTTGCACCGTTTCACCCACATTTATTTTCATATTCTCGTATTGAGACAGAATTTGGTGTGGGTTCCTTTTCACCTCCCATCGCTCTAGGAACTGTGTGTGTAACTCTTGCAAACTGTGAATAGAGCCTGCTGGTAAAGCTCTAAACCACTTTCTCACTTCACCTCCGAAGCTTTGAACAAACAACCTGGTAGCTACATTCTCTTCTTCCACTTCATGCAAGTCAAAAAAGTCATTCATCTTGTCAACATGTTGTTGGGCTGTAATACCCTGAGTGGCATCAAAGATAGTGATTTTACTCTGATAATCAGTAGGCATATCATTGAGAACCTGAGGTAAAACCAAGGGTGCATACCGGGCAGCCATAATTCTGGGAGGATTTACCACAGCGTTTGTAGTGCTGGAATTTGAGGTAGGTGTTGATGGAGGAGATGAAAACTGGGAATTGATTGATGGGAATGTTGATGAATCAAGAGGATGGAATGTTGCGCCTGATGATTTTGAAGGCTCGGGAATATAAGTTGCAGTGACGAACTGAGGTGAATTCAAAATGTAATCATCAATGGAAGAATTTTCTCTCCGAACTTCGATATCTACAAGAAACTCCGGATCTAAAACCGTGTCTTCAAGCGCAGTTTCAGACTTATTTCTAAACAAAGAGAGCTCAAAATTCTCATCAAAAGAAATCTCTTCTACAAAAAACCACTCACTGGGCCAAGTATGGGACCTGAAAATAGGTGTAGGACTTAGCGATCCTTCTTGTCTTCTGACTATTCTTGGGATAAGATTCAGATTTTCAAACACAGGGGGAGGATTTGGATCAGCATTGGCCCTTGTATATCTTCTTGAAGCCAGTGTGGTGAAATATCATCATCGAGACTTTACAAGAAAAATATTACTGGGGTGATAAATTTTCTATGCAAAATTTCGTAATTGTTGTTCCCCAGTATGGTCGCCAGAGATGTTAGCACCCTATCAGAACCTCAGGCTGAAAAGGGAAAATCAGGGTAACAACTAAACCAAGCTCAGCCTTGTAGCTAGCCCTACAAGGACAGGAGAGGGCTCTCTCCATAGAATAGATATTCAATGAAATGGTAGTGAACTAATTTTAGGCTAGGTATATAAATGGGAAAAAGAGTTTTGATGAATAACTGAAATTTCAGGGATGTATGGAACAAAAGGACAGTATGAACTGAGGAATTAAATCAGGATACAGGGTACTTCATGGGGCAAGATAGGCAGGAGATTTAGCAATCTAGGTTGAGATAAGATGGAGTGGAAGGACTGTTGAGAAAGATGAAAAGGGCATAATAAATGGATCCTTTTCAAACAAAAGAAAATACACAGAGTATGAATGATTCCCCAAGGCAGAGCATATAAAATGGATTCTACCTTTCTAACTTGAAAACATTCAACTGGAAATGTCTATGAATGAATGTTGCAACATAACAATGTACATGTGAAACACAAAGAAAAGACATATGCTAAAACTCATACCACATGAATCCCACAAATCAGAGCTGCATCACTTTATTAATTCCCTGCCAAACTGCACAACGGAGCACAGAGCTCACTACCACACTATTCCCTTACTTCTGAGTTTTTAGACCTCAGACTTTCAGCCTCTTTTACAAATAATTAGAATTTACAATAAATAGACAGATTTGCAGGAATACAAATCGATGGGAAGGGGAGAAATCACAACTGAATATAGAAGGCCAAAAGCCAACATTATCTTCGTAAAAGAAGAGATGTGTTACATTCGGTCAGTGGGAAGGCGAAACGTTGTAATGCAGATCTTTTGAATTGTAACTGAAGATGTGACTGTCACAAATTTGGGTCTCGGCCTCTGGTTGTCGCTTTGCTTTCCATTATTTCTTTTGAATAACTGACTTTTAATAAGATGTCGTTGCAGTAAACTGGAATAAACTGAAATAATGCCTTACGTGAAGGGAAACAGTGAATAGGAAGGAAGGGAGAGGAGGCGGGACCAGCATCTTAATCGCAATCGGGATCGGGGAGTGGGAAAATATATACGAAATAAAACTTTCGATGCGGTTGGATTAAACCATGGGAAGTCCTTTAATAAACGTAATAAAATGCAATTTGGGACTTATAAAGGGGAAAGGGCCTTTATATTATAATGGGGAGTAGGTGCCGTATGGTGGGCCCGGGGATAAAATCGCAATCGCAATATTGGAATTTGCGATGGGAATTTTGCAACGGGGATTTTGCGATGATCGTACATCGCAAATGGGAATTTTGCAATGGGAAATTTTTGAATCTCTAAACTTGCGATCTTGCAATTTTGCGATGATCGCACATCGCAAATGGGAATTTTGCGATGGGAAATTTTTGAATCTCTAAACTTGTGATCTTGCGATTTTGCGCTAAAGTGGTGGGGTTTATAATATGTAACGTAAACTTTATTATAAAGTTGAAGGGGATGGAAGAAAGGGAAGTGGTTAAAGGGGTGGGGACTTTGTAATATAGAACTTTTATTTTAAAGTTCTACGGGTCATGGAGGGGAAGTGGTTTGGGATCGGAGTTAATATGATAATGCAATTTATAATCGAAAAATGGGGGGAAAGGGGTTTTTTAAAGGGATTTGAACATAAATTTAAAGGGGAAACATGGGAAATAGGTGGGGCTTAGGGAATAGAGGGCTTTTACTTCACTTAAGCACAAAATTCAATCCAGAAGCCAGTTTTGAGAGTGTAGTATACTGTTTGGAAAGCTCTTTCCGGGCTCTTTCTGATGGATCTGCTTTGAAGATGATTTGGCGCTGAACATACTGCGGAAGACTTCTCTACAGGTAGAGACATCCCTTTGTGGAGGTAACAGCTTCTGAATTGTGGCTAAAAGGCAAAGTATCATGTCTTCACCTCAAAACATGGTTTTGAGGTGAAGCTTGCATCAAACCAAACAAATGATATCTTTGATCTTCCTGGTGCTATGACTTTGTATTTTTTGACTTCCTCATGACTTTGTTGATCTTTATTTGACACTTGACTCATTAATTTGACCATGGCGAGACCTTAGAGGCTAATGAGACCCATCCTATGACCTACTAATATGATTTTGAGAATGAAAGTAACAAATGACTGAAGACCATAGGAAGGAAAATCAGAAAGTACCTCATGAGGGAAAACTGGTAACAACTTACTACCATCAATGAATCCATGACCTAACGGAATGGTGAAATTGATTATTATGGGACTCCTAATATGCAAATGCAAAAGAGCAGTTTTGATCACTGATGGCAGTATGACTAGACTGACGCTAACATAGTCCAAGTGAAAAATTGTTCCTCACTGCTAGGTATTTGTAGTCTAGAAAACTTTTCACCTTCCCAAAGGGCTTTCATCCTCTTGAAACTTGTTTTTTCAATGGCATGCTTTCTAGCTCTTTTCTTTAACCTGGAAATTTCATGATTGGCTGATTTTAATTTTTCCTCCATCTCTTCATAACTGATTTTTACTGTTTGTGTTGAGAATACTTCGTTTTTGGCATTTTATGATATAAGTGAAGAAATATCTATTATTTCTTCATAAATAGTGGGTGCTTCATTTTTTTTCTCCACCTCAGCATTATTCTCTTGTATCATCTTTGATTGTCTAGTTGCAGGATTCCTAGCCTTGAAGACAAATGTTGCATCTTCATCTTTGAACTCCAGCTTCTTAGATGACTTCATCTTTTTCTGTTTACCTTGATCAGTTCTTATGAAGTCAGCTTGTACTAAAGGATACTCTTATATGTCTATTGCTTGCAAAATATCATCTAAGTTCCCTTTCAAACCTGGACTGTCACTTGTTTCTGAAATCACTATTTTCCCTTTTGCTTTTGCAACTTGACTTCTAGTCAGTCTCTGTAGAATTTTTTTACCAGCTGTCTCTTTCTGTGTAGTTTCTTCAATTTCTTGCAACCTCTATTTTGTAGGTGGAGGAGTTTATGCAATGACAAATAGTGTATTTTCTACCTATTCTTTTACCTGTTTCCTAGGCTTCAATTTCACAAACCTTTTTGTCCTTGCAACTACAGGTTTGCTGTATTCTCCTGGTAGAGATTCTTTTGCCTTAGGATTTTTTACTGGAGTTTGAGCTTCTATTCCAAATCCACATAAAAATAGAAAAGACGACCAATCTCTATTAATCTTTTGGAGTTCTTTCAAGACCATCATTTTGATTAAACCATGGTGAAATGGAGATGTTTCACACCCTTCAGATTTCACTTGAACCTTATCTACCATCTTAGCAATGCTTCTATACAGGAAAAATGGCAATTCTAAAGATATCATACATGTAAAGTTTAATATAAGTTCGAAATGGTAGGAATGAACTTTATGGTACCTTCCCTCACATGTGAAATACCTATGGATATTGAAGAGTAGATTAGCATAGCTATCTTTAATGCAGCTTCTGGGAATTGCATTATTTAAATCCATCTCTGTAAATTTTGGCTTTAAAAACATCTTGCATGCCTCCATGTAAAATCTAAAACCCTTAAACCATTTTTCCTGACCTCTAGGTATCTCAGTTACTAGAGCTATAGTCTCAGGAGTTACTGAGAAATTCAAGATTCCAATATTTTTATTTGAACCACTGAAATGCAAAGCAAATTCTTTTGTTACTTGACTGTGTCCTCCCTGTAGATTTTCACAAAAATTCAGACATCCTGCCTTTCTAAAAGCCTCTAACATTGTTTTGTCTTTAGCTAGAACTCCTGTGCTTTCAGGTTCTGACCTCAAGTAATGCCCTGACCTGTGATTCTTTTTCTCCTCTGTCATTCTTGCCTTCAGAAATTTCTGTCTGCTTCCTTCAGAATTTAATGATCGGCCTCACTTGATAGGAATATCAGCCTCGCCTGATGAAAATAAATCAACCTCGCTTGATGGTAGATAACAATAGCTTTGGTGTAAGATGACCATAAGCTAAAAACTTGAAACATGTATGTTTCTCTATTTTCTATGAAAAATGGAGTAAGTAATGCATATCAGCCTTTCAAATTTCAAATTTCTTTTCATAAGTGACACCTCTACGATTTCAATGATGAGTATGAATGGTCACGTTTTGAAAATGACCCCTAACTGAATCACAATGATGTCTTTGTATAAAAACCTAACGGATTCTGACAGTTTTTATGCTTTGACATGACCTTCCTACGAATCCTCTCTTTCGTAGCACATCTAGTGCAATTTTGGCGATATGCGCTACGAAAGTAGCAGCGCTTTCGTAGCGTAAAACTGATTTTTTGAACTGGCCGCGCTACGAAACTGTGGTTTTGTGGCTAATTGCAGAGGATTTTTTCAAAGGTTAAAAACATGACTTCTAAATGAATGATTGGAATTTTTAACCATGAAATGACACTTAAAGACCTTATTTGGAAATGAAAACTAACTTTTTAAGACTTCGAAACCTATCACTTACCCTTTTTTTTAAAAAAGAAATGACTCAAGACCTATTTGACACCATGACTAGAAAAAGGTAAACTTTCAGGGTTTATAATTTTTTTTAATGTTGATAAAAATGGCTCCACTTGGGATAGTGTGCCTGTGTGGTACACTAAGAACCCGCAGTTCCAATGTTGCTATCCATTTTTTGACCAAAAAAAAAAAAATCTTTTTTTTTTTTTAATTTGACAAGCATCTTCTTCAAAATCTAATGGCCTTCACCTCAGGCTCAAGCTCTCTGATTTCAGTTTGTCATTATTAGCAATAAAACTGACAAAGATGAAATATGTACAATGTCATGAGTGATTGATCAAACTTCAGCAAGTATAATGCTTTAGGAACCTGCCATTAATAGGCCCTCCAGCATATGATCCTCCATCAATTTCCTGCAATATAGACGTGTTGTTCCCATGAAAAGCAGCTATTTTGAAAGGACCTTTCCATAAATTCTCAAACTTACCATGTTTGCCCTTTTCCTCAATTTTGGCCTCCCATTTCAGCACTTTGTCTTGTATTTGGAAACTTTGTCAAATGTACTTTTGAAAAGGTGCTTCCACATAGATAGGAACCAAAGGCAAAAGCACAAGCTTTCTTCTTCCTTCAAAAATTTGGTATTCGTGGCATGGAACAATTATTTTGTAAATGTCTTTAAACATTGTTGGCCAAAAATATCCTCCTCTTAGAATTTTATTTGTTGTAGCTTTCCAATAATGGTGACCTCCACAATCCCCTTTATGGAATTCTTCAATTACTTTGTCAGCTTCTTCTTCCAGCAAGTAGTTTAGCAAAATTCCACCAGTATCCTTCCAAAACATATTTATGTCAAATATAAAATATCTCAAAGATTTCAGCTTATCAAACCTTGCTTTGGACTTTGTTAGATCAACACTAGATTTTTGATGTTGTAGGACGAAAACCACCTCTTTATACCAATCTGAAGTAATGTACTTCTCTTCAATAGGAACTAATTCCTCCTCATCATCACAAATTTCTTATATTTCTGCATTTAGATTTATATCAAGATAGTCCAAGTTTGATTGTGTCATTAACTTTTCCAAGCCTTGTCCCTTCACTAATTGTTTTGGTTTAATGTTTATGTCATATTCCAAAAATTTAGCAATCCATTTTCCCCTCTTGCCATCGGGGTCAGCTTGAGTTAGGATGTCTTTTACTACAGTACTTGGAACAAATGCCACAATGTGAGAATGCAGAATGTAAATTTTGAAATCTTTGAGAGCCTTCACCAAAGCATAGGCCTGCTTTTCTAGAATATTATACTTCAGATCAGCATTTGCTAATGTTCTACTAAAGAAATAAATAGGCTGTTCAGTACCTTGTTGTCATTTTTGTAGCAAAACTCGGGCAATAGTATTTTCTGAAGAAAAATTAAAAACTAGAAATTCTTTGGAAAAATCTGGAGTGATGAGTACCAGTGCTTGTGTGAGTTCCTTCTTGATTTCTTCAAAAGAATATTTTTCTTCTGTTGTCCATTTAATATCAACTCTTTTCTTCAACACCCTTGTTATATCTTTGACAATCTCAACAAAGTTAGGAATAAATCGCCTAACAAAATTCACTTTTCCAAGAAATGATTGGATCTCTTTCCTACTTCTAGGAAAATATACCTTTTGAATTGCATTAACTCTGTTAGGATCAATACTAATTCTATCTTCAGAAATAATATGACCAAGTAATTTTCCTGTAGTTAAAGAAAAAATGCTTTTGGTAGGATTAAGAGAGATACCAAATCTTCTACATTTCAGAAGAATTTTTTCTAGGTGTTTCAAATGATCTTCTTCTTTCTTTGAAAATACTGTAATATCATCAAGATAAACAACCACTATCTTGTCCTTTTCTTCAGAAAAAACAATTTCCATTTCTCTTTGAAAAGTGGCTCCCGCACTCATAAGACCAAAAGGCATCTTGGCGTACATGAATGTACCCCATGGTGTTGTGAAGGTTGTTTTTTCCTGATCATCCGAATGTACAAGAATCTGATTATAACCTAAAAAACCATCAAGCATAGACATTATTTGACAACCAACAATATTTTGCAGAATTAAATCCATCTTTGGAAGGGGATAGTTGTCCTTTATTGAAGCCTTGTTCAGATTTCTGAAATCAATACATATTCTGATTTCTCCACTCTTCTTTCTAACCGGTACCTAATTCGCAAGACAATTTGGAAATCTGATTGGGACAATGATTTTAGCATCAAAGAGCTTCTTAATCTCCTTTTCAATCAGTGGAATAAAAAGGGGATTAATCCTCCTCAATTTTTGCTTGAAATCCCTTTCATTTTCTTTGATAGGAATAGTATGTTGAATAATGGAAGGATTCCAAGAAAAGACATCAATAAACCTCTTCCCCATCTCAATATATTTGTATTTCATATCAGCTGAAAGAAACTTTGAAATTTTGATCATTTTAGGCAAGGCTATTGTACCAAGATTACAGCTCTCTACTTCCTCTTCATCAACTTGTATTTTTGGTGATTTGAAAACATCATTCTGATTAAAAAGATTCTCAAGGGGAATAAGACCTTTTTCTATTGAATTATTCTTTAGTTTCAAAACTTCAAAATTTCCTTTAGATTCAACAAGCATGTTTTGTTGATCTACTTGTGTATTTTCAAATTCTTCTTTTAGCTCAATAAAATTCTTTCCATGTTGATCATCTTCAAAAAATTTCCAATTGGTGATATTGTATGGTATAGCTGGTCTATGAAGAACTTCAATCTCATATTTTTCAGTAGAAGGTATAGGAATGATGAAAAGACTTGCAGAGACAGCAAGAGAATCCGCAATCCAGGAGTTTTGGTCTCTAGTTTTGACAATGAAAGAATAAACTTGAAAATTCTCCAACATGTCTAAAACTATATTTTTGTATGCTCTCATCCTTACATCCTTTGTTTGATAAACACCCTCAACTTGTCTAATAACTAATTCTGAATCTCCAAAAACAGAAATATTTTGAGCCTTCATTATTTTCAAAACATCTAGACCCAAAATCAAAGATTCATATTCAGCCATGTTGTTTGTGTAATCAAAGTTCAGTTTATAGGAGTAAAACTTACTCTCATCACTTGGACTTGTAATCCAGATCCTTGCTCCTACCCCTTCTTTTCCTGCTGATCCATCAAAGTACAATTACCACCATTCTTTCATCTCTTCATCATTTACTTGCTGATTTTCTGTTTTCTGATTTTCGAGCTGTTGAATTTCAGAGTGCTGATTTTATGCTTTTATTCCTTTCTCAACACTATCAACTGACTCATTGAAAATAATAGTAGATCCAAGTTCAGTATCAAAGGCATAAATTGGAAAGTTTTGAGGTTTGTATTTACTACTCACCATGTAAGCCCTTCTAGTCTCTCAATACAATCTACTTTTCTCACCAAAAACAGGAATAGTAGAATAGGTAAGGTCCATCTTCATTGTGCCTTTGATTTTTGCTGCCCATGATATGGACAATAACATACCAAAATTTGGCGGTATGTCAGCGATTACAATGTCCATGACAATTGTCTTAGCAGGGATTTGGGTTAGACCAACAACAACATCCTTAATTAAACCAATGCATTGAACTCTTTTTGAATCAAAAGAAAACAAATCCTTATATGGTCTTGTTATTTCTAACCCCATCCTTTCCATTATTACTTTGGGCATAAGATTATGAGAAGCCCATTAATATAACATAGCATTATGTAAAGTCATGTCATGAATGTTAATGCTCACGTAAAAATGAGAAACTTCTTCATTTTGTTCATATTCTAGCCTTGGACCCAAATATATAGGGGGATTGCCTTCTTGAATATTTAAAATATCAGTAGCTCCTGGTTGTGAATTTAACATCTTAACAATTTTTCTTCTATATTAATTTACTTTGAGAATCTCGCCAAATGGGACTGATATTTTAATCTTTGAAATTTCATTCTCAAGGTTGAAAACAGAAACATAATTTTCAGCTTCTTTGATAGGAGGAGGAAGTGGAGTGTCTTTCTTACCAAGTGAAGTGTCTTTCTTACCTTCAGCAATCTTTGGAGTATCCTTTTTTACTTTAGAAACCTTTGGAATATCTTTTTTGGGCTGAGTTTTGTTTGCAATAATAGGTACATTTCTGTTTCTGAGATTATATTGCTTTTTCATTTCAAAAATAACATGTTGATACCCCTTAAAAAAGTATGATGGTTCTTCTCCTTGATTGACCAAATCTGACTCATCATGCTCTTCTTTATTCAAGAAAATTCCAGACATTTCTTCATCAAGACAATGGATATATTCTTCAGGAATTTCAGGCTCATCTTCTTCATCTACCAAATTCTGCTCAAAAGGAGGTCTCACTGGAGGATCATCTTGCTGATTTCTATTTTCTCTTGGCCTTTGTTGGTTTTGAGGTCTCCTGAATTGAGGATTTCTAAATTGAGGTTCATGTGGCACAAGAGGAGCAGAAGTGTTTCCAAGAGCCAACCTATCCATCAACTTCTCCACAGTTTTCATCATTCAATCAAATTTATCATCAGAAGTTGAAGAGGAAGGTTTATCTTCTTCTTTCAATTTAGTTTTTCCCATTTTTGACTTTTTAGCAGCTATCATGTTTACCTCTACCTTTACTGCATCATTTTTCATTTCAGCAAGTGTACGTGATTCTCTTTCTCTCAACAAGATAGAAAATTCATAGTCAAATGCTTCAACATATCTCATTTGTGCTAAGACTGCTGAAGGTTTCAAATGAGCTGGAATTGAATCAAAAACTTTATTAAACATTTTGAAAAGTTTTGGACAAATTTATCAACTACCCTTCTAAGACTGTTATATTAAGTAAGTGCTTGAACTCGATTGGTTCTATTTCCCCATTTTCTCAAAAAATTATCTTCAAACTCATCCCAAGTTTGAATAATTCTCGGTGTGAGAGCTTTAAACCATTTTCTAACTTCACCAGTAAAAATTTGTGCAAATAATATTAACTTCACATCTTCATCATCAACCTCTTCTCTGTCTATAAAATCATTAAATTTATCTACACGTTTCTCTGTTGTGAGTTCTTCATCGCTTCCCCAAGTTTGAATCCTAGTATCATATTTACTAGGGATATCATGTAAAATAGTAGGAAGGAAAAGTGGATCATACCTAGTAGGACCAACCATGTTTAAAGGATGAACAGTAGTTTTAGGAATGGTAGAAACAGAAGATGAAGAATGGATATGAGAAGTACTATTTGGTTTTTGTAAGCCACTAACAATTGAGCTCCAATTTGGAAGGGGTAAATTTCAGCAAGACTTAAAAAGGGTCCAGTTCTTTTAGTTTATCTAATGACTCTTTTTCTAACAACAACTCAGAGGTAACAGGTTCCCAAAATTCTTCTTTGTCTTCTTGTGTTACTAGGGTTGAAGTGTCAATTCCTCTTTTATGTAAGTCTAAGATAATATCAATGAGTTCCTTTTCACTTTCTGATCTAAACAACACTTCATGAATTTTATGATCAACTCTTTTGTCTTCAGGACTTCTTAATATTTCAGAGGACAAAGATTTCGAATGATATGGAGTACCTGATGTTTCTTAAATTCTTTGACTGCCTCTTGAAATAGTGGTTTGATTGTCCACAGTGGTAGGTGGATTGGAATCAGGATTTTTGTGTGTATCTCCTTCTCAAAGCCACCTTTAAACTTTTAAAATTGTATGGAGTCACCAAGGTAGATGCAGCCTCGAAAAGCTTTCTGAGCTCCTGCTACCTTCAGAAGTTCAGCTTCTTGATTTTGGGAATGAGTAATCTTCAGGCTCCCGGCAAATGCACCAAAATGTTATCACAAAATCTGACCCTGATAGGCTGCTCATCAAGTAGATTTTGTGTAACTCTTTTAGACCAATCTTTTGGCTGAGGCTTAGCCTCCTCAACCTGAGAGGGCTCTCTCAAAGGTTTATGATTTTTGATTAATGGATAGATGGCTAACTCTAATATAAAAAGATAAAATGGTATAACTTGTTGTATCACAGATTAGCAAACTTTCATTGGGCCATGGAGTCAAGATAATCTTCAACAAAACATCACAATCTACTAAGCATGGAAGTCAAGGCATTTGGAGTCTAGGTAAATGAATAAAACAGTCACACAGTGAAAAACACAGTGTATTTGCATGTAAATAAAGTTAGAGAATTTTTAAATGAATTCTAAGTATCACATACAAATACAACTGCAAATAGATAATTAAGGAAGGCCATAGAACAATGATAAACGTAAACTCCTTATGAATCTTGAGTTGTCAAAATAGATCTCTATATTAAGTTGAAAAAGACACAGTGACATATAGTAACACAGTGTATTGCTAATGAAAATGCTCAACCCCTATAGAATTCGACCTCATGCTCTATATAGAATATTTACAATATAGGATTCTTTCATCCTTCACTAGAGAATTCGAATTCCCATGCTTTGACACCTTTCCTAATCTTAAACATGCTATTAATTACAAAATGACAGATATACTGCCTTTGAAAAGTCCTAATTCTAATAGGACTGAAACTTCTAAATATGCTTCTAACAACCTTATCTAGTCTTTAATTCATCCTTTCCCAGCTGAAATCCCATGAGTTCAAACTTTGATGTTGTCTTCAACCGTGATGTGATCCTGTTGATGACAACAAAACTATCCTAAAAATTAGGAAACATGTTTCCTACTTTTTAGCCCTTAACTTTCATTGTCAGTTTCGAGCACTTTGGTCATTGATGGATCAGTTTCACATGTGTCATAACTGCTAAATATTCCCATAAATCCTTTAATATTCCAGCCATGTAGAAACCATCTCTGAAATGATGTAAAAGGGTAGAAAATAAGCTTGTGCTACGAAAGTAGCTTGTTTTCATAGCGCATTTTGTAGCTCGGTGTAAAACCTTTCCTTTTAATCATATTTTCACCTATTTTCTTCATTTCAACATCCACCTGTTATACCCATGCTTCCACCAGCAGATTTAAACCAGAATCTCATCAAACTTCCCTCCAAAATTTATATTTAAATGTGCAAAAGACTTCTTCAGCAGTTTCATAGCGCGCTACGAAACTGCTGTGCAAGCTGATTTTTAAAACAGTCTTCAAAATTTGTAAGTTAGGGATACTTTAACTTCATAAGGGTTGATATTATCTCAAAGAAAACATAGTAAATTAACTTCAAAAAGATGATCTTCATCAAATTTGTCTTCACCTTAATAAAAGATTGACTTATAAATTGATCATTTTTCTGCACTGTTCCATTACTCTGTTTCACTATTCCTTTGAATTTTCTTGAGATCTTGTTAGCTAAATCTCCAAGTCTTCAACTTGTCTTCTTAACGTCCTATTGTTGGCCCTCAAATGAGTATTCATAATTCTCGCAAATTTTGCTTCTTTTATCGCTGGTACAGTCTAAGTGAAAAATTGTTGCTCATTGCTAGGTATTTGTGGTCTAGAAAACTTTTCACCTTCCCAAAGGGCTTTCATCCTCTTGAAACTTGTTTTTTCAATGGCATGCTTTCTAGCTCTTTTCTTTAACCTAACAATTTCATGATTGGCTGATTTTAATTTTTCCTCCATCTCTTCATAACTCATTAGGGGAATTTTGAGGTCTAAAATGGGCCTCCTAAGAAAAATGTACAACAAAAATACACTTTATAAGAACTAATAGGATTCAAGATGATGATGTCAACCATGGGGGATAATTCACCATTTTTTAAGTAAAAGGGTAAAAATATTAAAAAATAATAAAATAATAAAACTACTTTTTCAACTCGTATTTTAAACTTATCTCTCAATGTTTTTGCTCAAATTTCGAGTGGGAGTACTCGCTGGATGCAAAATTTAATTCCTCATCCAAGGAGTACCCATGTTGCATACTTTCGGTGGACCCTGCTACATGAAAAATGAGAAATACATAAAAAAACGTGATTACAATCACGTTTTCATGTATTTCTAATTTTTCATGTAGTAAGACCCATCGAAAGTATGCAACATGGGTACTCATTGGATAAGGAATTAAGTTTTTCATCCAATGAGTACTCCTGCTCGAAATTTGAGTATAAACTTTGGGAGATAAGTTGAAAATATGAGTTGAAAATGTAGTTTTTTCATTTTTCCCTCTAAAATTTGATGATGTCATCAAATCTTATTTGATTTTTTCGACTATTATTTTATAATTTCCTTAGGAGGCCCATTTTAGACCTCAAAATTCCCCTAATGGATTTTTATTGTTTGTGTTGAGAATACTGTGTTTTTGGCATTTTCTGATATAGGTGAAGAAATATCTATTATTTCTTCATAAACAGTGGGTGCTTTATTTTTTTTCTCCACCTCAGCATTAAGCTCTTGTATCCTCTTTGAATGTCTAGTTGCAGGCTTCCTAGCCTTCAAGACAAATGCTGCATCTTAATCTTTGAACTCCAGCTTCTTAGATGACTTCATCTTTTTCTGTTTACCTTTATCAATTCTTATGAAGTTAGCTCGTACTAAAGGAGACTCTTCTATGTCTATTTCTTGCAAAATATCATCTAAGTTCCCTTTCAAACCTGGACTATCACTTGTTTCTGAAAGCATTGTTTTCCCTTTTTCTTTTGCAGCTTAACTTCTAGTCAATCTCTGTAGAATTTTTTTACCAGCTGTCTCTTTCTATGTAGTTTCTTCAATTTCTTGCAACCTCTGTTTTGTAGGAGGAGGAGTTTCTGTAATGACAACTGGTGTCTTTTCTACCTGTTCTTTTACCTGTTTCCTAGGCTTCAATTTCACAAACCTTTTTTTCCTTGCAACTACAGGTTTGCTGGATTCTCCTGGTAGAGATTCTTTTTCCTTAGGATTTTTTACTGGAGTTTGAGCTTCTATTCCAAATCCACATAAAAACATAAAAGATGAACAATCTCCATTAATATTTTGGAGTTCATTCAAGACCATCAGTTTGATTAAACCATGGTGAAATAGAGATGTTTCACACCCTTCAGATTTCAATTGAACCTTATATGCCATCTTAGCAATGCTTCTATATAGGAAAAATGGCAAGTCTAAAGATATCATACATGTAAAGTGTAATAGAAGTTTTAAATGGTAGGAATAAACTTTATGGTACCTGCCCTTGCATG
The DNA here is from genome assembly GCA_034641835.2 of Pinus albicaulis. Lineage (NCBI taxonomy): Eukaryota > Viridiplantae > Streptophyta > Pinopsida > Pinales > Pinaceae > Pinus > Pinus albicaulis. Next base: position 149,863,656 of record CM076570.1, read on the forward strand.
TGAAATACCTCTGGATATTGAAGAGTAAATTAGCATAGCTATCCTTAATGCAGCTTCTGGGAATTGCATTATTTAAATCCATCTCTGTAAATTCTGGCTTTAAAAACATCTTGCATGCATCCATGTAAAATATGAAACCCTTAAACCATGTTTCCTGTCCTCTAGGTATCTCAGTTTCTAGGGCTATAGTCTCAGGAGTTACTGACAAACTCAAGATTCCAATCTTTGTATTTGAACCACTGAAATGCAAAGCAAATTCTTTTGTTACGTGACTGTGTCCTCCCTGCAGCTTTTCACAAAAATTCAAACATCCTACCTTTCTGAAAGCCTCTAACATTGTTTTGTCTTTAGCTAGAACTTCTGTTCTTTCAAGTTCTAACCTCAAGCAATGCCCTGACCTGTGATTATTTTTCTCCTCTGTCATTCTTTCCTTCAAAAATTTTTGTCTGCTTCCTTCAGAATTTAATGATCAGCCTCGCTTGATGGTAGATAAGAATATCTTTGGTGTAAGATGACCATAACCTAAAAACTTGAAACATGTATGTTTCACTGTGTGTTATGAAAACTAGAGTAAGTAATGCATATCAGCCTTTCAAATTTGAAATTTATTTTCATAAATGACACCTCTACGATTTCGATGATGAGTATGAATGGTTACATGTTTTGGAAATGACCCCTAACTGACTCACAATGATGTCTTTTGGCGATATGCGCTACGAAAGTAGCAGCGCTTTCATAGCGCAAAACTGAGTTTTTGAACTGACCGCACTACGAAACTCTGGTTTTATGGCTAATTGAAGGGGATTTTTTCAAAGGTTAAAAACATGACTTCTAAATGAATGATGGGACTTTTTAACCATGAAATGACACTTAAAGACCTTATTTGGAAATGAAAACTAACTTTTTAAGACTTCTAAACCTATCACTTACCTTTTTTTTTTAAATGAAATTTCTTAAGACCTATTTGACACCATGACTAGAAAAATGTAAACTTTCAGAGTTTAGAAAAAAATTTTATTGTGATAAAAAATACATGGAGAAAAATAGAGATCTAGCCTCTTTATTTCATTATAGAGACAACCCGGCAAGGGTTTCTTGGAAGCACAATTACAAAAAGAGAAGATCTGAATATTCAACTCTGAAAACACAATCTCACTACAACATTACATAAATATGGCTTAATAATACAAAACAGGGATAAATATCCCTTCATCTAGCTTTTCGGGTGAAGGGTTGGCCCTTTCCCTAGGAAACTAGCTCCAAAACAAGGGTAAAAACCCTGCTGCTGTAACTCTCTGGAAAATAACGCAGTTCCTGCAAGGGACTGTGCTGTAGGATATGGGGAATAATTTGGCCCACTACCAAGATGTGAAATGAGCTCATAAATCTTCCTCTCTGATCTCTCAAGAGAAGGAAAGCACCCTCTACTGAGAAACAGAACCAGAAGTGGTGTTATCAATCCTCCACTACAACACAACATTACACTGCTACATAAATAATGCTGTGACTAAATAATGATGCTTGGCCTAAAGCCTGGATGTGGAGAAATACAGTCCAAGACTCTTCCAAGAGACCTCTGAAGGAAAGAGATGGGATTCCCGCTCGGGAACACCCTCTGCTAAACAACACTGTAACCCTGCTAAACAGAAAGAGGAAGCAAAAATTTTAAGCAGACTAAATAATAATATATCATAACATAAATAAAAAAGGTTGCCATCCTCTTCATATATAGCAAGTGAACCTCTCCACATTGGGTCCCATCCATATTTGCCACCAAGCTCATGTAAGTGATCCTCCATTAAAACTGCGATGTCCATCAAGGTGATTCAATGTATCTAGATAGCTTTGTTTACTTGGTCAAAGATGACTAAATCAACATGATCCCCTCTCTATTCACACCCAAAGGTGTTCAATATAGCTGCTTATTCTTCCTCCTTTCACATGAGGAGTGTTATTATTCCTTCTAAAGAGGTTAAGGGGCCTCCCTACCCATTTATTCATCTATCTAAAGATAAAATCAACTATAATATTCCATTTAGATGAAGTCTAAATTTTGGGAATATTACAGTTCTCCCCCTTCAATATGTTGCTTTTCCTCAAGAAACTGCAAAGGTAGAGAAAAATTTCTCCCTTCCTCTTCTTGTGGCCTTCTCATCAATAGTTTCCATCATAGCTCATCATGATATGCAATAATTATGTCCTCCAATGATTCCTCCCAAGTGTGAAAAACAAAAAGGTGTACAACATGAGAAAGTGGAAGGTGCAAGTGGAAATCTTCTTGTTTTCCAATGGCCTCCTCAAGGTAGGAGTGATGAAAAACATGGGAAGTCTCATTCCCAATGAGTGACTCCCTCACCCATGCTATCATCCAAATGAAATGAGCCATTTTAGGTAGTGCATCAAATAATTTTTCAACCCCTGATTTGTGCAATGTAGTGGGGCTGCATGGAGAGATTGATTTTCTCTTTCTAAGTTGTTTCTCTCTCCATTTATGGTAAGTATGGGACTGTTTCTTTCCTTGGGCTGAAATGACATGGCCTCCAAGAATGGCCCAAGTTACCCCAACAAACAAATCAGCCATGAAGTTCCTCCTCCAAGAACTCAAGTTCTTCAAATGGCTCCTCCCACATGAAGAAAAGAGGGGTAATATGGCAATCATGGGTTGTCCATTGTTCCTCCCGGAATATGCAACATGAAAAGTAGGGAGAATCCTACTCCCAATGGGCATCTTCAACTCATATCCCACTCTCCAAATAAAGCTTCCCATGAACACAAACATATCAGCAATATATGGAAGCAAAATCCAATAAAAACAAGCTGCCAAATGATAACCGGAGAGTGAATCATAGTTCCACACAGGGAACCATCGCAGTGCATCCTTTGCTTGCATCAAAAGAAGTGATAACAAGTGCTTTCCCAGCCACTTTTTTTCTGCCACAATCATTCTATAAGATAGAAATATGAGAGTACAATGAGGTATCAATGGTGCACACCAAAAATCATGTGGCTTCCCCCACAAACCACCAATAATGTAGCCAATATCAATGCTACAAGTAGCTGCAAGTAAATCATCATACAAAATGAAAGAAGGGATGATCCTCCTTCGTATAACATGCTGCTCATACAAAGTAAATAAGTACAAAACATAATGTGAAATTATACCTCCTCCACCATGTACTTGAGACCTTGAACTGAAATGGCTCAACTGGAATTCCTCCCTTACCTTCAATGAGTAGGGAAGTGGTTGTGACATCCTCTCCATCACCATCTGGGCTATGCATCTCTCCATATGCTGAAATATATCATGTTGGATGCCCTCCCAAGTGAACTCCTCCATCAAAGAAAAATATGCATCAAAGTGCATAGAAAGGAAGTCCTCATCTGTTGCATGTAGCAGTTTCTCCTTAAGACTAGAAGCTCTAGTCAAGAAGATTCTACCATAAGAATAGATGACCACATCACCCACCATATATCTATGAGCTCCCTCCGGTTCATCAAGAATCATGCATGCACCAAGATCCTTGGAGTACTCTACCAAAAGTTGAGACCTCCAATATGGATCAATCCTCCTCAGAGACAGTGCTGGTGATCTGGCATATGAAGCTCTCCTCATGTTGTTTCCTGCTACTTTGACATCCCCCATGCCAAAGTCATCCTCCAAAATATTCACCTTTCTGGAATCCAAGAGTGGTGAACCAAGAGGAAAGATGTCTCCCACCAACTCTAGATCTAATGGCCTCCCAGGTGGAATGCCCCCATGTAGTGAGACATCAAAATTTGAAGTGGACTGCATATATGAGTGGACTGATTTGTCCCTCTCTTCATTGCGCAATGCAGTCTCCTTCTTTGGTGCATCAAACTTATGAAATGGATAGGGGTGTGTACTTCTCATCATATGATGCTAATCATCCTCCCTATCTCCTCCTTTTATCTCCTTGGTTTCACACCTTGTCATCAATGGCACATGTAGAACATGAGTTGTGCCTTGATCTCCACATATGATATCCTGGGAAATTTCTTGCAAAGATGCAAGAATCCCTCTAGTTGGAGCAAGAGCTCCTCATTCCTCTACATGAGGTGCTAGATCACCTCTATATATGGCAGCGTTGTTTCCCTTAACCTCCTCAACAAGAATGGGCAACCTCCCAATGATTGGATCATTTTTTGGAAAAGGGATCTCCATGCCTTTCTATTTAGGAACATGAGATAAATGTCATGCCTCTAACAAGGTATGATGCAAGATGTCAGCCTCCTCATTGGTTTTCTGAAGTGGAATTGGGTTTATGGTTTCATCCATCACATGAAAGGTTTGTGTTTTCTTTAGTTTGTTTCGCTTCTCCACAGGTGTTTCAGAATTCTTTCCATCAAATCTCTTCACTAATGTTTTAGTGAACTTAGCATAAGAAGATGTATTTGCATTCTTTAAAGAAAAAGATTCAAATACCCACCATGCATAGGCCTTACCTCCAAAATGCATCGCTGCAACTTTGATTGCATCATCTTTAGAAATTTGGTGTTGCTATGAAAAGGTGTCTAGCTCTTCCACCCAAGCTTTGGCTGAACATGTAGGTGAACCATCAAAAGTAGATAGAAGAAATCTATCATGCTGCTTGCTTCTCTTCACCTTGATCTTGAAAAACTCTGAAAAAATAATATGATCTCTAAAATTTTGAGTTTGAGACTCATACTCTTGTAGTAAAGTACTAAGAGTGTCCCTCCTAGTCATCCCTCCTTCTTCTTCCATCTCTCTCATGGCAAATATGGGCTTAGGACTGTGCTGTGCAACATAGTGTGTGGTTGCATGCTCACACTTCTTATATGAAAATATACAGTTCAATTCAAATTCAAACCCTCTTGGAGATTCTCTATACATCTCCCTTCTTACTTTCTTGAGATCTTCATGAATGCTCTTTATAGATTTAGGAAGAAGCTTTGAGAGCCTCTCCTCCTTCTTTCTACTCATATATTTTTCTTCTTGTCCTCTTGATAGTATATTGGATTATATCCACAGGCTAAGCCAAGATTATTCTTTGATACCACTGTAATATCCCAAAATGGGGGATCTCTACAACAATAAAAATATCTAAAGATATTCTAAAGTTGGAGATGCAGCAATATATGAACACAATAATGGATTTATAATGATAAATAACTCATAATATGTTAAATAAATTCTTATCCATCATTTAATTCTTCAGCAACAAAATTATATCCCACTATCCTCTCCCAAAGTGGGGAAAAGCAACATTTTTACCCTTAAAAACGTTATTCCTAGTAAACAGCGTAATAATAGGGGAAAATAATGGTTTTATCCTTTATATTATTCTATATGGGACTCCCACCCAGAAAATAATCAGAAACAAATATGTTTTACTAAGTTAAACAGATCTCTCGGTCCCGATACAGCTCAAAAAGGCCCAAACCCCATGACTTATGGTATGCAGAAATTACTGAAGCATAAAAAACATGATTTTATGAGGGTTTTAGGTGTAATATGGCAGAAATATCAGATATGGAGTTTATTACATCAATACATGGAGGAAAATAGAGATCTGGCCTCTTTGTTGCATTATAGAGACAACCCGGCAAGGGTTTCTTGGAAGCACAATTACAAAAAGAGAAGATCTGAATATTCAGCTCTGAAAATGTAGTCTCACTGAAAAATTACAGAAAAATGTCTCAATAATACAAAATATGGATAAATATCCCTTCCTCTATCTTTTCGGGAGAAGGGTTGGCCCTTTCCCTATGAAACTAGCTCGAAAACAAGGGTAAAAACCCTATTGTTGTAACTCTCTGGAAAATGATGCAATTCCTACAAGGGACTGCACTATAGGAGATGGGGAATACTTTGTCCCACTTCCAATATGTGAAATGAGCTCAGAAAGCTTCCTCTCTAATCTCTCAAGAGAAGGAAAGCACCCTCTACTGAGAAACAAATTCGGAAGTGGTGTTATCAATCCTCCACTGCAACACCCTGCAACACAAAATTACACTGCTACAAAAATAACATTGTGAATGAAGACTGATGCTTGGTCTGAAGCCTATATGTGGAGCAATACAGTGCAAGACTCTCCCAAGAGGCCTCTCAAGGAAAAATATGGGATTCCCGCTCGGGAACACCCTGTGCTAAACAACACTACAACCCTGCTAAACAGCAAGAGGAAGCCAAAAGTATAAGCAGAAAAAATAATAATATATCATAACATGAATAAAAAAGGCTGAAATCCTCTTGATATATACCAATTAAACCTCTCCACATTGTGTCCCATCCATATTTTCCACCAAGCTCATGCAAGTGATCCTCCATTAAAACTATGTTGTTCATCAAGGTGATTCAATGTATCTAGACATCTTTATTGACTTAGTCAAAGATGATTGAATCAACATGATCCCCTCTCTATTCACACCCAAAGGTTTTCAATCTAGCTGCTTATTCTTCCTCCTTTCACATGAGGAGTGTTATTATTCCTTCTAAAGAAGTTAAGGGGCCTCCCTAACCATTTATTCATCTATCTAAAGATAAAATCAACTATAATATTCCATTTATATGAAGTATAAATTTTGGGAATATTACATGTATATAGCACCACGTGCATACAACATCACATGTACACATGTGCACAATACCACATGCACAAAACACCACATGTACAATCATGCAAACAACAGCTTATGTACATAACACCATATTTACAACATGCAAACAACACCGTATGTACATAGTACTGCATATACAACATGTACATAGAACTGTATGTACACAACACCACATATCCAACATGCACAAAACACTGCATATCCAACATGCACACAGTACGATATGTACACAACACCACATATCCAACATGTACATATCACCATCTATATCCAACATTGCACATGCAATATACACACAACACCATATATACAACAAGAACACAACATCATATGTACACAATATTACATATACAAAATTTACACATCACCATATGTACAATCACTAAATAGATAAAATTCACAACATATAGACAATAGTAGTATTCCACATCCATAAACCACACACTGACCCCACAAAGTAACCTTACAGCTAGTGTCTTTCCACTATCCATGCTTATCCTAGCATGTCGCAGATCACACTACTTTCACTTCGTTGATGTACCCCTCAACATTACCTGTCCATAACATCAACATAAGCATAGTACAATCATATAATATCAATTCCTATCCACATGATACTTACCTTGTAGATTTGTTAGGGATACTCTTCCCAATTCATTCCTCATAAACTAGGAACCTCTTCATACCATTCACCTACATAAGAAATCATTCCTCCACAAGAATGATCCCTCGCAACCCTATATGATAGTAACATATATACATAGATACATACATATATAATAATTATCATAAAACAATCATCATCCTATCAGACAATGACATAAATACACACATATATACCTATAAACAACCATGATCCATGACGACCCTGTCAGACATACATACATACATACATACATACATACATACATATATAAACATCAACATAATCATGATCACAACATAACTACCAGAGAAATAAAGGTTAAGAGAACTTTCTTTTTTTCTCACAACATGAACAACATTGAGAACCACATTTCCCAACTTATCCAAGGCATCTAATGCTTCAAATCCATTTAATTTATCTTTTTGGTTACCTTTATCATGTTTGTACTACCACCATCCATTTACCACAATGGACCCAACCAGTCTGACTGATTTTCATATGCATACCTTATGTTTCCCTTACTCATGCACCAAGTGATGAGCCTTAGTTTTGCAACAAGAATGTTGCAACTACCGAGGCTATGATGCAGGGGCATTAGGCTCAAAATTTACTTGTACATAAAGTAGACATAGGGGGTCCCATGTTCTTAATTATTCTTGTAAATATTAATATTTTGAATGTTTTGGTAGGAAATTGTAATTATCCTCAAGTCATTTTGAGAACATGAGAAGTTGGTGGAGATAGGAATACGAAGAGTCAGTTTAGGATTAATTCAGTTGTTGAGCCTAGATTCAGGAATTGGAATACTAAGAGTTGCTGAACTGTCTAGAGACCTGAACCGATTCAGGTCATCCTTGTGGTATAATTGTAACCCTGAAGAGTCTAAATAGGGAGGATAGAGAGAGAGAGAGAGGTAGAGAACCTCTTCAGCAACAGAATAGGAGAATAATGGCCACTAAACTGAATATCTGGCCTGTCATGAAATTGCAAGAATTTTTTTTGAGATTTGTCGCCTGTATCTATATATATATCTGTTTATGGAAGAACTGTCTTTGAATTAAGTGTGCCTGAATGGGATTAAACCCCGTTGAATGTCTTCGAATTTCAATGGTTATCTTTGGATACGTATAAAAGAATTGTTATTGAGTTACATGACTTTATGTATTCTTGGTCGACTCATATGAAAAATTGATTCAGTATTATTGTGCAGTTGTCGAATTAAATCTTGTGTGAACACATGAGTTCTTGAGGAACTATTTTGTGTAATGGAGCAGAGTCCGGTTGCTGTGAATGAGCTTTAACTACAATGGAGATCTATTATCAGGATAACAGTTGAATAACATCGTTGATCGTATTGGAACCACGAACTGAGGTTGTACACGGAAGTGAGTTGAAGACGGAACCTAGCGCGTCGAGGAGGAGCGGAACCGTGACCGAGATGAACAGTAACGGTGGTTTGGGGCTGGATGGTGGTTTTCATCACACCACCTATCGTCGATAAGTGGTATTTCCTGGTTGGGCAGCGATTCCATAGAGTGTTCGACACGTGGCGAGGAGGACCCACGGAAAGTCGTCGTTGCTGCGCGCCATCGCGCTTTAAAGCTCATAACAGGACGCCGAGCGATATCGATACAAGTCGTCGATCTGGAGGGAAGCCATCAGATAGTGATCGCTCGATGAAGAGACATGAATGATAACTGAGGTATGGGTGTGCATTTTATTGGTCGGTTGATCATATATGTGGGGTCCGAAATCAAAGATGTACTAAGGTTTACGAATTAATAAAGGTATGCCGATATACGTGGGATTTCGTTAATAATTGAAGAACGCCGTAATAGATATATGGATATATTACGTGGGTTAATATATGTACATGCTGAGGGTCAATTTACATGGTTTTGATAGCCAAAGTATTATTTCACTTATAACGGTTGTATATGCGAAGTTGGCGCATATGTATACGTAATGGACTGTCGGGTTATAATTATAGAGGAGTGTTGAATTAATATCTCAATTCTATGAATTAAGATATTAAATTAACCCAGACTTATTTGTTTAACTTTACCAGTGCAGAATAAGGGAAGTGTAAGATTTCCTGGATTGGGAAATGATTGGGCATGAAACTTTGGATGCATTTACACATAGCTGAGGTTGGGACCAAGGTAAACCGGGGCCATGGGTGGCCCCGCTGTCAAGTGGTATCAGAGCTATAATTTAGTTAGCTCGCTGAAAAGTTTGGAAATGCACATGTACTGAACAGGAAAGAAAAGTTTAAGTTTAAATATGTTTAACAGAAGACTGCAAATTTGGAAGCCTCACATGCAGCATACATATTTTTAGTGAACAGGATTGTGGAGTGAGTGGAGGTCAGGATCATGATCTTGCAGGTAATTAAATTTAATCTGATTTGAAATTATAGTTGCAGAATTATGGTTGCTGAAAATTGAAGACAGAGTTTGATAGTGAAGGTAGTGAGCCTGGTATTCAGCTAGAGGCTGGGTAAGGAGGAAATTTGTAGTGTTCTCAAGAGAAGTGAGTAGTGTTAACTCTAGTTGAAGGATTGTTTGCAGAAGTTAGAGTGCAGACAATTGAAGACATCTCAGCAGAAGTAAATCACAGCTTTGAGATCAGTGATAGAATAATCCAGTAAGGGATTCTGAGTGCAGAAAGAGTGTGGCAGAACCTGGAAGATTCCCAATAGAGGTTGGATGAGCAGAGAGCAAAGGTGTTCTTGAGAGAAGTTGCAGAGTGAAGCCTAGAAGGTTCCTGCAGAGAAGGGGACCAGTACTTTCCAAAAGCCGGAGCTCGGGAGAGAAGCTTGGTGAGGTAAGTTACAGCAAGAGAGCTTGTTGTTGCAGAGGCTTAGTGCAGCTTGTGAGTGAAGAAATCCTAGAGAAGAAAATGGCTACCGAGAGCCATGGCAGAGACTGCAGAGATTGCAGAGGTTCTGGGAGAAGCCACGGCAGAAGAGTGAGTGAAGATGCCAAAGAAAATGACATGAGGAAGAGACTCACAGATGAATAATATTGGAAGGAACTTGCTGAGATCAGGGAAGAGTTCAATAGATTGAAACTGAGGATAGAAGAAAGCCAGAGAGTTGGTTGGCTCATGAGGAAGAATGTGAAATGGAAACCATTACAGATGAGGTTGAGGCAAAAGAAGATTGCTCTGTTGAGAGAAGAACTCAGAGCAGCTGAGTTGAAAGAAGAAATTTCTGCTTGTGAAGTAGAACAGAGCACAGATGAAGAGTGGAGACCTGCAGGAGATCTGGTGGGACATAGTGAAGACTTGAGGCAGCAAGAATCTTGTCTTGCTGAGGAGGAAATCATTGAGGAATTCCTGAGTTATTGGACAAGTCTAGATGATGTGAGGGCTTGTGTTCTTGAGTCTGAAAAATGTGAGGTGATGACAGACTCCACAGAGGAAGAAGAACCCAAAGTTCTTGAGGCAAGAATGGAAATTGAAGATTCCATGTGAAAACATGTTCAAAAGGAAGTGCTTGAGGAAGCAACCAAGACTGAAAAGTCTTGTGATTTGAAAACTAAGAAGTTGTGCATGTTTGCAGGTACACCACAGGAAGATGAACAAGCTTCAGAGTTTGTTGGTGAGAAGAAGACATTGAATCTGAAATTTGTTCAGATCAATGCTGAGATAGTGAGATCTCAGGGAGAGATGAAGAAAGAAGGGTCAAATGAAGATATCCAACAGAATCTTGAAGCTGAGAGAGAAGGGCCAACAGAGGATTGGTCAAGAATAAGCAGAGGCATAAAAGGTTGTGTAAGGTTCCCGAAATCTACTCCTATGGAATTTGTTGAGTTATATAGGAGGTTGGACTCTCAGATAAGAGAATTGGAAAAGCAGACCTATGCACTGAATGAGTTGCTGGGAAAGAAAGGAAAAAATATCTTCATGGATGGAGTTCATGAAGCAGATGATGGAAGAAAAGTGAGGCTAGCTGACAGTCTCCTGGAGGATGTAGATCAGCATGCTGAGGTGCTGACAGAAGGTTTGGAAGGGAGTTCTGCACAACATATTGATGTGTTGTCAGAGAAGAAGGAGACATTGAAGCACTGGAACTTTACTTATGATGATTCATGTGTTAATCATACAGAGAAAGAGGAAGAACAGGAGTTGAAAGTTTTCAGAGAGGTGAATGAGAAGGAAGCTATGTTGACTGGAAACATAGTGAAGGATCATCATTTGGGCATGGTGATTGGAGCAGGGGAGATGACTCTGATAGCTGAAGAAAAATATGATGAAGAAATTCTGAGCCTTGAACCAGACTTAGAAATGTCGGGAGAAGAATTGGTGACCAGGTCATCAATTGAGACCATTGGGTCTCATGGTTTTAACACTGACAGTTTGTTTATGTGTACAGGTGATGAAGAAGACAATTCATCCTTTGAAATTGTCTTGAGAGAAGAAAAATTGTTGCTGAAGGAGGATGAGACAACCATGTCTCATATACAGGGAATTATCAATGTCATTGATAGAAAAGAGTTGGCTAGTTGAGTAGGCCAAAGCCAGCCTGAAGAGCATATTTTAAAAGCTGCTGAAGTGAGGAGGAATCAACATTCCATGCTGACAGAATATGAGAAAGACAAGCTCTGAGAACTTGATTGGATTTCCAGAATCCATCAAGAGGATGAGAGGCAGTTGTTGAAGATTTCCCAAGAGGAAGGAAAAGATGTTGAAGCTAACTTCCAGCATGTTGAATATATAAAACAAACACAGGAGAAATGGTTGAACTGTTTGCTGAGAGAATTTGAAGAAGAGAAAGGGATTATAGACCCTGGAGCAAGGATTCCTGAAGCTGTGAAGAAGAGAAGAATAGATACTAGCTTGCAGAATCAATTTCTGTTTACTAGTATACTGGATGAGTATGTCACTGTTGGTAGGAAATTAAATGGTGAATTGTTTTCTGAGAGTGAATTTGCAGATGATGAACAAAATAAAGGTGCTGCAGAGGGAAATATCCTAAGGGATATTTAGGCTGGTTGCGCAGAGGCAACATTGGCAACAGCAACACCCATGGTGGCAGCAGATGCAACATGGAGGATGACACTCGAAGAAGTAGTAAACATATTGATAGCATGTGATATTGGAAGCAGCACCAGAGGGCAAGATAGTTTCCAACCATATGATAAGCTGGACATGGAGATCGAGTACATCAGAAGACTGATTGTGAGAGTGACTCAGGAGCAGCAGATAGCAGCAGGAAAGCATGAGGGTTTCAGTAGGAGAAAGACAATGGCAGATTGTGAAAGCATAGCTAGGGGCAGATTACAGAACAAAGTCTGGAAGCCTAGAGAAGGTCAGTTGAAGAATGATGCAGCTGATGGACAGCAGCAAAACCAAGTATGGGATCTTGGAGGCAGAGACGAAGAGCACATGATCAGGAGACCATGAAAAATTTGAAGCCTGGGAGTCTGATGCAGGGGCATTAGGCTCAAAAGTTACTTGTACATAAAGTAGACATAGGAGGTCCCATGTTCTTAAATATTCTTGTAAATATTAATATTTTGAATTTTTTGGTAGGAAATTGTAATTATCCTCAAGTCATTTTGAGAACATGAGAAGTTGGTGGAGATAGGAATATGAAGAGTCGGTTTAGGATTAATTCAGTTGTTGAGTCTAGATTCAGGAATTGGAATACTAAGAGTTGCTGAACTGTCTGGAGACCTGAACTGATTCAAGTCATCCTTGTGGTATAAATGTAACCCTGAAGAGTCTAAATAGGGAGGAGAGAGAGAGAGAGAGAGAGAGAGAGAAAGAGAGCTGGAGAGAGGTAGAGAACCTCTTTAGCAACAGAATAGGAGGATAATGGCCACTAAATTGAATATCTGGCCTGTCATGAAATTGCAAGAATTTGTTTTGAGATTTGTCGCCTGTATCTATATATATATTTGTTTATGGAAGAACTGTCTTTGAATTAAGTGTGCCTGAATGGGATTAAACCCTGTTGAATGTCTTCGAATTTCAATGGTTATCTTTGGATACGTATAAAAGAATTGTTATTGAGTTACATGACTCTATGTCTTCTTGGTCGACTCATATGAAAAATTGATTCAGTATTATTGTGCAATTGTCGAATTAAATCCTGTGTGAACACATGAGTTCTTGAGGAACGATTTTGTGTAATGGAGCGGAGTCTGATTGCTGTGAATGAGCTTTAACTACAATGGAGATCTATTATAAGGATAACATTTGAATAACATCGTTGAGCATATTGTAAGCACGAACCGAGGATGTACACGGAAGTGAGTTGAAGACGGAACCTAGCGTGTCGAGGAGGAGCGGAACCGTGACTGAGATGAACAGTAACGGCGGTTTGGAGCTGGACGGTGGTTTTCATCACACCACCTATCATCGATAAGCGGTATTTCTTGGTTGGGGAGCGATTCCATAGAGTTTTCGACACGTGGTGAGGAGGACCCACGAAAAACCTTCATTGTTGCGCGCCATCGCGCGTTAAATTTCGTATCAAGACGCCGAGCAATATCGATACAAGTCGTCAATCTGGAGGGAAGCCATCAGACGGTAATCGCTCGATGAAGAGACGTGGACGATAACCGAGGTACGGGTGTGCATTTGATTGGTCGGTTGATCATGTATGTGGGGCCCGAAATCAAAGATGTAGTAAGGTTTACGAATTAATAAAGGTATGCCGATATACGTGGGATTTCTTTAATAATTGAAGAACGTCGTAATAGATATATGGATATATTACGTGGGTTAATATATGTACATGCCGAGGGTCAATTTACATGGTTTTAATAGCCAAATTATTATTTCGCTTATAACGGTTGTATATGCGAAGTTGGCGCATATGTATACGTAATGGACTGTCGGGTTATAACTATGGAGGAGTGTTGAATTAATATCTCAATTCTCTCAATTGAGATATTAAATTAACCCAGACTTATTTGTTTAACTTTTCCAGTGTAGAATAAAGGAAGTGTAAGATTGCCCGAATTGGGAAATTATTGGGCATGAAAATTTGGATGCATTTACACACAGCTGAGGTTGGGACCAAGGTAAACCGGGGCCATGGGTGGCCCCGCTGTCAGGCTACCAACTTTAATTATCAACCCGGGGTTCGTACAAACTTAAGAGGTATAAGAACTATATGTGAATCATATAATGGGTCCTTGTATTCTTCATCTAATGTAATGGAGGGAATTTCATGAAATCAAAGCCTAAACTAATTGCAAAAATTAAAGTGTTTCTTTGAAAATAAATTAATCCTAGGAAAGAAAAATTTGTAATTGAAACCTTAAGAGAATGAATTCAAATAAAAATACCTAATCTAATTTGCGAAAATGAATGTCCTAAGTGGTGTTTATTTTTCCTCATTCATGTATTTAGGTCCTAGGTGTCAGGATTCAAGCCTAAGATACGAAAAAAAACCTTTGGGAGAAAATCTAGTCGAGTTTACACATGCTACAAGAGTGCTACATGAAACTCTGTTTTTGCTACATGCAAGCCTGTTTTGGAAATAACTCACCGAATGACTATGAAAATCAAATGAAAATGGGATGGGAAATATTTTTTTATTAATTTTGATTTCTTAGGTCTACATTCCAAGTGGAATCACTCCAAAATACCCCTGTTCATATGTGCTAAAAAATAACAAAAAATTACTACTCTAAAATCCAGAAATTCAAGAACTAATGAGCTAGTTAATCTATCAAATGCCTAACCTAATCAAGTGAAAATGAGATGGGATAGATTATGTTATAAAATTTAACATTATTATGACCTAATACAATTCGAATCAAGTCAAATATATCTCATTAACCCCTTCTAAAAAATATCATAAATTTACTACTATTTCGCTACAAGTCATTTCTAGAAATCTTATATTCGTGAACTAGTAACCAAATCCAAGTGGCTTAATGATTAAGATGGCCTTCCAAAGTTATTCAAGGATGAATAATTCTTTTGAACCTGTAAAATAACTCACTTAAATCATATAACTCAATACTACAGCAAGAATTATAAACAATACTAAATACAGAAATATGAAAAACAAAAGTAAGAGATGCATGTGAATAAGAAGTGAAAAGAACATAAATAAATTGTGCAAGAGGGCTCTGAGGCTCCTGGGATGGCCAAGCCCAAGGAGGAATTAGATTATTATGGAAGAAACCAAGCCTTAGAAGCTAAAAATGACACCAATCTTCATTATTGAATCAGTCCAAGTACATCCCTACAAGAAAAGAAAGTGGAGCTGCCGGAAAACAAGTTTTCTCCACAATAAGACTAAAAAATGCAAAACCCTAGAGGCCAATTCAAATTTGTACTTACACAAAATGATGAGGAAGCATTCTCCTTGAACAGAGGAATATCTCCCCTCCAAAATCCCTCAAATAGTGGATCTGGTTCCCAACACTAGGAGTTTGCAGTAAAGGACAAGGAACACATTCCTAGATTTTCTCAATCATCAGAGTTCTAGAATATCTCCATAATTTATCAATTATTTCATGATATTTTGTTCATTTATTCTTCAATATTGATCTTACAGTAGTAGGGAGCAAGTCCTTAAATTATCTTTTGGGTACCACACAGCTCTTCCTGAGCTCCATTAACTTTCCTCTTTCCCAACCAATTCCTAATACTCTCAAAACATAAAAGGAAAGAACAAGAGAAAGCAAGAAGAAGACCATGAAAAAATAAAAGCAATACGACATGGAAAAAAAGTGGTATGGCCATACACTAGACATAAACAAAGCCACAAATCAAGAAAAAAACCACAAAATACCAAAATCACAAGACTGTCAAAAAACACCATGACCCAATCCCCATGGGTCCCCTAGTGTTTCAAAACAAAAACACGTCCTGATTTGTCTCAAAGATTTCATGGCAGCCTCTTGCCATGCAATCCCCTAAATCATATTTCCATAACCACATAGCTATTAATGCATAAATAAATATAACAATATACCATTTATCTTACCTTTCTTTGAAACACACACTACGTTGTAACTAAACACACATGTCAACCATAAGTTCCAAATATCAAGACAACATATCTATCAATTTGAAGTGGACCTTTACCAATTCTAATTACCATGTCATAGTCAATAATTAACTCACATTCTTCAGTGGTAATACATAATGCTACAACTATCACCTACTTACACTCAAGTACATATCAACTATCTCAACACATATGCATTAGTACAACCATCTTAAACGAGATCATTACTTCATGAAATCTTACAGGTACATAATTATATCATACGATTAATCAAACATTCAAAAAAATTACAAATGTACCATGTTAGATAAATCAACTAGATGACATAATAGACACAGAACACTCAACACCAAATAGATGACATAATCAAACAATTAAGCATCAATTACACGACATAAGAAAACTCATACCTTGATGTATCTCAGGGGAGGCTATCTTGTTTGCACAATCAGTCAAGATTAGCATGATATAACTTCACAAAACATCAACTCAAACATAAATAAAGTCATGATATCCATAACAATAACTAGCTAACATGTTCACATCTTAAACTCATTAACAATTTTAAACAATCACATATGCACATTTAGTGTAGACTAGTACAACACGATATCACAAATATATCGACTCATACATGAATGTAATAACCCTAGCTAGCTGTATAGGTCAATATAAATTAACATGATACATATAACATCAATATATTAATGCAATAACCCTGATCATCAAGTTAACTAACGTATATTAACAACAATAAGTTAACATATAGCATACTCATCAACGACTTATAACATAATCATCAAGTTAAATATCATATAACAATAAACAAGTTAACATATAACATACTTATCAACAACATATAACATAATCATCAAGTTAACTAACACAAAACAACAACAAAAATGCATATAAAAACAAGTTACTATCATTCATGGCTATTCGACACATGTGGATATGACCACACTAATTCACTAGCATCTACCATGCATGTAACCACAACAACAATAGACTAACAAACATGTACATAACCCTAATTCTTATAAAAACCATTAACCAACATACCTGCATGCCAAACATACAATACCTTTATGATGATGAGGTCCAATGTTGCAACTTCCCTTTGATGATTTGCATCTCCTACTCTATCTCAACCAACACATCAACATCATAACATACAAAAAACGTCATGATGACATAAAATTCATAAAATGAACTCATATACAACAATATTAATCATAAAAATGCAAGCCTAACAACATATAGACACTAACATGAATAATAAATGCATTTACAATTGACATGCATTCATGATGACCACATCCAATCAACAACACCATCAACTTTCACATGGAGACACCACTACAACCATGATCATTGGCATGCATATGCAACAATAACACATATGAAATTGACATGTATGCATGAAAAAACACACTTCCCATCTAGTCCAAGGGGTGAACCATGCTCTGATACAAATTTGTAACACTCTCCTCCCACATCTATCTAAGTAACCGACCAACAGAGGTAAACATGTGACAAGAGGCTACTATGATCTGATTCAACCTCGCAAGTGACCTTAAGGAAGTGGAATTGACAGAAACACATCACACATACCTTCCACATCAAAAACAAAACTCCCAAGAGGCATCCAAACCACTTAGGTAACCAACCCCTGGGTCCCACTGAGTGTTTAGACCAATAAAGCCTGAACGCTCCCTTGATATGGACCAAGGTACTTCTGGGAAGCTCTGGACGGTCCCACAACGTGGGAATGCATGCATATAGAGAATTGTTTCCTCATATTTGTGCTATTGCCCCTGGGATTTGAGCCACTTTTTAAGGCCCATATCCTAGGTGTTTGCCCAGAACTCAAGGACAAGTTCATAAATTAATTATAACCACATAACAATTATACGTTTGCAAAAAAATTGACAAGGTCTAGACTAAACCCCTAGTGGCCATGAAAGGAATTTTGTCAAACATGTCACAAATATGTAATCTACAAGTTTAAACAACATATTTGAGCATAGGGGTCTCATACTTATCTAATAATCTCTAAGAAGCATTGCTCCCTTACATCATTAGTTAGATTATCATCTATTAGGTCATAAATACATTGTTCATTCATCTACAAATCAAAACATGAGGATATCCATACATCATCACTATATTAATACATGCTTATAACCAACACAATAATGAAAAAAATATCAAGGATGCATCAACTATATATTCCACATATAACCCAGTACATTTACACCTAATATGTCAAGGTAAGAACCTCTTATGAATGAATGCAAAAACCAAATTGGGGTGGGACTACCACGTTCCACCCAACCATAGATTAGATGAGCTAAATATCTCTTCAACCAATCCCCCCCCATGCCATATTCCAAGCATGAATGTGGGACTCAAACCAAAAGAACCAACCAGGGAATCTCTAAGCTAAACCACCTCACCCTCGTCAATAAAAACCAGGATTTACCTCAATCCATCCCTATTATGCAACCATCTCAAAAAAAAGAAGAAAATATAGATCAACGACTTAAAAATTATCCACTTCGATGGGGAAACCTCCTTTACATTACATAAAATTATTGGATGATACAAATGAAAAGACCTAATTTCTATATATATGAGTCTAAGGGGTCACAATATAATCAGAGCCTACATAACAATAATAATGTAAGGGCCAACAATAACAATAGTGGGTTTCTATGGGAAAAAATAATAACAGTATGGGGACTACATGGGCACAACAATAATAATAAGGGGGCTACACTAACAATAAAAATAAGGGACTACAATATTATTATAAGGACCTAACATGCCCCTCTCCTTTAAAAAAGTGTTGTCCTCAACTCTTAAGTAGTTTTGGATGCTTCTGTATAAAATTCTCATCCTCCCATGTGGAAAATTCAATGGGTAAGTTCTTCCACTTGATGAGATACTCTAAAATTGATTGATTTCATAGCTGTCGAGATCTCATTTTTGTGACTTCTTCATGTTCCAATATGATTTTTCCTTACTCATCAAGTTCTGGAAATATTGTTTGAACTGAGATTTTGTCACCTATAGCCTTCTTTAAGCATGAAACATGGAAAACTAGGTGCACTCGGGAAGATGCAGGAAGCTCCAATTTGTATGTCATAGTACCAATATTTTGTAACACCTTGTAATGATATAGTACTTTGGCGATAAATTATTATCTTTCTTCGCTTTCTTGAGGAACATTTATTTGTATGGTTGTAGCCATAAAATTACCCATTCACCTACATAAAAAAAAAAATCGCTCTGATATTGATCTGCATGTTGTTTCATTCGATTCTATGCCAAAGTTAGGTTATCCTTTAAGAGTTGGAGAACCTGCTTTTGATGCTCAATGTGATCTTCCACTTCTTGAACTTTAGAATTTTCTCTTAAATATGATGTGATGGAAGGTGGATGATATCCATAAAGTGCCATAAATGAGGTCATTTTATGGAAGGAAGTGTTATAACACCACTCAGCCAGAGGTAACCAATTGACCCATTTTGATTTTTTATCAGATACAAATAAACTAATATATCCTTTCAAACGTGTGTTGACTACCTCATTTTTCCCATCAAATTGACGATGATAATATGAGTTATGAGCTAGTTGAGTACCCAGACAAGAAAATAATTTTGTCCAGAAATTTCCAGTGAAAATGGGATCTTTGTCACTTACAATAATATTTGGGTTTCCATGTAGCTTTTGAATTTTTTCCATAAATGCAATATCAATAGTACTGACTTTAAATGGATGAGATAATACACAAAAGTGTGCATACTTGTTATGCATATCAACTGCCACCATGATGACACTCTTTCCTTCGAACTTGGGTAAACTTGTGATCAAATCCATTGAAACCTCCTCCCAACGTTGACTTTAAATGGCTAAAGGTTGTAGTAGACCCGCGGTCTTAATCGTCTCAACTTTATTTTGTTGGCAGAACAAACATTCCGCCACACAATTTTGAATATCATATTTAAGGCCATCCCAAAAAAAATATTTATTGACCCTGTTGATGGGCCTCTAAATTAGACACAAATTAAGGCCCATATAACCTTTCTTAGGCACATAAAGGCTATATTAAATCTCTCCTTCTACACTTAGTAATGTTTTTTTATCTTTAATATGTTCTTAGGAAATTTTAGATATAATTGCACATTTGTGCCTATTATTATATAGTTTTGAAGAATATTGTGAGAATATTGGGCACATTATGAAGATTTGGAGGAGGAGATAATTTGGGGAATTTCTCCCTACTATAGGATGATAAAAATTGGAGAATAAATGAAAAAAATATTATGAAATGATTCAGAAATTCCAGAGCTTCAATGATTGAAAAAATCCAGGAATGTGTTCCTTGTCATTTATTGCAGATTCCCAGTGTTGGGAACCAAATCCACTATTTGAGGGATTTTGGAGGGGAAATATTCCTCCTTTCAAGGAGAATGCTTCCTCATAATTTTTTAAATGCACCAAATTTGATTGGCCTCTAGGGGCATGTATTATTTAGTCTTCTTGTGGAGAAAAAATATTTTTTAGCATCTCCATTTTCATTTCTTGCAGGAATATACTTGGATTAACTCAAATAATGAAGTTTGGTTCCATTTTAGCTTCTAAATATTGGTTTCTTCAATACAAATATGATTCTCCTTTGGATTGGCCATCCCAAGAGCCTCAAAGCCCTCTTTCACAATTTCTTTATGTTCTTTTCACTTCTTACTCACATGCATATCTTATTCTTGTTTTGCCTATTTTTGTATTTAGTATTGATGCTTTTCTTGCTGTAGGATTGAGTTAAATAATTTAAGTGAGCTCTTTTGCAGTTTATTTAACTATTCACAAGAATTATTCATCCTTATAATAACTTTGGAAGTTCATCTTCATCATTGAGCTACTTGGATTTGGTTACTAGTTCACGAATATAGGATTTCTGGAAATGCCTTGTAGCGAAATAGTAGTTGTTTTCTGCTATTTTTTAGAATGGGTTAATGAGCTTCATTTGAGTTAATTCCACTTGTATTAGGTCATATACATTCAATTTAATAATAAAATTCACCCCATTTCATTTTCACTTGATTAGGTTAGGAACTTGATAGTTCAACTAGCTCACTAGTTCTTGAATTTCCAATTCTTAGTAGTAATTTTCTGTTATTTTTAGCACGTCTGAATAGGGGTATTTTGGAGTGATTCCACTTGGAATGGAGACATAAGACATCCTAATTAATAAAAAAAATCCCCATACTATTTTCATTTGATTTAATTAGTCATTCGGTGAGTTATCTCCTAAAAAGGACTTCTTGTAGCAAAAACAAAACTTCTTGTAGCAAAAATAGGACTTCCTGTAGCTTAGGTGTATTTATTTGAATTCATGTTCTTAGGATTTCAATTACAAATTGTTTTTCTTGCCTAGGATTAATTTCTTTTCAAATCAACACTTCCATTTATGCAATTATTTTAGGCTTTGATTTCATGACATTCACTCCATTACATCATATCAACAAAAGAAGGACACATTCTATATTTCACATTTAGTGTTGATACTATTGAAATTTGCAACAAGAAACATTGAAAATGGAAACTATAAATGGTACCATATGAGGCTTCTGATTTAATTTTCCCTTAATTAAATTGGAATATATTTTTGAAATCTCGTCTCATGACAACTTGTATTAGTTAACTGGGTCAGGAAGACTTAATTAGCTTAGGAAATTTGAGTTAGAGGTCAAAGAGGAGGTATGTAGAGGATTTTCCTATTTTTAGGGTGTCCAATTACAATTATTTGTGATTTGTAATTAGTTAACTCAAGAAATTGAGTCAAAATTAGTTTAACTAGTTCTAACTGAGATATGAGCTAGTGATAGGTCAAGTGAATTAAATCTCATTTAATTCAAAATTAGTGATAGATCATTTAACTGATAATTCACTATAAATAGTTGTTGCATGTCAGTTCTAAGGAAGGGCCAGTTGAAAATGAAGTTAAAGGGAAGAGATCTATATGTTGTACTATTAGAAAATTTTACAGTTCATGCATGAGGTCATTGAGAAGGCCTTAAAGGATTCCGCAATAATTAATTGGTATTTTACTATGTAATAGGGGCTCAATTATCCCAAGAATGAGTAAGGAAGGCATGCCAGGAAGAGGAAAGAAAAAGGTTAAATAGTAGACCGATTTTTCTTAGATTGAAGCCAAATCCGAGCTAGATCAGAGTTAGACAGTCAATAGGGTGCAAGAAGTTTCTCAGTGGGAGAAATAAAAATCTATTATTTCAT
This sequence comes from Pinus albicaulis, assembly GCA_034641835.2. NCBI lineage: Eukaryota > Viridiplantae > Streptophyta > Pinopsida > Pinales > Pinaceae > Pinus > Pinus albicaulis. Next base: position 149,886,188 of record CM076570.1, read on the forward strand.
TATCCTAACCATATGAAATATATATATAGAGGGTTTTTGAGTAGTTTCTTTCCCCAGAGATACATCTTGTGTTGTGTGATTGATAATTTATTTCTCTTACATGTTATGTGATTGTGAGATTGTGTTTTTTTTCTGCAAATTGTACAAGGATTCAGTATTTTGTTTTAGTATATTACATGATCATACTAAATCCCTTTGGATAATTTCTACATATACCTCTTAATTTTTTACGAACCCCAGGTGGATAATTAAAGTTGGTAGCCTTGGGAGTTGCAAAATTCTTTTTGCAATACTGAGGCTCATCACTTTTTGGCGTCATTGTCGGGGAGGTTTCAAAGAATTCATTTTTTTCTTCCTAGTTGATTAATTTCTTTTATTTCTGCAAAAACATAAATATTTTCATTAGGCATATTTCATTTAAAAAACAAAAAAATGCATAGCATTAGCACTCTTATTCAAAAAAAAATTACTATCCAACACCAACCCCCACCCCACCATTTGATCACATCGTGCAGTAAGAACCACATCACCATCCACTTTTGCAGGTAGAAGAAGAATATTTTGCAAATAATATAGAAGAAATGGATGGAGATGATGAGAATGAATAAGATCCTCTTGGATTTCCCATTCGATATACTGATGTCAGTGTGTATATGAATAACATCCCTCCATCATTCCTTCCCAGCTTCCATGGTATGACGTCAGAGGATCCAAAAACCTTTCTCTTTGAATTTTAAATACTTTGTAGATGTTATGGTAACTTACTAAACACTCAAAAGTTGATATTATTTTCAGAAACATTGAAGGATAGAGCTCTTAAATGGTTCCGTATTTTAGGTACTAGTTCAATAAGATCATGGAATGATATGAAAAATATATTTCTAGAAATATATAAATATCATGATATTAAAGAAGAAATATTTACAATGAATAAAAAAAGGATGAGAGCCTTGTGGATCTAAAAGAGAGATTCATGTATAATGTTAAGAGGAGAAAATTACATCATTTAGGATTTGACACACTAAAAACCCTCTTACTTAGAACAATTAGGGATGGTTGGATTGATCTCCTTGATCTCATGAGTAGGGGATATGTATATCGATTATCGTTTGAAGAAATTTGTGAAACATGCAAGCGCATATCAAGAGGAAGGGAAAGAGTAAGTAAATCAGCATCAAGATAGGTAAGTCAAGTTGAACTTGGAAATTTGTTTGATGACTTTAAAACAAAAATTCTTAGCAATCTCAATGAACAGGTAAAAATGTTAAGAATGAAAAATGAGAAAAAATAAGATGTTAATATTTGTGTTGTCAATGGAGAATCATATTTCCCATCATTACCAAGGTTAAAGTAAGTTTACTCAGAGGACAATGGAGCAAGTCAATCACCAAAGAAGTTGTGTTATGTAGCTCAAAGAGGACCATGGAAGCCTAGTCAACCTGATATGATGCAAGAAACTAATTCACAATTTCACATTTAGGCACATCCATATCAAATTAATTGGAACACACCCTTTCCTTGGAAACCTTGGCCATCTCAACCACAAAATAAATCTTGGAAACAAGTTTGGCAATAACCTTATGGGAGAAAACCAAAATATCCTCAATATTTTCCTCAATATCCTCCATACCCAACTCCATGTTATCCATATCATCTACCTCCACCACAACCACAACCTCAACCACATCCATATCAAAGATCCACTCCCACTCAACTACTTGTACCACAATTTTCAAACCCACACAAGGAAGTAGCTCAACCCACTTACAATGATGAGGTACAACACTTCCAAACATATCCTCTTGATATAAGGGGTATTCATATTAGTTCAACAAAGGTATTTCAAAAGATAGATTCTCTTGATGTCATTGAAGGAAAAGATCCAAAAGAAAAATATTCAAAAGAGGAGATAAAAGAATCATGGGTTGCACTTGATGGAGAGAGAAGATATTAGAATCAGAGACTGAGAATATTCCCTCATGTTTACCATCAGATACTCCATGGGTTCAAGAAAACAATCAACAAAAAGAGGAATATTTTAATTTCATGGTAGAAGAGGACATAGAAAGAGATCAAATTGCGAAAGTGGACCAGCAGCATCACAACTATATTGAAATATGATTTCAGCCAATAATTAAGTTGCAGCAACACACTCTTCTTGACCAATTTTTGAAATCCTCTCAGTCAAATAATTTGGTCTCTCACATTGATTTACATGTCAAAGAATATATTTCGAGCCTACACATGAGTTTATCTGTCATATTAATGTGCACATGGCTCCATTGAAAGTATTCGTACACTTGAAAGAGATTTTGTTTTTCCAAGTAGAGTACGTAGGACAGGAAAAAAATGGAAAAGAGAGAAAAATAAGAGGAAGAGAATAAGTTCTCAAGTGAAAACATATTTTGAGGGGCCTAAGATTGGTTCATTGATTTAAAACCTCCATGAGGCACAGTAAATGGGTCGGAAAAAGGAGAAAAATAAGAGAAAAAAAAAGGCTCCTAGGTGAAAACCTCCTTTGAGGCGCGTAGGCAAACCTACTAGTTGAAAACATCATTGAGGCAGCTAGTAGGCCTAAGAAAATAAAAACAAACAAAAAAATTAAATAAAAATAAAAAATAAAAAAAATCTCCATGTATCTCTATGATGAATGCATGTGCTCTCCAACCTTTCCAAGCAACAAAAACTAGTTGGCACCAAAAGAAAAAGTTGGTAAAAAATCTAGTCAAAGGAATTCAAACTTGGACTTTTTCCTTCTTTGCTCAGATGCTCAAAAAAGACCAAGGTCATTCCAATCCATCACCGTAATCCTTTACAACATCCACCCATCATTTCCAATCTTTTCTCATTCATTCCTAAAGTGCTACAAGGAATTTTTTTTTGCTACAGGAAGCCTTGTTTTTTAGCATAAAATTGTTTTTATTATTTCTTGGAAATTTTGCATCCATTAGCTGAGTTGTTTCATGGGGATATGCATATATATGATGGTAACATTATAAATAAATTTTATAAAATTACGGTGCTCACTTTTTGAGATATTGACCTCCACCACCTACAACTATTTTTATTTTTTCTCAATATTCATGCATCCAATGGCCAAGAATTTTTATGGGGAGGTTTATAAGGATGATGGTAACATGATGAAAAAATTTCAAGTAAATCCATTCTACCATTTAAGAGTTATGGATAAAACAAGTATGTTACAAGGGGGTTGTCCTGAAATGCTACAGGATGTCTTGTAGATGCTACAAGAAGCAGATCTGATTGGAGAAACATGCGAAAAGGTCATGTATCCTTTAGGAAATGTTGAGAGAGGTCCAACATATCATCATAATTTATTTTCCACACCACTAAACCTCTTCTCCACCCTCATTTTCAACTTCTTCCATGAAAAGAACCCGTTTTCACCCCTGCTTTCATTATGTTCACCACAAATAAGGTTTTTAATCATTTTCCATAGATTGATCATGAATTATTAGTATTTTTGGAAGCATTATCTGAAGGATATATTTGTCATAAAAGGGTTTCTTTGGCTGCTACAGGAAGAAATACATTCATCTAGTATTATGTAATTGTCTTACAAGGCTACAATTGAGAGAACTAGAATGTGGAACCAGACATCACGAAGACCTTGAAGAGACAATTTCTCAAATTTTGGCAGCTATATAACCTCTGTATATTGCTACTGGATCACTATTCATCTCCAACAACAACCTTTGATCCATGGTGGCACCTATATTTTCATCACATGAATCATGGAACTTCAATCATCAATGAGAAGATTCCATCCAATGAAAAACAATTAATGAAAGTGAAATTTTATACCTCAAAGGGAATTCCAATAAATTCATCAATGTTCCAATAGCCTCATTCAAGCATAAATTCAATCATCAACTAAAACACTCACATCATGAGCATCTCAGCAGCAACATTTTAGCCAAGGATGTGACAGCAACAATAACAAAAAAAAACATAGAAGACCTCTAGATTCAAGGTTATTAGAAATAGGACCTCCAACAAGGTATCACATGCATCTTCAGGATCATTAGTAGCATCTTCGGAACCACCAAAGGAATCTTCAACAGTCATGTCAGCAGCCTCAATATCACCTAAAAAACACATCAAGGGTAGGGCTCAAGTATGCAATCGTCTAAACCTTTCTGACGAACTTATCTTAGCTTGAAAAACATTGCAAGTGTATGAAGTAAAATCTTTTTTATAGCCAAAATTAGTAACAGAGCAACATCAGCCTTATGTAATAGTTAGCTTCAATTTTCCACTAAGACACACACACACACATGTGGGAGAGGAACAAGACAAAAGTGAAGAGGACTTGAGAAAGTGGGTGGTAATAATTTAGTTGTGATGGAGGACAAGGAGTGCCAAGGGGTAACTGAGGGCCAACTTAGTTAACAAAAAAACACTCTGAGTTTATTTTGCATGGAATGAAAAAAAAAAATGAAAAAAATGAGAAAAAAATCAAAAATAAAAAATAAAAGGTGGACCCACCACCTCTTGGCATGCAAATATTGGTTGCTACAGGATAAATAGAGTTGCTACAGTAAGTTGTTACAAGAAATTTGCTACAAGAAGAACAAATTTGCTACAAAAAAGACAGATTTGCTACAGGAAGGATAGATTTGCTACAAGAAGGAAAAAAGCTGGTACAAGAGATAGGAATATTGCTACAAGAAGTTAACAGAGGGTTGGAAGAGAAATTTTTGCTATTAGGGTGTTGGACAATGATTAATTAATAGCTACAATGTACAAAGAAGTATAACAGAGCTGCAAAATATTTGCTACAGACATGGTAAATTCTCCAAGGGTGAAAGGTATCCAAGTCAAAAATTTTGTCATCACATCATTCCTTTATATTGCTTAAGTTTATTGACCATCATTTCTCCCTTTTTAAGAAGAAAGGGCTCTCTCATAACTGTTTTCAATTCTAGAAAAGAGAAACTAGATTGCTAGTTAAGGGTATTCATAAGAATTTTATGGATAATATGATGTGTCATGGTCAAGAATTTGCATCAATAGTAAGAGGATTGGAATTTCATGAGAATTCCATTACTAATGAGATAATGGATGTAAATAAATAAATTTTTTCACGAGGATAAATTCCAGAGAAATATCGAGAATAAAAACCAATGGCAAGGTGTTTATCTCACAAATAGAAACCATTAAAATTAAAGAATCACCCGAGAGAAAGAAGCATCCTAAACCTACATTAGGACTTCCTTGCGTGTAATATTCCCAAATGGGGAAGAAACAATACATGAACACAATAATGGAAAGAACAATGAATAAATCAACACACCATGATATGAGACAAATGTACACCCACCTTATTAAACATATCAGAAAATAATAGGCACAAGATCTTGAGGATCAAGTCACTCAAGCAATACAAAACAAGCCTCTACAAGAAAAATATGCCAATACATGAGAAATAGTTGCCATACAAATGCCCTTGAGCTATGACATCGCAGGTTTAGGGCATAAATTTTTGCATAAATATAGATCAATCTGGATCTACTGTTATATAGCTCAAATAATGTTAGGAGTGCAAATCTAACCTCCTAGACACCTTTCCAAGAAAACCCGGGAAGGGTTTCCAGAAATACACCCAAATACAAATGGTGATCTACAGCCCCAGGACTGAAGAGTCATTGAAAACTAAAGCTCATGAAATGTAAGGTTGAAATAATATATATCTGATGTAGGTATCCTCAAGGGTCTCCTCCAATGAAAGGCTAAACCCTTCACCTATGGGAAAACACTATAAAAGAGCCAATAGATCCTCCTCTGAGACTGCCCTCCAAAATAACGCAATTCCCAGCTAAAAATGTGTTGTAAATTATGGGAATAGGTTGGCCTGGTGCCAAATATCTGAAATGTGCTCAGAATCCCTCCTTGCTAATCTTGCAAGAGAAGGAATCCTTCCTCCTATGAAAAACTAGCTCAGAAAATGGGTTTATCAACCCTCCATTGCAACACCCTGCAACACAACACAATATTCTGCAGAAACTGCATTGTAGCTGAATATTGAAGCTTGGCTAGAATTCTGGATATGTGAAAATGATATATCAGTACTCTCCCAAGGGGCCTCTCAAGGAAATAGATGGGATTCCCGACCGATAACACCCTGTGCTAAACAGCACCAGCAATATTATCTAAACAGCTGAGGAGAGAAAACGTCTAAACAGACATATCAAAATAATAATCATAAGCTAACGCCATACGGCTTCCATCCTCTTCCTTATAAAAAAATGTGAGCCTTCTCACCTTAGGTCCCACTCATTAGGGTTTCCACCATCATGCAATCAATTTCCCTCCAAAACTGCATTGTCCCACCATTAATGCCACTATTCCATAACAACGTTGTTTGATTTGGTCAAAGTTGACCTATTCAACATGCTCTAGCCCCTTTTCACACCTAAGGATCTTCAATCCAGCTTTTAGATGACCTCCATTCACATTAGGAGTGTCTTTTATTCCTACTAATGAGATTAATGGGTCTCCATACCCTCTTATTCCTCTATCTAAGAGAAAAATAAAAAATTAATATTCCAATTAGTTGTATGCTAATTTAGGAATATTACAGTCCTCCCCTCCAAAATGTTGGTTGTCCTCAAGAAACTGCAAGGATAGAACTGAAGGGCCTCTCCTCTTCCTCCTGTAGCATCCTCAAGTGATAATTTCCCCAAAATAACAAGATGCTTTCTCATCACTATGTTCTCAAGTTGCTCCTCCCATGTGTATAAGTATGCCTTTGGTGAAAAATCCAAATGGCTCTCATCATGAAAAAGTGGGATACCCCATGGAAGAAACTATATGTGGTCTAGAGGCCTTCTTGAGGCATGGAATATGAAATATATTGGGAACCATCATCCCCATGTGAATCCTCCATCCCCAAGCTATCATCCATAAAAAGTGAGTCACCCTCCAACATGGTAACTCCTGAAACATCTCTTCCACCTTAGGCTCTTGCAAAGAAGGTTGGATACATAGCTAAATATTATGGATCAAAATATCCATCGCACGATGTCTCTCCCTCCACTTATGATAAGTGTAGAGTTTTTGTTGAATATAGGCTAAAATAATGTTGCCTTCATGGAGCAAAAAGGCAATAGGATCCTCAAAGATCCACTCTTTGGTTCTTTCCCAAATCATCCCATACAAAATTAATATGACATTATCATCATATGGAATCCAAAAAAGAGAAGATTTGAAGGTTTTACATAGTGTTGGAAGGTACCAACAATTTCTCAAATAGTTACAACGCAGTTTTACCAACTGCAGTTTCAGAATATGATGTGGCAAGTTGTCTTCAAACAATTTGCTAGTTGTGCATGTCATCTCATCTACTAGTAAATATTAAATGGCATTGCATATCAACTGAGCATACAGGAAATAGTAAAATACTTGCCCAAAGACATGCAAGAAATATCTATCACCATCATAGATGTTTGTCCCAAAATTACCATGAAGCCCCAAGAGAGGCTTGGCCTATTGTGGAGCAATGCACTGTATAGAGATGGTAAGAGAATACAAATATTGTGTTAGATATTCAATAAATGCAAAAACATCATTCTTACCATGTATTGAGAGTGATCTGATAATAAGATCCATGAAGGAGCCCTCGATAGTGGTATGATATATTCCTATGAAGAGGAATAAACCATGTGTTGCATGCAAAACATTCTTCTTATGCTTGGAGATCCAAGTCGAGAAGATCATATCATGGTAATATATGTATCCATCCACTACTCCATAACTCTCATCTCCTACTTTTCCGTCAAGTGCATCATATGTGAAGTGATCCTGTGAACACTCCATCAATAAACCCAAGCTCCAAAGTGACAACATTGTTGGCCTTTGTAATAAGGCTCCTGTCATTTCATAGCTCCATCCTTTGACATACCACATGTCAAAGCTATCAATCATAATGCTGCTATATGTTGGGGATTCCTTCCAAAGTGGAAGTACCTCCTAATCCTCCAAGGCTAATGAGTAGTGCAACATCATGCAAAGTATGGGAGAAGATCAGCCCATACTCTCTCAAGAAAAACCAAAGCAACAAAAACTCTTATTGCCTCCCCACACCATCATCATATAAACTATGGAGCAAAAACATGATGGTTGACATGAAAGATATCACATCACTCCAATATATCCAAACTCCTTGCTGCCATATGATGTAAGTTCCATGGCAAGTTCCATCCACCAACCTACCCTTTGAAATAGAATGGGTCATATGATGACCAAACTCTTTCAAGAGTAACCAAAGCAGTCTTGCCTTCTGCTGCCCGGTGTCATAAATCTGCAAGTGGCCTACAAACCTCTTGCTCATCAACATCACCCATCCAACCAATGGTGAGTGTCTATCATCATGTCCAAAAGTGGCATCCCTCCAATGGAGAATACCATCCTCCTAAATCAGATTTTTGTCTTTGCATTTCATGGGATTTTGATATGCAGTCTCCTAGAGATCTACAAATGATGACCACTCATCAATGACCAAGTTGATCCCATAAGGATCCAAATATACTGAAGGTAAATTCTTCTCATTGAGCAATGAAATGCTCATCAAGAAAGATCCATCATAACAATGGAAGATAATATTTCTCTCACCAACCATCTGCCTATCCGCTGTTATGCATGTAGAAAGGTAATTGAAATTCCCCAATAATGATTGGGCCCCCAACTCATCACTGCTTCTCAATGGCAGTGTTGCTGATATCCATAATGGTGCATCTACTGCCTCAAGATCATGCTCACCGTTGAACACATAGTTCTGCATTGCATGGTTCAGGACAATGCTCATCCCATCCTCCAAGAATCTACACTCCAACCCCAAGAGTTGTGTGTAGTTCAACATTGATACACTAGGATGATTGTATATCTCCTTCTTGAAAAAATCAAGGCTGCTCAGCGCAGTGCTAGTCTACTGCTCCAAATTAGCAATGTACCTTGACCCTAGGTCATGCAATGGTACATTCGCACAATCCTCTATAAGATGTGATGAAATAACAGAAAGTGAAAACATATGCATACCTTAGTAAAGCTCGGGAACATCTTGTACTGCTACAAGGGTTCCTCCTTTCAGTGTAATGGCTTCCCCAACTACTAATGATGATGGCTGCATCAGCACTAGTACAAGTCTCCTCCTCCTCATGCATCTCCAAAATAATGCATGGGATCCAAAATGTCAAGAGATCAAGACCATTTGGAAAATATGCAAGGGTTCTTTCCCCTGATTTAAGTACTCCTGCAGTAAGTGGTGGTGAAGGCTACTTCTCCTTTGATTTCTTCTTGTCAAACTTCTTGATCAACCTTTGAGTAAAATCTGCATATGCAGTCACTTTTGCATGACTCAAATGGTTGAACAAACAAGTTTTTTCTTCACCTTCAAGGTGTAGCATCGAAATCTCAACAACATCAGCAAGAAAAATGCATCCAACTTCATTCCCCAAGCCCTTGCTATGCATGTGGATGACCCATCAAAGGTAGACAATAGAAATCTATTGCTCTCTTTTCTTCTATTGCTGGAAGGTCTCCTTTCTTCTTTGAGCTGAATGAACTGTGGGAGAGTTAGATTCTCCTTGAAACCTCTAGGTTGAGACTTATATTCTACAAGATACTCACTTATAATCTCATGGTATAAGTTTCCTCCATATTCATGCCTCTTGTCTTCAAAATAAAATGGCATAGCATGTTTCTTTGGAGTTATATGCAATACTAGATCTTCTTTTTGCTGATAGGAAGTACATGGACCTTGCTCATCTTGAAACCCTAGTGTGGTTTCACTCATTTTCTCCATTTTCCTTTACTTGACCTCCTTCGTGAGGTCCTTCTTAGATCTAAAAAGAGATGAGATAAAACTCATTCTTCCCACCATTCTGATCTCTTTCTCCCTCCTTCTTATTCTTCTGATAGCATAATGGTTAAGATCCACGGGCTGACCCAAGATTATGCTCCAATACCACTGTAATATTCCCAAATGGGGAAGAAGCAATACATGAACACAATAATGGAAATAACAGTGAATAAATGAACACACCATGATATGAGAAAAATTTACAACCATTTTATTAAACATATCAGCAAATAATAGGCACAAGATCTTGAGGATCAAGTCACTCAAGCAATACAAAGCAAGCCTCTGCAAGTAAAATATGCCAATACATGAGAAATAGTTGCCATACAAATTCCCTTGAGCTATGAAAATGTAGTTTTAGGGCATAAACTGCTACATAAAGATAGATCATTGTGGATCTAGTGTTATATAGCTCAAATAATGCTAGGAGTGCAGATCTAACCTCCTAGACACCTTTCCAAGAGAACTTGGGAAGGGTTTCTGGAAATACACCCAAATACAAATGGTGATCTATAGCCCCAGGACTGAAGAGTCACTGCAAACTAAAGCTCATGAAATGGAAGGCTGAAATAATATAGATCTGATGTAGGTCTCCTCAAGGGTCTCCTCCAATGAAAATTTGAACCCTTCACCTACAGGAAAACACTCTAAAAGAGCCAATAGATCCTCGTCTGAGACTGCCCTCCAAAATAATGCAATTCCCAACTAAAATTGCATTGTAAATGATGGGAATAGGTTGGATTGGTGCCAAATATCTAAAATGTGCTTAGAATCCCTCCTTGTTGATCTCCTAAGAGAAGGAATCCTTCCTCCTATGAAAAACTAGCTCATAAAGTGGGTTTATCAACCCTCCATTGCAACACCTTGCAACACAACACAATATTCTGTAGAAACTGCACTATAGCTGAATACTGAAGCTTGTCCAAAATGCCAGATATGTAAAAATGATAGATCATTACTCTTCCAAGAGGCCTCTCAGGGAAAGAGATGGGATTCCCGACTGGGAACACCCTATGCTGAACAGCACCAGCAATCTTAGCTAAACAGCTGAAGAGAGCAAAAGTCTAAACAGACATATCAAAATAATAATAATAAGATAACCCCATATGGCTACCATCCTCTTCCTTATAAACAATGTGAGCCTTCTCACCTTAGGTCCCACTCATTAGGGTTTCCACTATCATGCAATCAATCTCCCTCCAAAACTATGTTGTCCCACCATTAATGCCACTCCTCCATAACAACGTTGTTTGATTTGGTCAAAGTTGACCTATTCAACATGCTCCATCCCCTTTTCACACCTAAGGGTCTTCAATCCAGCTTTTAGATGACCTCCATTCACACTAGGAGTGTCTCTTATTTCTACTAAGGAAATTAATGGGTCCCCATACCCTCTTATTCCTCTATCTAAGAGAAAAATAAAAAATTAATATTCCAATTAGCTATATGCTAATTTAGGAATGTTACATTGGGAAACTGAGACAGTGAATAAATGCAAATAGAGGAGTAGCAAGAAGAGAAGTAGGAGGAGAAACACATGGAGCAACAAACAAAGAATGAAATATGCTATCATACATGAAGAACCACATGGAAAGGAGGATTAATAGGTTACTCAGAGGATGAGCAACTGTTTTAGTAGGGGGGTATGATGGGCCTCTAAATTAGACACAAATTAAGGTCCATCTAAAATTTCTTAGGCACATAAAGGTTATATTAAACCTATCCTTCTACACTTAATAATTGTTTTTAGCTTTAATATGTTCTTAGGAAAGTTTATATATAATTTCATATTTGGGCCTAATATTATTTATTTTGAAGAATATTGTAAGAATATTAGGCAGATTATAAAGATTTGGAGGAGGAGATAATTTATGGACTTTCTCGCTACTACAGGAGGATCAATATCGGAGAATAAATGAACGAAATATTATGAAATTATTGACAAATTTTGGAGCTCCAATAATTGAGAAAATCTAGGAATGTGTTCCCTGTCATTTAATGCATATTCCTAGTGTCACGGGAACCAGATCCACTATTTGAGGGATGTTGGAGGGGAAAGCTTCCTCCTTTCAAGGATAATGCATCCTCATAATTTTTTATAAGTTCCAATTCGAATATTCCTCTAGGGGCATTTATTTTTTAGTCTTCTTGTGGAGAAAACTTCTTGTTTAGCAGCTCCATTTTCATTTCTTGCAGGGATGTACTTGGATTAGTTCAAATAATGAACTTTGATGACATTTTTAGCTTATAAATATTGGTTTCTTCCATAGGACTCTGAGTCTCCTTGGGCTTGGCCATCCCAAGAGCCTCAAAGCCCTCTTGCACAATTTATTTATGTTATTTTCACTTCTTTTGCACATGCATCTCTTATTCTTGTTTAGGCTATTTTTGTATTTAGTATTGATGTTTTTCTTATTGTAGGATTGATTTAAATGATTAAATTGAGTTATTTTGAAGTTTATTTACATACTAACAAGAATTATTCATCCTTACAATAACTAAAAGGTCATATTCATCATTTAGCTTCTTGGATTTGGTTACTAGTTCATGAATATAGGATTTCAGGAAATGCCTTGTAGTGAAATAGTAGTAATTTTCTGCTATTTTTAGAATGTGTTAATGAGCTTCATTTGAGTTTATTACACTTTTTTGATGTCAAAAAAACATTAAAATTAATAATAAAAAATCACCCCATTTCATTTTAACTTGATTAGGTTAGGCATTTGATAGGTTAACTAGCTCACTAGTTCTTGAATTTCCAGTTTTTAGAGTAGTAATTTTATGTTATTTTTTAGAACGCTTGAACAAGGGTATTTTGGAGTGATTCCACATGGAATGGAGACCTACAAAACCATAATTAATAAAAAAATATTTTCCCATCCCATTTTCATTTGATTTACTTATTCAGTTGGTGATTTATCTCCTAAACAAGACTTCTTGTAGCAAAATAAAACTTCCTGTAGCGAAAACAAGACTTCCTATAGCACTCTTATAGCACGTGTAAACTTGACCAGATATTCTCCCAAGCTTGGTTTTTGTCTCTTAGGCTTGAATCATTACCCCTAGGATCTAAATCCATGGTTGATTAATAATAAACACCACTTAGGAAAAACATTTTTACACAGTAGATTAGGCCTATTTATTTGAATTCATGCTCTTAGGATTCAATTACAAATTGTTGTTCTTGCCTAGTTTTAATTTGTTTTCAAAACGAAACTTCCATTTCTGAAATTAGTTTAGCCTTTGATTTCATTAAATTCACTCCATTACATCATATCAACAAAATAATGACACATTTTATGTTGCACATATAGTTTCGATATCTGTTAAGTTTGTACGAACCCCAAGTTGATAATTAAAGTTGGTAGCCTTGAGAGTTGCAACATTCTTGTTGCAATATTAAGGCTCATCACCTACGGTAAGTTTTTAAAAATATCAGGTGTCCTCCTAAGGGAGATTAATGCAATTCCAAAAGAACATTTTGTTTTATTGGGGAATTATTACAAAGATATCAGTGATCTTTGTACCATAATGAATCATTATTCTAGCTAAATGCATCAAATGTACTGGGATCTTACTGCAACTTTTGAATGAGTTTTCACACTTCTTATCCATTCTTCCATTCCTCCCTTTCTTCAGTTATCCAATATTGTTGGATAATATAAATGAAAAAAATAAATACTACCACATCCTCATCTTTTCTTGAGAGTGCATATGCAACAACATTTAGCTTCCCTTTTTTGTAGATGATTTCAAATTCATAACCCAACATATTTGTGACCCATTTTTTATGTTATTATGAAGATACTATTTGTTCCAAAAAGTATTTAAGACTATCATGATATGTTTTCACCTTGAAGTTTCTTCCCATTAGGTAAGGTCTCCATTTATTTAGTGCATGTAGTAATGTCGACATTTCCTTCTCATAAATAGGTTTCTATAAATAATTTCCTTTGATTGGAAAAATTTCAAAAGCAATGGGTCTTACTTCTTACATCAAAACAACACCAACTAAATTTCCTGAGGCATCACATTCCACAATAAAGGTTTTTGTTAATTTTGGCGTAGCTAAGACTGATGCTTGGCACATCTCCTCTTTAAGATGTTCAAAGGCCTTAGTTGCTTCTGGAGTCCAATAAAATGCATCTTTCCTTAATAATGTTGTTATTTGTGCTGTTATTCTCTCATAATTCTTAAAAAACTTGTGATAATGCCCTCTTAACCTGAGAAATCCTGCAGATGATTTATCGTTGTGGGTATTTTCCATTCGATAATGGATTTAATTTTGTTAGGGTATACCTTAACACCCTCATGAGATACAATATGATCCAGATATTCCACCTCCTATAATCCAAAGAAAAATTTGGATATTTTTGCATATAATTGTTTCTCCTTCAATAGTTTTAGCACCCTGTAAACACTTTGACCATGACCCTTCCAAGACTTGTTTTAGATTAGTATATTATCAAAAAATACTAACACAAATTTTCTAAGGGTTTGAAAATGGAATTCATCAACCCCTGAAATGTAGAAGGTGCATTGGTAAGGCAAAAAGGCATCACAAAAAATTCATAATGACCCTCATGAGTTCTAAATTTTGTTTTCAGAATTTTTTCAATCTTCATTCTAATTTGATGATATCCTGAATGAAGATCCAACTTGGTGAAGTAAATTTCTCCATGTAATTCATCCAATAATTCATCAATGACAGGAATGGGAAATTTATCTTTAATAGTGAACTTGTTAAGCTCCCTATAATCCGGAAACATGCGCCATGATCCATATTTCTTGTGCACCAATACTACTGGAGCAGAGAAAGAACTTTGACTAGGTTGAATTATATCAACCTCTAGCATTTCTATAATCATACATTCAATTTCGCTCTTTTGGGCATAGGGATATTTTTAAGGCCTATTTTTTGGGGGAACACTTCCTGGAATCAAATGGGTAACATGATAATTATAATGAGTAGGTGGGAGGAATTTGGGAGTCTCAAATACCTTGGAATGATTTTCCAATAATTTTTGGAGATCTAGAGAAATAGATGATTTCAATGTTTGAAACTCTAGTGAGCATAATTGTGAATTATGCCTCATTGTTATTTCTTTAGAAGATTTATAATTCCATTAAAGTTGATTATATTTCTTGGTTTCCCTGCGATACCCCTTAATTCAACTTCCTTTCCTTCCTAAAAAAAGTCAAGAAAATTTCTTGAAAATTAAAAGCTATCGTACCCAAAGATTGTAATCGTTGTACTCCTAGTACAACATCAACACCACCCATTGGAATGAAAAGCATTGAGCTATTCAATACATATTATCCCATGGTTAGCTTGATATAATGTCACTTTTGAGAGCAGTTTATAGTTCCACCATTTGCAACCATCACTTGACACTCTCGTGATAGATATAGGAAGCAATTCAATTCCTTGGCTATCTTACAATGAATAAAATTATGGGTACTACCCGAATCAATCAACACTATTACCTTTTTATTCTTGATATATCCTTCTATCATGAGGGTTTAAGGAGTAGTAATTCCTACCAATGCATTACAATATATGGTCGAATCCATTTCTTATTTTTCTAAGGTCAGTTCCTGGTGTATATCCTCTTTTTTTGAAGTTTATTTTTCATTTTCTTCCTCCTATTCACAATATATGTAAAATAATTTATTCTTAGCACACTTATGACCTTTAGTGTATTTTCTATCACATTTTCAACAAATCCCTCTCTTTTTTCTTCCAATTGTTGTGGTTTCAACCTTTTAAGTTGTGGAATGCTAGGAGCAGCAACACTTCCATAAGATATAGTTTTGAGTAGTAGGCTTCCTTGTTGACATAATTTTTCTTTCAATCTTTATTGCCAACCCGAATGCCTTCTCCAATGAATCAGGTTCCCAAAGGTGAACCTCATGTTGGATGTTATATTTTAAATTCCATATGAATACATCAATCCTATGCTCCTCTAGAATATCATTTACCCTTATATTCAATTTTTGGAAGTCCTCAGTGTTCTCCACCATTGAAACCTTTTGTTTGAGATTTATCAATTGGCTAAAGAAGGTGTTTCTCTTTGTATCTTCATAATGTGCTATCACTTCCTCTGTAAAAATTGACCAAGTGATAAGTGGTTTATGAGAACAAATCCATTGATACCATACAAACTGATTGGGTTCTAAATATAAAGTCGCAATTCGTACCTTTTGTGTGTGTTGCACATTATGGAGATCAAAATATTTCTCCATTTGTAGTATCCATGCTACCGGATCCTTGCCATCAAACTTCCTGATATCGATATTTGGAATATGGCGGATCTTCAATCCAACATTAGATTCTATGAAATCATGATTAACATTTTTTTATTTCTTATCATGAGTTTCCTCTAATACCTTTTCGCCATTAGGAAGCATTTCTTGTAGCAACATTGTCAAACCTTCCTTCAAACCTTAAATGTTCGCTTTTAAACCATTCTTCAAATATTCCATGTCTGATTTTAAACCCTTCTTCAAACCTTCCATGTATTTTTTTAAACCATTCTTTACACCATCCATATTATCTTCCATTTCATTGTTCTCTTTGTGAGAGCGACATTTGTTGCACTTGGTCTCGTAATTTTTATATATCATGTTGCATATCTTCTTCTTTTTCATGTGCCATAGTAGAGTTTTCTAGTTTCTTACTAGGTGTTTCCGTTTTCTTTATTCAAGTCATTTTGGAATGAAACAATGATATTTATGCTTCACTTTGCCCCTTGAATCACTTCAAACTAATTTTTCAAACAAAACTTATGCAATTGTTTTTTAAAAAAATACAAACATTTTCATTGCTTTGTAGGAGCTCGATATTGAATTTGTCGTATCTATGTAATTTCGGATCCCCAAGAGTTGAACTTTGGTCCTATAATATCCATATGAGTTTTCTTTCCAATTCCATAGGTCAGACCTAATTTGGATTCTTTAAGATAAAATTATGCCCGATCTCCCACAATGTCCTAATTATGGACTAGTTTTGTAAACTGAATTTGTACGGCATGCCACGTGTCATTGTTTCAACCTTCGTCTGTCAAATTGATATACAAGAAACTACATTCCATGCGGTTTTGGTCACTTCTTACAGAATTCAAATCTAATGCCTAAAAAAAAAGTTATGATAATTTTCCTTCGGTCACATGTTTGAGATGAAATTTTGGAGCCTGAAAAAAACCTAACTTCCTAAGGTCATATCTCTAAACGTATAGTGAACCAAGATTTGAAATCTATACAATAGGTTCACTAGTATTTAGAATCCACGTGGTTTTAATTTAAGATTATGAAGCTTGGTAGAAAAAAAGTTATAGCGAAAATTCCAATATGTCTTGTTTGAAGAAGTGAAACCATAGAATCCAAAGCTTTGATACCAAATGTTATGCAACCATCTCATAAAATAGAAGAAAATATAGATCAACTACTTAAAAATTATCCACTTTGAGGGGGAAACCTTCTTCACATTACATAAATGAACAATTCTTGGATGATACAAATGAAAAAACCTACTTTCTATATACAAGATTTTAAGGGGTGACAATATAATCAGAGCCTACATAACAATAATAATGTAAGGGCCAACAATAAAAATAGTGGGTTTATATGGGGCACAATAATAATAATATGGGGACTAATTGGGCACAAAAATAACAATAAGGGTGTAATATTCCCAATTATTCATGAGATAATTGGAATATTCAATTTTGTTTTATTGCTTTGTTTAAAGAATAAGAGGGCAAAGGAGGTCCAAAATTCTCCTTAACAATGAATAAATCTATGCTAAATGTGAAAGAGACAAATATTGGCAGCTTCATAGAAGCACCCTTGGTGTGAAAGGGGTTGGATCACTTTGACTGGGTCAACCTTGACCAAATAAACAACGCTGCCATGGAGGAGTGGCCATCAATGTGGTACAACGCAGCTTTAGATGGAGATGCTTTGTGTGAATGTAGTGATATTTTTGGATGGGGCTTAGGGTTTGCAAGCTCATATTCTATATAAGGAAGAGGATGGCAGCCATATAAAGGTTGTTGATGTATATTATATTTCTAAATATATGGTCTATTTAGACACATATCTCTCTCTTGTTGTTTACATGAGATAGAGTGTTGTTTAGCATAGGGTGTTCCTGATCGAGAATCCCACCTCTTCCATTGAGGAGCTCTTGGAGGAGTCTTGCACTACATTGTCCACTATCTAGCTTAAGGTGAAGCTTCTTCTTTCAACTACAGCTTAGATCCTATTGAGGGTTTGGTTGTTTTTGCAAGCTGCGGCAAGTGGAGACTAGTTCTCTAGATCTAGGCCATTTCAATGCTCATTTTCATTGGAGGAGGTTTCCACTTCATTGGGAGGACAGTATTGAAGGGATTTGAGCTCGTTTTTAGATCTTGGCATCAGGAAAACCTTATTTTGATCCCTACAATGCAATTTACTTCCAGATCTGCATTATTTCTGTAGGAGGAGTTACAGGGTGGTTTAGCACACCATTTAGAGAGTTGATTTTCAAGTGATTGGGATCTTCCTTTCACTTTGAGGATATATTGGAGGAGGCTATTTTATTGATAAAATGAGATCAGCCACACTTTCCAGATTTGTAATTTCAGTAGATCTGCAGTCTTAGACGTCAGATCTACAACTTTTACTTGGGGTTTTGTTGAAAACCCTTGAGGGGTTCTTTAGAGGAGATTGTATAGTGCATGGATATGATATAGATATAAATTTTGATGCACATATCAGCTCTAGATCTTATGTATGATCAAATTTTGTTGCAGAGCCAATAAAATAACGTTTTAATGGTTTTCAAGCTTTTATATATGGTTGCAACACCTCATACTGAGGGATTTGTTCATTGGAGACTTGGATTTCCTGTTATGCATCTTATGGCCCATTTCTTATGTACATCTTTTTTTTGTAATAACATATGAAAGGTCTCCATATTTTCCTCTTGATTTATAAATGATGATCTGCAATATTTTTCCAACATTTTGCACTATATTCCTGTTTTTCCCATTTTAGAATATTACAGTGGGATCAGAGCATAATATTGGCACAACCTGTGCATTTTGAAAGCCAATATGTCATCTGAAGAAGGAGAACCTCTCACTGATAGAGAGAACAGGTATCAAAGAAGAAGCCACAGAATATTTGATTATACAAATCACAAAGAAGACAAGGGTAAAACCCCTTTATCTGGAGGTGAAGATGAAGAGGAGTTCCCTAAGATCCTTCTTAGAGCCATGCAAGACATTTCTAGAGAGATCAAAGAGATGAGAATGGACAGATTCAAGGAATCCCCTAAAGGATTTCATCATGGAGAAGGCTCTAGAATGTCTCATCACTGGAATGATCAACCAGTGCATAAACCACAAGTTTCCCAACACTCTACCATGCCTACCTTTTTGGTTGTGGGAAATGAAGGGTTTCAAAAGAAACAATCCCTTGAAGACTATTTTATGGAGTATGAATCTCAAAATCAGAGGTTCAAATATCACTTGACTTTTCAGGATTTTTGTCAAATAAAGGACAATATAAGACCAAGGCATCATCATAGAACTGGTGGATTCATTCAGAATCATGATCAACATCACACTATGGGGATATTATTTTTACCCAATTTTGATGGGTCATCCAAGTGTACTGCCAAATCTTGGGTAGAAAATTTTGACATCTACTTTCAGTTGAACAAGGTTCCAAAAATGGAAGCCATTAATATTGTAGTGTTGCACCTTGAGGGTGAAGCACATGACTAGTGGTTCCATGGCTTGTCTACATTGGGTCATGCCAATGTGACTGCTTATTCAGATTTCACTAGAAGGTTGGTGGAAAGATTTTATAGAAGATATACAGAAGCACCATTCATGATCCTTGCAAAGTTGAAACAATCAGGTAATGCAAAAACTTACATCTCTAAATTTTTTAGACTTTATGTTATGGTTCCTAATTTGTCTGTAGCAAAAAGGGTGTACATGTTCATTGATGGGTTAGATGAACCTCTTCACGGGTTGGTTAAGTCTACCAAGCCCACTACCCTACATGATGCCATTGAAATGGCTAGAGACCTTCAAGATGCCTTGCCAAAAGCAAAGGCAACATTTCAGCATAAGCCCTCTTTTCCATCAAAGGGAAAAGAAGAAACGGTTGCTCCTTAAAAGGAGAGTCAATACAAGAAACCTCTTGATGATGATGTCCAAAGAGATCTAAGAAGAAGGGAGATTTGCTTCACTTTCCAAGAAGCTTGGGAACCTGGACATAGATGTGCAGTTGGAAAATCACATTACATAGAGGTCTTCTCCGATGATGAGGAGTAATAAGAAGATGAACTAAGAAGATTTAACAGTGCTGACACTACAGGAGATGAACCAGTACCATCAGGATATGGGAATGGAGAATTTTCTCATGTTGGAGGGGCTCTTGCATATTTTAGAGGAGTACCTAAGTACTTTACCTTAAGAGTTCAAGGTTCCATCTTGAATCAGAGAGTTTTTTTTTTGGTTGATAGTGGGGCTACTCACAATTTTATTGATGCCCAACTAGTGCAAAGGAGGGCAATGCCCACTGATGATTTTGAGGGATTATCTATTTTGGTCCCAGGAGATAGAACAATGCAATGCATTCATTATGTTCTGTCCTTATCAGTCACAATGGGGACATATACATTGATTGTTCACTTCTTTTTGGTTGACATACCTGACACCAATGTCATCTTGGGTGTTCAATGGTTGATTACTTTAGGGAAATTCACCACTGATTGGGAGGCTTTGTAGATGGAATGGTTGGATAAAAAGAGTGGTAAGACTCAAATGATCAAAGGCATGCATACATATCCCTCACATACAACTTCCACAAAGAAATTAGAGATGAATTTGTGCAGTGGAAGCAAGGACCTTACGGTCCCATGTATTATGCTTATGAGATTGCTGCATGGGACACTATTATTTAGTGGCAAACCACCTAAGAGGCCACCTTATTCAGATTTTGTGGGATATATATCACAACATGATGCTCCAAGCATAGATCTAGGAGGGATGGCAGCATTAGAAGACCCTGAGACAGCGTTGGGAGTCTTGGGTAGGCTCAAGCAGGAGGGAGACATTCTCCCAACATCATCATTACCCACTCTCATTTCAGATTCTACACTGTGGGAGGAGAAGCATGGAAGGAATGACATTCCAACATGTACCTTTAGCATGGGAGACGTCAAGGAGGAGAACAGCCATATGACAGATATTCCTTTTGATAGATCATCAGCACTGTCACTATGGGAGATTGATCCATATTGGAAATCCCAACTGTTGGTGGATTATTCCAAGGATCTTCACACATGCATGATACTTGATGACCAGCTACATGAGGAGGGCTATTCAGTCCAAGAAGGATTCATCTATTATCATGGTAGGATATTCTTATCTAGAGCCTCCAAGCTCAAGGAGAAGTTACTACAAAGAGCTTATGAGGAGTTCTTTTTCAGCCACACATATTCCATGAGATTCTACAACATAATCATGAGAAGCTACACTTGGAAGGGCTTTGAAAGAGAACTGTATCAAAATTTTCAAATATGCATGAACCATCTGGATTTGGGACAACAACATAACTCTATAAAGGAGTTAATTCAGCTACATCTTTCTTCTTTTGAGAGAGGAGATAGATCTATGCACCACTCCATTTGTTTGAGGAGGAAAGTTGGTGAAGAACATGCTTGTGTATGTAATGTTTCATTTGATTATTATTTTCATTATTTCACCATGTATATGTAGACCATAGCTCCAAGGAAGAGCACTATAATATATAAACTTCATGGCCAACTTTGGGCCACAAAAATTTATGAACATGGCCACACCCTTGGAGGAAAAAGAGAGATGATTTTGTATCATTGTGGGTGCACTCCTAAAGCACCAAACATATCTCACACTTTCAGCCATAGTGAGAAGACCTGGGTAGAAATTAAGTGGCGGGGAAACCACTTACCACATCACGATCTGATGCAGTCAGGAGATGCACTGCGCTGGTTCCACATGTGGGACTATGACCCACCTCCATATGCACAAATTTTTGTTTGTATGTATGTAGTTTTGATCCCATACATTGATGATGTACTTGTACTTTTTATGGGAATGTATGGAGGGAGGATGGGAGGTATGTATGTGCCCCATGGGATGGAGATTCTTCATGTTCACTATGCTACATGTTTCAGGGAGAACATTGGGCAAACCATGTTTGTTTCATTTAAACTATTGTCTCCTTATGGGATGGATTATTTGCATCTCATGATAATTTTGGAGGAGAAATTCATGGAGGGATGGATTGGTGAACACTTAGCTTATGAGGGAAGCTTATCACATGTTGGTGTCACCAATGATGGAGGTTTGTAGCACTCACTTTGTTAGTTGCTTGAGGACAAGCAACATTTGGGAAGGGAGGACTGTAATATTCCCAATTAGTCATGAGCTAATTAGAATATTCAATTTTGTTTTATTGCTTTGTTTAAAGAATAAGAGGGAAAAGGAGGTCAAAAATTTTCCTTAATAATGAATAAATCTATGCCAAATGTGAAAGAGACAAATCTTGGCAACTTAATTGAAGCACCCTTGGTGTGAAAGGGGTTGGATCACTTTGACTGGGTCAACCTAGACCAAATCAACAGCGCTGTCATGGAGGAGTGGCCATCAATGAGGTACAGCGTAGTTTTAAATGGAGATGATTTGTGTGAATGTAGTGATATTTTTGGATGGGGCTTAGGGTTTGCAAGCTCATATTCTATTTAAGGAAGAGGATGGCAGCCATATGAAGGTTGTTGATGTATATGATATTTCTGAATATATATTCTATTTAGACATATATCTTTCTCTTGCTGTTTATATGAGATAGAGTGTTATTTAGCACAGGGTGTTCTTGATCTGGAATCCCACCTCTTCCATTGAGGAGCTCTCAGGGGAGTCTTGCACTACATTTTCCACTATCTAGCTTAAGGCCAAGCTTCTTCTTTCAACTACAGTGTAGATCCTACTGAGGGTTTGGTTTTTTTTGCAAGCTGCAATAAGTGGAGACTATATCTCTAGATCTAGGCCATTTCAGTGCTCATTTTCAGTGGAGGAGGTTTCCACTTCATTGGGAGGATAGTTTTGAAGGGCTTTGAGATAATTTTCAAATCTTGGCATTAGGCCAACCTTATTTTGATCCCTACAGTGTATTTTACTTCTAGATCAGCGTTATTTCTGTAGGAGGAGTTGCAGGGTGGTTTAGCACACCATTTGGAGAGCTGATTTTCAAGTGATTGGGATATTCCTTTCACTTTGAGGATTTATTGGAGGAGGATATTGTATTTATCAAATCAGATTAGCCACACTTTCCAGATCTGAAATTTTTAGTAGATCTACAGTCTTAGACCTCAGATCTACAACTTGTACTTGGGGTTTTTCTAAAAACCCTTGAGGGGTTCTTTAGAGGAGCTTGTATAGTGCATGGATCTAATATAGATCTAACTTTTGATGCACATGTCAGCTCTAGATCTTATGTATGATCAAATTTTGTTGCAGAGCCTATAAAATAACACTGTAAGGGTTTTCCCGCTTTTATATATGGTTGCAGCACCTCATATTGAGATATTTTTTCATTGGAGGCTTGTATTTCCTGTTATGCATCTTATGGCCCATTTCTTATGTGCATTTTGTTTTTGTAATAATATATGAAAGGTCTCCATATTGGCCTCTTTCTTTATAAATGAAGATCTACAATATTGTTCCAACATTTTGCGCTATATTCCTGCTTTTCCCACTTCGAAATATTACAAAGAGGGCTACACTAATAATAAAAATAAGGGGGTACACTAGTATTATAGGGACCTAACTATCCTGGATCACTAGGCCAAAACAATAAACATTTAATAATAGGCTTTACCATGATCTCCACCAAATCTCTAGGCCAAAACAAGCATGGATGCACCCAGTTTTCTCCACCTATACCGTGAGGAATTTTCATGTCTCATAGTCTCCCAAGCTTTACCACAATCCACACCAGATCACTAGGCCCTAAACTGAGACCCACTCTCCAGGCTTTACCATATATCACATTCTGGGATTCCTAGGCCTGATGGAGAGCACCCACCTCTAGGATTTGTTGTATATCCTATTGTTGGCAATATGATTCCTATGTCTTAATATGTTTTCTTGATGGAAACTCTCTAGTAAAATATGGAGTATATGTCTTCTGGAGAAGCTTAGTAGTCTATCAGAAGAAATGTGTAATGTCCAACAGAATATTGGTTAATATTCATATTACAGGTTCTATACGCGGGTTTGTATAGGCCAAGTCGCGTATACACACAGATAATAACGATCCAAGTCGTGTATGCCTTTTTTTCTCTAAAAAATATGATACCAGGAGGCTTTACCATGGTATTAGCCCCCAATATTGAGCGTTGTGTCATCTATTTGATTCCGTCCAAGAGCAACATCGTCAATTGTGTGGTTTTGACTCATGGTATTGGTAAAGGCTAATTCTATATAACGAGAAAAAAATCATAGTGCAAAGGTGTGCATGCATAAGGGTTGTCACTGAATACTTCTCTCTAAATTATATATGCATGGGAAGAACTTTGTTTTATTGGTAGACCTGACTCTATGATGCACCCTTGGATACAATGATGGATTAGGATCTCTAGACCTGAAATGACTATGTTCTTGCATGATCTATTGAAGAGATGATTAGATCTATGATCTGGCGCATTTTTCCTAAAGTGAAGTGAAGAAATCTGGGTAAGGTCTATAGATCTGATACATTCTGCAAAGTTAATATTTACAGATCTATACGCTAGTTCATTTTGTTGAAGGCGCGTATATACGTGGCTTTGTCTCAGAAAAGGCACCTATGGAAGTCAGGGTTTTCTGAAGCTTATTGCAGAGGTTTTATGTTTATTGTTGCTATATTTCTGTTGTCTGTCAATGAAGTCTTCATGTAGATCTCAGTTTCTTGAATGTTGTATATGTTGCTAAGTTGATTATGTACGAATCTAAACAATGAGTGAATAAATATGTTTTATGATGTCTGACTGATCAAGGGTTCTGCAATACTAAAAAGATATCTGACTGAAAGCATTAGATTTGGATCTGAGACTGACCATATTCTGGAAGATCAGTATTCACAGATATATACACAGGTTGGTGTGAAGGAAAGCGTGTATACACGCGGTTTCAGTAAAGAAAATTAGCGTATGCATTTTAAGATAATGAATGTTCAGGGTTGAATTTGATTCTGCATACTGATTTTGAGATCTGGGTTATTACTGTGTTCTAGTTAAAGTGATCTTATTGTTCTGATTGAAGTATTGGGTGAAGTTTATTATTGTTGTTCTTTAAGAAGAGGTGTGTTGAAGCTGTGTGATCTAGTATGATAATTGATGAAACATGGTCTGTAGTGGTTCTGAAGGTTGAAGCCTTCATTATGGAAGTAGAAGCTTCTTGCCAGTAGAATACGGTGTTCTGATCAGGGGGTTGAAGCTCCCTTCCAGTAGTGGCTGCTAAACGAGATCAGGGGGTTGTATCTCCCTTCCAGTTGCAGCTGGAAAATGAGAGAAGGTTGCAACCTTCTGCAGGTAGATGCCTACATAATAATATGAGTCTGCATCAATACAAAATCGTAAACAATTTTCCATATAATAAATATTGAAGACAAAGACGACAACAGCGGTGGTTTTCTCCCGAATTGGGTTTCCACCTTAAATCTTGGTGTTCATGTGTGATGCTCTTATGTGATGATTTATTCTGTTGTTACTACACATATTTACTGCTTAACTAATTGATGCATAAATAATAATATGATTTAAGTTTTGTTTCTGAAAGTTTATATAACAATAAATTTATCTCAGTATACGCAAGTTTCTGTTGGTATATCCACGTGCATACACGATTTGGTTTCATTAAAGTCATGTATCGAATTTAGTAAATAAAAAGTTAAAATTATCAGTAAACTCTAAAGACTAATTCAGCCCCCCCCCCCCATCTCAGTATTTTTCCCAACAATTGGTATCAGAGCAGGTCCTTCTGAAGAAGCCTAATCGCTAGAAGGAGGATCAGCTAAGATGAGAAATCAATATGGGACAGCATCTATCAGGCCTCCTCTCTTCAATGGAAATAATTTAATCTTCTAGAAGACAAGGACAAGATCCTATATTCAGTCTCTTGAAACAGATGTATGGGCTATAGTTGAAGGAGGTTCTCAATATCCAGCTTCAGCTCCAATAGATGTAGCAGCAAGAAAGAACTATGAAACAAATGCAAAGGCGGTCAATGCATAATTGGGAAGTTTGACTGAATCAGAATTTGTCAAAGTCATGCAGTTGAATGCAAAAAAGGAGATGTGGGACAAAATCATTATAAGCTATGAAGGTGATGCCAAAGTAAAAAGTGCCAAACTCCAAACTCTCAAAATTCAATATGAAAAACTCGGAATGCATAGTGAGGAAAGCATTGCCGGTTTCTTTTTATGTCTAGATAATATTGTAAATTGTATGAGAAATCTAGGTGAAGCCATAACTAACACTACTCTGGTAGAAAAGGTTTTAAGATCTCTAACTCCCAAATTTGAGTCAAAAGTGTCAGAAATTGAAGAGAAGCAAGATCTAAAAACTCTTACTATTGTTCAACTTCATGGGATTTTGACTACTTGTGAAATGAGAAAAGGAGTTCCATCTGAAGTCAAAGAAGTTGTCTTCAGAGCTTTTGCAAGAGGAAAAGAGGTAGAAGAACCAGAAGGATCAGGTTCAAAAGAAGCTGAGATAAAATTTGTAAAGAAGCTACAACTTGGCACTGGAAGGTTCAGAGGTAAGCTTCCTTTTAAATGTTTTGCTTGTGTAAGAGTTGGTCATTATGATGCTAAATGTCCCCATAAAGATAGTCATGAAAAGGAAAAGGAAGTGGCTAAAGGAAATAAGAAATGGTTTATCAATAGAAAAAGCTATTATACTCATGAAGATAGTGATGGTCTATCAAATAGTGAAGAAGGATAATTTGATCAAGATATTAGACTACTCATGGCTTTTGAAAAAGACTCTAGTGATACTTTTATGGATGCATTAGAAGAAAATGACTTTATTGAAGAAATACATCATCTCAAAATATGTTTGGAAGAAAACAAAATTTACATAAACACTCTAAAGAATCAGCTTATAGAAAAGGAGAATCACAATGAGAAATTAGAATGTGAAATAGTAAGTCTAAGAAAGGAAATTGAGAAAGTAAAAACTTTAAATATTAGATTTGCTAAAGGATCTGAAACCGTAGATGAAATTATCAAGGTACAACGCTCTCCTCTTATAAAGACAAGTCTTGGATATATTGGAGAATCATCTTAGTCTTCAGCACCAAGCTATCTAAATGCAGCTAAAGGAAGCCTACAACATTTTGTCTCTCAGCAAAATAACAAAGAAACTACACAGGTAAAGCATGATGACTTTAATACAAGGAAGAAAAATAACATAAATATCAATGAGCAGGTAAACATAAATATAAGGTTTCATGATCATAGAAATTTCTTCTTTAATGGACAATGTTTCTCATGTCATAATTTTGGTCATAAGGCTGCTCAATGTGTTGCATACAAAACCATCATGACCAGAGAAGCAAGAAAGAAAAGAAATGAGACTGTAATAAAGAAGAATACTTATAACAACTTTTCTCATCTTCAAAATGAAATTGAATTTTCTTATTGAAATAAATTTTGTCATGAATAATATGAATGCAAGAGAAAACTTAAGCCAAAAGAGCATATACCTTCAAATTCCAAGGTTTGGATAAATAAGGACTTACAAGTTGAAAGTTGTGGCATATCTTTATTTGCAGTAGGGGAATAAAATCAATGGTACATTGATATTGGATGCTCAAAACACATGACAGGTGATAGAAATAAACTCCTTTCATACAATGCTCTAGAGAAAGAAAAGAATATTACCTTTGGAAATGACTCTCCTACTGTCATTAAAGGAAAAGGTTTTGTTTTTCTAAAACAAAAGGTGAAATATTACAATGTTATGTACGTGGATGGATTAAAGCACAACCTATTAAGTGTGATTCAAATGTGTGAGCAAGGAAATTAAGTTGTCTTTAGTTCAAAATAATGTGTACTACATGAACTTGAAAGAGGAAAAACTGTAATAAAAGGAACTAGAACACCAAGAAATATGTATGTATTGAAAGGTGACCAAGAACAATGCTACTTGGGTAAATCTTCAGAAAATTGGTTATGGCACAGAAGGTTGGGACATTTTTGCTTCTCTCAAATAAGCAAATCCAGAAGATTCGAAGATGTTCGTGATCTTCCCAGGCTCCATCATCACTCTACCTAAAAGTACCATATGCAAATCATGCCAATTTGCTAAGCAAACCAAGGTGAAATTCAATGCTAAAGAAGGATCAGCAAGTAAGCCTCTTGAACTTATACATATTCATCTATGTGGTCCTGTAAGG
The DNA here is from genome assembly GCA_034641835.2 of Pinus albicaulis. Taxonomy (NCBI): domain Eukaryota; kingdom Viridiplantae; phylum Streptophyta; class Pinopsida; order Pinales; family Pinaceae; genus Pinus; species Pinus albicaulis. The sequence continues at coordinate 149,914,550 of CM076570.1, forward strand.
AAAAAATCACCTCATGGAGAACAATACTATATTTTATTTATTGATGACTTCTCTAAAATGTGTTGGAACGGTTTACTGAAACATAAAGATGAAGCATTTGAAAATTTTAAGATCTTCAAAGCTTTGGCTTAAAATGAATTAGATCTAAAAATTAATGTCTTATATTTGACCGAGGAGGAGAATATATATCATATGAATTCTTTGATTTCTGTGAACGTCATGGCATAAAAAGATGGTTTTCTGTAGCTGGAACGCCAAAACAAAATGGCGAGGAAGAAAGGATGAATAAAACAGGTCAACAAATGGCTCGGGCTATGCTTGATGAATATGGAACTCCCGATACCTTTTGGAGAGAAGCAACACATACTTCAGTAAATATTCTAAACAAGGCTCATGTTTGAGTGAATAGTGATAAAACTCCTTATGAACTTTGGTATGGAAATCTTCCCACCGTAAATCATTTTAGAGTTTTCGGAAGAAAATGTTTTATCAAGAACAATGATGAAAAACTTGGTAATTTTGAACCTAGAGCAGATGAAGGAATATTTCTTAGTTACTCTTCTAGAAGTAAAGAATATAAATGTTACAAAAAAAGACTTCAGAAGATTGTTGAATGTATTGATGTTGTAATTAATGAGTCTCTCTCAACTCCTAAAGAGGAAATAACAACAACAAATGAAGATGATTATGATTTATATTTTCCTTCATCAAATAGCAACAATATAGAAGGTGAACCCAATGAAGCACCAGAAGAAGATCTATCTGAAAAGGCTCCATCAAGGTATGTTCAAAAGAATCATCGAGAATCTCAAATTTTGGGAGAAAAGGGATCAGGTGTCCAAACAAGAAGAACTCTTGTAGGATCCCCTATATATCTAGCATTCTTATCCATTATTGAACTACAGAATGTAAATCAAGCTAGTAAAGATAAATGTTGGTTTCAAGCCATGAATGAAGAACTTGATCAGATTGAAAAGAATCATACTTGGTAATTGGTTCCAATACCTCATAATAAAAATGTTATTGGACCAAAATGGATATTCAAAAACAAGTTAAATGAAAATGGAGATGTTATTAGAAACAGAGCTAGACTAGTTTGTAAAGGGTATGCTCAACAAGAAGGTATAGACTTTGAAGAAACATTTTCTCCTATAGCTAGACTTTAAGCCATAACAATGTTTCTTGCTTTTTCAAGCTTTCAACAATTCAAAGTTTATCAAATGGATGTTAAATCTGCTTTCCTCAATGGTGATCTAGAAGAAGAAGTTTATATAGAACAACCAGAAGGATTCATTCTGGAAAATGATGAAAAACTTGTTTGAAAACTTAAAAAGGCTTTATATGGTCTCAAACAAGCTCCTAGGGCATGGTACTATCGTCTTGACAAATATCTTCATCAACAAGGTTTTTTAAAGGGATCTGTTGACAGTAAATTATACACAAAAATTGAGAATTATAAACTATTGATTGTAGTTGTATATGTTAATGACATCATTTTTGGAAGTAATGAAGAGTCCATGAGTCAGAAATTTGCATCTGTTATGCAAAAATTATTTGAAATGTTTTTACTTGGGTAACTAACATTTTTTCTTGGCCTACAAGTGTAATAAGCAACAGATGGCATATTTTTATCACAAGCAAAATATATTAAGAAAATTCTGAAGAAGTATGGGATGGAAGACTGCAAACCTATGAGTACCCCAATGGTAACTGGATGTAAACTCAGTTATCACGATGATTCTCCCATGGTGAATCAACTAGAATATAGATCCATGATTGGAAGTGTGTTTTATCTAACCGGGACAAGACCAGACAGTATGCATGCAATTGGGATTGTTGGATGATTCCAAGCTAATCCAAAAGAGTCTCACCTTCAATATGTAAAAATAATATTCAAATATCTACAAGGGACTCAAGACTTTGGTCTATGGTATCCAAAGAATGTTGATCTCACTCTTCATGCTTACATAGATGCGGATTGGGCTAGAAATGTTGATGATCGAAAAAGCACTAGTGGTGATGCAGTCTATATGGGGCCCCGATTAGTATCTTTATTCAGCAAGAAACAAAGTTCTATTGCCTTATCTACAACAGAAGTAGAATATGTGGTTTTCGCATCATCTTGCACACAAATCCTTTGGATGATGCAGACTCTACAAGACATTCAAATCAAATTTTCACCCCCCATATCCATTTTATGTGATAATACAAGTGCCATTAGTATCTCAAAGAATCTTGTTATGCATTCCAAGACCAAGCACATTCCTATCAAGTATTTCTTCCTAGGTGAACAAGTGCTTGAAAAAAAGGTTAAATTAGAGTATGTTCCCTCCAAAGAACAAGTTTCTAATATATTTACTAAACCTCTTCCCAAGGAAGCATTTGAATATCTCAGACAAAAGCTGGGAGTTGTCTCTGCCTCTCTGATCAAATCTACTTAATTTTAGAAGTTTAAATTTGATATGCCAGTTTCATAAAGGAGAATCATGTATATACGTAAGTTTATGTGCATAAAACCGCGTATGGGTTTTGATGACAGAAATTCTCTGGGTCAGCGCTTAGAACAGTTGTGGTGTTATTAGGTAATCTTTGTTTTTTTTCTAGTATTCATCTTTCTGTATCATTCTCTGATGAAGATGCTTTGATGGATTGGTTGTTGAAGGTGTTCAGGATGCATAAGCTTAGGGGGAGCACCTGCCTTGTTGAAAAGGATGCATTGTTGGCATTCTGATTGGTTTCTGATATATGATCTCTCTCTTGTGTTTTTTTGGTCCTGATTATGAAAAATCATTTTTGTAATTTGATGAAAAGGGAATTTTGATACTCATGATGTAAATTGTTATATTCAGTCATCTAAGGACTTGTTCAAATTTGTAAACCCACTTGGTTGGGTAGTTGATTCAATTATGTAATTTCACTTGGTTGGATCATTGATGTAGGTATGAGTCCTTAGTGATAGGAAAGGCCATACTCGGTTGAGTTATAGAATCTGAAAAATATGTCTGGAGATTCAGCATGACCTTAGGGGGAGCATGGTCAAAATAGTGCCCTTTTCCCTTGATGTCAAAGGGGGAGAGTATTTTGGGATTTTGAATAATGGTATGTTTAATGTATTTATTTGTTGTGGTGATCAAACACTATCACGGTTGCCATAAACTCCAAAGCGGGAGATTATTGGCAATATGATTCTTATGTCTTAATATGTTGTCCTTGATGGAAACTCACTGGTAAAATAAGGAGTATATGTCTTCTGGAGAAGCTCGGTATTCTATCAGAAGAAATGTGTAATGTCCAGCAGAATATTGGTCAATATTCATATTTCAGGTTCTATACGCGGGTTTGTACAGGCCAAGTCGTGTATACATGTAGATAAGAACGATCCAAGTCGTGTATGCCTTTTGTGCTCTAAAAAATATGATGCCAGGAGGCTTTACCATGGTATTAGCCCCCAATATTGAGCGTTGTGTCATCTATTTGATTTTGTCCAAGAATACCATCGTCAGTTGTTTGGTTTTGACTCATGGTATTGGTAAAGGCTGATTCTATATAAGGAGAAGAAGATCATAGTGCAAATGCATGCATGTGTAACGGTTGTCAATGAATACTTCTCTATGAAATATATCTGCATGGGAAGAACTTTGTTTCATTGGTAGACCTGAATCTATGATGCACCCATGGATACAATGATGGATCAGGATCTCTAGACCTGAAATGACTATGTTCCTGCATGATCTATTGAAGAGATGATTAGATCTGTGATATGGCACATGTTTCCTAAAATGAAGTGAAGAAATCTCGGTAAGGTCTATAGATCTGATACATTCTGCAAAGTTAATATTTACAAATCTATATGCTAGTTCGTTTTGGTGAAGGCTGGCTTTGTCTCAGAAAAGGCACCTATGGAAGTCAGGGTTTTCTGAAGCTTATTGCAGAGGTTTTATGTTTATTGTTGCTATATTTCTATTGTTTGTCAATGAAGTCTTCATGTAGATCTCGGTTTCTTGAATGTTGTATATACTTCTAAGTTGATTATGTACAAATCTGATCAATGAGTGAGTAAATATGTTTTATGATGTCTGACTAATCAATGGTTCTGCAATACTGAAAAGTTATCTGATTGAAAACCTCGGATCTGGATCTGAGACTGACCATATTCTAGAAGATGAGTATTCACATATATATACACAGGTTGGTGTGAATGAAAGCACGTATACTCGTGGGTTCAGTAAAGCAAATTAGCATATTCATTTTAAGATAATGAATGTTCAGGGTTGAGTTTGATTCTGCATATTGATTCTGAGATCTGGGTTATTACTATATTCTAGTTACAATGATCTTACTGTTCTGATTGAAGTATTGGGTGAGGTTTATTATTGTTTTTCTTTAAGAAGAGGTGTGTTGAAGCTGTGTGATCCAGTATGAAAATTGATGAAACGTGGTCTGCAGTGGTTCTAACGGTTGAAGCCTTTCGTGTGGAAGTAGAAGCTTCCTGCCAGTAGAAGCTGGTGTTTTGATCAGGGGGTTGAAGCTCCCTTCCAGTAGTGGCTTGTAAACGACATCAGGGGGTTGTATCTCCCTTCCAGTTGCAACTAGAAAATGAGAGAAGGTTGCAACCTTCTGCAGGTAGATGCCTGTGTACTGATATGAGTCTGCATAGGTGAAAAATTGTAAATAGTTTTCCATATAATAAATATTGAATACAGAGACGACAGCAACGGTGTTTTTCTCCCGAATTGGGTTTCCACCTTAAATCTTGGTGTTCATGTGTGATGCTCTTATGTGATGATTTACTTTTTGTCACTGCACATATTTACTGCTTAACTAACTGATGCATAACTGATAAGATGAGTTGAATTTTGTTTCTGAAAGTTTATCTAACAATAAAGTTATCTCAGTACACACAAGTTTCTGTTGGTATATCCGCATGCATACGCGAGTTTGGTTCATTAAAGTTGTGTATGGAATTCAGTAAAGAAAAAGTTAAAATTATCAGTAAGCTCTAAATATTGATTCACCCCCCCCCCCCCTCTCAGTATTTTTCCCAACACTCGCCACTCACAAGTCAAGGATTCCTAGGCCCATCAAGGAAACAAAAAAATCGGCTTTACTACAACCCACAGACCCCCTAGGTGTTACTAGGCCATGTGTTCTTTCACTCATAGATCCACCTCACTCAGCTTCAAATCCACCCGACAATCCATCTCAACCAAAACATGCAAATCCCATCACACCATGGCTATGCAAAAATGGCAAGGCTAGGCTGAAAACATTATAACAACTGGCAAAACCCATGCCATGATAACAAAGAACCACATGCAATACCATGCATGCAAAATATAGCAAGTAAATCTCACATTCAAATTGATACCTACAATGAATCTCGTTGTAGCTACTTGATCCTGCTCTTCCTTGCTTGCTCCTTCCTTCCTCTTTTCTTCTTTTCCTTTCTTGATCCAATGCCAAAATTCTCCAAGAAAACTCTAAGTATACAAGAGTGACAGAGAGAGATAGAATAATGAGAGAGGTCCAAAAACTATACTGACAAAAAGTTTGAACAATAATCTTTCCCACTGATCCTCATAAAAAAATTTATCAATGAGGCCTCTGTTTTCTTCATTTTCCATTATTTTCCTTCAATTTCCTCCTCACATGCAACTTGTTACCTTTCACATTCCTTTCTTCTATTTTCCGTTATTTTCGTAAATAAATGCCAAATAATGCCTCTTTCCTTTCCAAAGCCTTTGCCAATTTCCTTTAGCCATAATAACTTAAATGATCACCCACTGGGATTTTTTTCCCAACATTAAGCTTGGAATAAGTGTCCCATCAAATATGGTTATTATTTTTCCCTTATTAAATTTTATTACATGGAATTTTCACAAGGTTTGTTACAGCAGCATTCCTCCTTTAGTATGGAATATTTGTGCGCAGCTTGTGGATATTCTTCTAGATGGTAATGATTTGAGTGGTTACGTACCAGAGCTTACTTTTCCTAATGTTACATGCAATAATTTGAAGATTTTAGACTTGAGAAGCAACAATTTTCAAGGGCTCATGCCTATATTTCTTAGACAGTTTCATGGCTTGCAAAAGTTGGATTTGAGCAATAACTCTTTTTTTGGTACAATACATGAAGCTCTTGTCCAATTGAATTTATCAAGTTTGAATTTTTCTATTAAAAATCTCAGTGGAACCATTCCATTGTTTTCATGGAGTTATGGCAGTGATTCATTTGTAGGAAATAGGCTATGTGGGCCTCCTCTTGGACCTTATGCAGGAACTCTAGTTCAGGGGCATTTTTTACTGAGCCTTGGGTAAATTGCGAGAATTTTTATTGCATTGATGATAGCCATTATCGTCTGTGTGTCCTTGTTGATAGGCAATGGAATTTCCCACAATATGAAAGTGTTGGGAGGAGGATGGGACCCATCTTTAAATGAATTGGAATATGAAGAAACAGGGGAGGGGAGATTGGTGGTTTTTGAAGGTGGGGAGAATGTCACGGTGGAGGATGTGCTGAATGCAACAGTTCAAGTATTGGGTAAGACTAGCTATGGAACTGTCTACAAATCCAAGATTATCCAAGGAGGTATTGTTTCTCTGAGGCTTCTCAGGGAAAACTTGCTTAGGACCAAAAATAGCTCCCGCCTATAATTAAGGATTTGGTCTCCTTTAGCATGAAAATATAGTCCCTCTTAGATCATTTTGTGAAGTAACGAGAGAGAAGCTTCTTGTATACGATTATCAGAAGAAAGGAAACTCGACTGACCTTCTTCATGGTAATTTTTCATTTTGAAACCCAAGGCTAAGGAATATTTCTTTGTTGTATTTTGTTTCTTCTCCAAAAATATGAAAATTTATTAGATTACAATCCTCCATTCATAAGATATCAACTGTACATGGATTACAAAGATTCAAATAAAGTATGGCCTTGAAAGCTAGATATATCCTTTATGATATAACTCATGTCATTTTTGGCCTCTAAATTTTAGGATTTTTCTATTTTTGACAAGACATGAATTTTACTTCCAAAATAAATGTAGTTCTCCCAAAGATATAACACAAGTAGAAAATATTATCACTTTACCTGGAAAGTATCCATAGTTTGATTCTACTTGCAAATTCAGGTTTAGATTGCAATAATAATATTCAAGAGGCCATGGTATAACCATATATTAAAAAAAATGAAGAATGCATATGCATCTCAAATACGCTTAAGTTAGGCTCTAGATTCAATATGAAGTATTGCAATGCTCTCTTATTCATTCAGGGAAATCCTCATCTTCTAGGTCTATGGGTTGGGTCCTTAATTTGCCTTAATGATGCAAACATTAGGGGAATTTTGAGGTCTAAAATGGGCTTCCTAAAGAAAATATAAAATAATAGTGGAAATAATGAAACAATATTTGATTACATCATCAAATTTTAGAGGTAAAAAAAGAAAAAACTATTTTTCAAGCCGTATTTCAACTTATCTCCCAAATGTTTTACTCAAATTTTGAGCGGGAGTACTCGTTGGATGAAAAACTTAATTCCTCATCCAAGGAGTACCCATCTTGCATAGTTTCTATGGATCCTGCTACTCAAATTTCGAGTGGGAGTACTCGTTGGATGAAAAACTTAATTCCTCATCCAAGGAGTACCCATGTTGCATAGTTTCTATGGATCCTGCTACATGAAAAATGAGAAATACATGAAAAACATTATTGCAATCACATTTTTTCATGTATTTATCATTTTTCGTGTAGCATGGTCTGTCAAAATTATGCAACATGGGTACTCCTTGGATGAGGAATTAAATCTTGCATCCAATGAGTACTCCTAATCAAATTTTGAGTAAACAATTTGGGAGATAAGTTGAAAAACTAGTTTTATTATTTTATTATTTTTTAATCATTTTACCCTTTTACTTAAAAAATGGTGAATCATCCCCCATGGTTGACATCATCATATTGAATCCTATTGGTTGTTATAATGTTTATTTTGGTTGTACATTTTTCTTAGGAGGCCCATTTAGACCTCAAAATTCCCCTAATGAATATCCTTGCTTATGAAGATGCTCAAGGTTGGAGGCCATCTTTGATCTAGGCTAGCATGCACAAGATTATTCTTGGAGTAGCAAGAGGAATTTCTCTCCTTCACACTGGGCTTTAAACACCCATCATTCATGGAAACCTCAAATACAAGAATGTTTTGGTGGATGAAAACTATGTGGCATATATGATTAATTATAGTCTAGACCAGTTAATGCCCCATCATCTACCGCTCAAATGATGAATGCAACTACACTTGATGGCTACAATATTCTCTTGTTAGAAATACTCATTGGGAAGAAACCAGGCAAGAATGAGAAATTTAATGAATTCTTGGATCTGCCTTCTATTGCAGAGACTGATGTATTGGAGGAGAGTATGTTGGAGTTGTATGATGTTTATATCTTGAGGGGATTGAGAAGTCTTGTATATGATGAATTACTTTGAACGGTTCAACTTGCCATAGGTTATTGTGCACCTTCTCTATTGGTGAGACCAAATAATAAGGTTGTCATCCAATAACTGGAGGAGATAAGGCCTAAGACTCATTCTATTGTATATACTCCCACTGGTACTAGGAGTGAACTAGAGCTTTAATTTTATCTTCATGTGCATTATTTGTACTCACCTTTAGGAAATTTTCTGCCTCTCCATTTGCATGGTTTACTCTGCCTTTTATATTGCTTTTATGGAATATTTAATGTAGAAGACATCTTTCAAAGCCATGGGAGTAAATTCCTGAGGAGGAAGCAATGGAAAAATCCACAATTTGCATGGTTACACCCTAGAAGTAAGGATGAATTTAATTAAATATCCACAGAGTTCAGGTATTGGAAGGTATTTCCATTTTATTTCCTTTTTGAGGACCCTGTGTTTGAATTTAGCGTCTATGGTTTTTAGTGAATTTCCACAATCTTTCATATTTGTATGACAGGTGAATAAGTTCAGATGAAATGTCAGATTAAATGCCAACATAGGGTCCTTCCTGAATAGTAGGAGAACTGGAAAACATGATCTCCATATTTTCTTCTTGTGTTATGCACATCTGCATGAAGTTCAAAGAGAAATCCTTATCACTTGGTGTTCTCCACTTCGACCAAAGCACGGGAATTTTTCATTACATGGAATGGATTAAGTGGGATTTCATGAAGGGACAATATAACCAAGTTTTGCGCATGGACCAAATAATGAGAGAATGTTGTGTAACTCAGTCCATAACTGAATGGGTACATTGATTTCCCTATGTAAAATCTATAAGTTAGGCATGGGTAACCAGTTGCAGGATCAAGACGCATGCTCATGTTTGTCATGGGTACTTTTCTCGAAAATTATTTAGGATACCATGTTACAGGAAATATCCCACCTATGTAAAATTTAATAAGTAATTTGATCGTTTCATCATGTTAGCATTTATGGTAGTGATTAAAATCTTCTCGAAGGATTGGTTAAAAAAACATTGAAATTGACATCTCTGGAAATTTGACAGCTACAGGAATTCAATATCTTTGAGGTTAAGATGAATTTATGCTAGTATAGAAAGGTCAATATAGGCATGTCAACATACCTAGATTTTGTTGACCAAAAATTATGCCAGTCAATGCATCTCCTCTAGCTTGGCCTGGATATCCCACCCACATAATGTTGCATATCTTCAGATTATCTCTGGAAAATGAAATGTTCGTTGGTCCCCCTGACATTACTACTAATATCACCTTTCCTCTTGATGCATATGTTGTGTCTAATACTAGTTGTTTTTATTTTCCAGGCAATAACAGGCTCACTTTGTTAAGCCCCTCTACTTATACTGTTTGCTATGCTCCTATGATTATCACTGTGAAATATGCTTGATAAGTTGCCTCAGAAGCCTCACATATATGTCATCCTTCATTACCATAATTTTTATGGTCTCCTCTTCTATCTCTTGGTAGTCAAAAGCATCATTCATCCTATCTACATGTTGTTTGGGAGTGGTAAAGTCAGCTCCAGTAAAGTGAGGGATTTTAGATTGGTAGTCTTGAGGCATAGGCAGTAAAGGTTGTGGTAGTACCAGGGGGGCATACCATGCTGCCATGATAGGAGGTAATGGAATCAAAGGAGGATTTACAAGGGGAGGGTTTATGAGTGGAGGTGGAGGATGAAATGGAGTAGTTTACACAGTGGATGTATGAATGGGGGTAGCAGATGTACTTGGACCAACAAGCTGAGATTGAGTAGATTTGGATTGAAATGAGTCAAAGTGTTGGAGAAGATGAAAATCAGGAGGAGTGGAAGGAGAGGCTTCTCTACTAGGACTCTGTTGTAAACTTGTAGGTTCAAGGTCTATATGGTCTATCCCACTTTGATACTTAGTTCTAATTATGTTTCTTCTATGGTGTAAGTCAAATTGGGTATCTTTCAAGGCTGTGAGGTTTTCAGGGACAGAACTTGCTTTGTGAATGGTTCTAACAATAGTTGAGTCTTGAGCCCTAGAATTTTTCCATAAGATTATTTTTGGGTCATAAACTATGGTAGGAGGGTTTGGGTCAAGGTGAGATCTTATGCTAATTCTTTGTGAAGCCAGATTTTAGACCCAAAATATAGAGAGGCTGAAAGTTTATGAGAGTTTTGAAAAACAAAACTATCTGTAAGGTTACTAAATTCACACAGTATGTAACTGGGATTTACACTATTATGACTAATTGATGCATTCCCAGGGGAGTCTATGAGAAATAGTGGGGTCAACAGGGCTACTGAAGACCAGTGGAGTCACCAGGTGGATGATGCTTACTGTTTTGAGGAGGTACTTGTTGTCCACCATCAACAACTAAATACCAATATAAAGATGTTTTTTGGATTTATGAGTTCTTTATGTAACACTAAGCTTCTTAATGAGTGTTCCTTAATATGTTCACCATGGTTCTAGTATGATGAATCAACTAGATATAACTCTTGGCTAATACTTGATCTATCTAAGTTTTGATAGAGGAACTGTGAGTTCTCAAGGACTGTCTAAGCTTGTTACTAACTCAGATCCCCAGTGGAGTCACCATTATGTTAGGTCCCTGTAATTTGTCAGATTGGCAAGACCAAATTGAACAAGGTTAACATCAAACCAACTTTGGAGTCCTAGTACCTAGCCTTCCTGGAATCAAAGAGGGCTCTCTCTATATTTTTATAAAAGATGCAAACTTGATATATTTTAGGGTTTTTATTTTAGGCTAGTTATAATGAAAGGGTCTGTTTGTTTGTTTTGTTTGCTTGGGTTGTTTTTCAAAAAGAATAGATAGAGTGAGAGAGATTCAGACCATTGGGCTATGGGGTCTATGAAAGGCTTGAAAAGGATAGCAAAGAATCAAGGGTGTTTCATAGGGCAAGTTAACAAAGCCAAATGGATCTAAGCAGCTTATGTGGGTGAAATGAACATTAAGTTGTGAACATAGTAGGTTTAAAGGGCAATTAAGAATCCTTTAACAAATAATTTAAACAATAAGGGCCTTTAAGATCACTATGCATAAAGAAATAACCAATGGCAGGGCATACCATAAACTTCTTTGATCAAATTTCACCAAGTAAACCCTAAGACAACAATCCAGCAAACCCTAGAGAGAAAGGAACTTGTAATTCTCTAGTGATTTCACCTTCAGGCAAAGAAAAAATTCAAGGTAACATATAGTAATGATCAAAGAGCAAGGAAATCCTAATTTCCTTAATCAAACTATAAAGACCTTCAAAGTGACCATTTCAAGATAGACTAAAGGACAGGTCAAACCATAAACTTCTTTAGCCTAAACCCTAACCAGTACACTTCAAAGAAAGCCTTAAGAACAAGATTTCAAGCAAAACCAAAGGACAGGGAAAACAATTAACTTATTTAGCCCTACTCTACTGATTTAATCTCAAGGAAATAAACTAGATGGATATGGAGAAATAGGGAAATCCTAATTTATTCAAGCAAACCTAATAGAGGAAAACATTTAAACAATAGAAAGCAAACAGAGTTAAGGTGCCTCTAAACAACATGTCTTAACCTAAACTTTATGTTCTACTGCAACAGAAATATGCACAATATGGAAACATAAGAAGACAAATGTAAAATCAGAAAAAAAATTACCATTAACCATATTCATGAATCCTACAAATGTGCTTGTCTCATTGATATTCAGTCCAAAACCTTCATAATGCTCCAAAGCCAAAAACTCCTTACAACTCAAAGTCTATGAATTTTTATCTCAACAATCAACCAACATGAACAATGAGGCCTCCATGTAGTATTTAACTTGCAAAGGAGGATCAAAACCCTATCTATGATTTCAAAATGTCATTAATTACACAGAAATGTCATTTTGTCCTATGAGACCATGCAAGGCCCAAGGCACAAATATCCTAACTTAATAAATGCAAAAATAAATTCTAACATAACTCCTCATCTAACTCTGCAGTGATTTGCCTTCAAAACCCCCAAAATATCTTTTTCAATAACTCCAAGTGTATTTTGTTGACTTTTTGGCAAGGGCGCAGTGCCTAGGTTCAAGGGCGCAATGCCAAAAGTCGGAAAATTTCTCTTTTTGCAGCTGAAATTTGGAGGCCTTCCTAGTTTCCAAATGAGCTCCATGATAGCTCATTGGAAAGCCTATCCTGTATAGATTCCAAAATTGTGTTTCTTTTTCATATTGGTGTCCATTTTTTTAGCCAAAAAAAAATATTTCCAAGACTGCTAAGGGAGCAACGCCAGTGCTGAAAAGAGGGCAGAAAGGTGATTGTTTTCTTTTTTTTGGCACTTTTGGACGACCAATTCTGCTCCAATTTACTTGAAACTTTGTGAGGGTGATGTATTTGGCCTAAGGATCATGGAAACGTAAATTATTACTCCATTGGGTGCCCCAAAAATGATCGCAGTGCCAGTGGCGCTGCGCGTTTGGCCCTTTTTCTGCGGCTAAATAGTCAAAAACTCAAAATTTGCAAAAATGTGCCAAATTTTAGGATTTGTCTTGCTAATCATGTTTGGGATGCTTGGAGGGATGCATCAACAATAATGTCAAGTTTTTCTTTATCCTTTCCTCTTTTAGGGTTTGAATCTTTGCAAGGGCTCTTTTGAGCTTGGCCTTTGCAATTATGTTCCTCAAGGCATAATGCATTGCCATCTTCTTCTGCAAGCCGATGTTTCTCTTTGTCTTCTCAAGCTGATATTCTAGGTGCACATTGCCTATCTCTAGCCTAGGTTCCCTATCATAGATGATCTCCATGGCAAGCAGCTCACTTGGAGTGAGCTGCTCTGCCAATGCTACCTCTTGCTCTCTTTCCTTGGCTAGAGCCTTCTTCAAGCCAATCGTCCTTGGCCTCCTCCTAGGAAGTTGTTCTTCCTCATCGTCCATGTCATCATGAATATCCAAGACCTCATCTAGCTTAGCCTTGGCTTTTCCAGCCTATTTTCGATCTCTAATAGCTTTGATCTCATAGATGGCCTTCTCTATCTCCAATTTCTTGTTTTCTGCCTCAAGGAAGTTTATGACATTCTTAGCCCTACCAAGATTGGCTTGCAACTCTTTAATCTGAGCATCTTTTCTTTTGAGCAGTATCTTTGTGATCCTTTGCTCATTCTCATCATCACTGTCAAGGTGAATTAGCTGAAACTCTTGTTCAGTTTCATGTTCATCCTCTTTTCATCAATGTCTTTCTCTACAACCTTTTCCTTACCTTTGTCAATATGTTTTGTTTATGATGAAGGTAGGGCCCCTTCCACAATCTGTGGAGAAAACACCTTCCTATGACCTCTTTGATAGGTTAAAGGAAAAGGCTCAATGTTACTCATCTCAGTGTCATCTATCTCACTTCCATCTACCTCACTGCTCTCTGCCTCACTGACATCTTGAATGCATTATGCCTCTCTGCCATCTGCCTCACTATTTGATGCAAAAGTATGGTGAGATGATGGTGAGGGATTTTGAAAAGGTGATGGAGGATCATCATGGAGTGAAGAAATTTGAGTGAGTGGAGAGGTAGGATTAGCAGGAGGTGATGGAGGAGTAGGAATGTGAGGATGAGATGATGAAGGTGTATTTTTCTGATGATGGGCTTGTGGAGAAATGAATGCCTCATTGGAAATGAAGGTCTCCCATGGAATGCCTTTCTCTTGTAATTGGTGCATAACAACCATTTTGATAAGTGAGTGATGGAAGAGGCTTTGCATCTGCTAAGGATAGTCTCTATTTTGTACAATATAGGACATTTTAACAATGCTTCTATAGAGGTAATAGGGTATGTGCAGTATCCTCACTCTAGTAAAATGCATAAGCAGCCTGATATGGTAGGAGTAAAAACGGGAGAACCTTCCCTCACATGTAAAATACTTCATGATAATTCTCATCATAGGTGCATATCTATCAAGAAAATTTGAGAAAGGAAAGATGGATTTTTTGTGGTCTTTATACCTAGGCTTTAGGTAGGGTTCAAAGTAGCTCATGTCTAGGTTTGCCTGCTTGAACCATTTCTCACCCACACTTGGTATCCCAGTGGCATTGGCAATAGCATATGTAGATAGCTCAAAGGTGACCCCTGCAAGGTTAACTTGTTTTTCATGTAATTTAAGTATAAAGAGTCCAGTTATCTTAGGGTGGTTTTGCACCTGTTGCACCTTTTCACAAAAATCAAAGCATCCTACATGCTTGAAACATGAAACAGTAAGGGGATATGCCATTGGCTCTCTTGTACTGAGGGCTTCAAATCTATTGATATTTCCTCCTTTTTTATCATGCCTCCTTGGAATTTGGGCCTCCACATCACTGCCACTGTCTCCCTCTCCTGACATTTTGAAAAATCTTTTTTTCCAACCCTCGAGTGTAAATGGAAATGGAATGAAGAAATGGTGATGAAATGGCAATTTAGGCTAATGAGGGAATGAGTAAGCGAGGGTATATGTATATCAGGCTGAGTGAGAGGCTAAAAAATTTAATGACAACCCCCAGCTGTGCAATTACCATTTTTATCACTGACACTCTGTCTAGGAAGATGAAATGAGGTTCAAACAGTGATTTTAAGCATGAAATTTAGGGTTTCTTCTTAGGGTTTCATTACCATTAACAAAGAATCATCAAATAGCTTGAAAATGTGGTTAGGCCATCCACTTACCATTTATCAGTGCCTTGGAGGACCTTGGATGAAACTTGGAAGAAGTTTGAGGTGATTTGGGTGGTAAAATTGATTAGAAAGTCCTCCTGGCCAAGGGCGCAGCGCCAAGGCTAAGGGCACAACACCAAGGCTGAGAGTGCAGCACCTTTTCAAAGTTCGTTGGGTCCTGTCAGGTAAGGGCAAAGCGCCTTCCCCAGTGCACAGTGCCAATGTAATTTGTATGGAGGAATTTTACCAAGGGCTCGGCGCACAGCACCAGACAAATTTGCCCAATTTCACTTATAAAACTCATAAATTCTCTTGTCTTGAGCATTCTTTATCCTTTGAAATGCAACAATGAGGAATTTTAAATGAAATATGAGATTTAATAGACTTTGGATTTTTCATTAAACTTTCACAAACCCACTTCCTAATGTTTTAAGTATTTTTTATTTTCTCACTAATGTTCTTTGAATTTTTTCTTGTAGGTGACAAAAAACATTGAAGTCAACTCTTCTTTTTCTCAATTAGGCATGACAAATTTACTTTGGCAACTTTGGGATTAAAACATAAAGCAACATCTTCAAAAACCTCCTTTGTTCCCACCTTGGAGTTCGACTCGTCATTTCACCTTATTTGATCATTTTCATCAAAACCCTAGGTGTCTAGAGTGTTTTCAGCAATCATCAGTGTTGTCTTCTAAGTTCTCTATAGCCCTTTCAAGTTCATTCACTTCTTTCTAGTTCACCTTACCTTTTTCTAAATCTCATTAATAATCTCCGATATACTTTATTCATCTTTCTGATAGACTTTCTTCATTTTTGGCCTTGTGTACCTTCTCCATGTCATTTCTACAATTTATCACTGTTTTTGGCACTCTACTCGACCATCAAGCTCAAAACCCTAGTTCTCTTCAAGACCAAGTGTTTCTTCTCTCTTTTGCTGTAAGTTGTTTTCATTCAGGAGCAGACCACCTACCTATTCAGTACTTTATACTGATAGATCTTTGAACACTCGTGTCTAAATGCCAAAGTTTGTCCATTTTCCTCATGTGTAGACTCTGAACTGAAGGGATAGTCTTCTTTGGAAATATTTTAGGTCCTTATTGAATAACCATGTCTTGAAATTCTATTACATCTGAGCTAGATTATAGAAAAGGGAAAGCAGTGCCTAAAACATCCAAAGACAACCTTAAAACATGTGAAACCCTAATGACCTAGTGGGAGGGTCCCTTGACCTGGTCTTCTTTGACTGAAAATTTCCTTGGAGGCTTTAAGTGAAAAATAGTGTATTTTCAAAAGTGTTGTATTGAAGATCCAAAATTTAATGTACTTGATTTATCTAAAGAGCCTACAAAGATAGTTTTGATACCATCAATGCTTGAGGAACCTTGGGAACATGTGAATGAGTAGGATATAGGAAACCCTAGATGGAAAGTGGAGTTTATGGACAGGGGAAAAATAGGCCAATGAGGTTGTAGGTAGAGAAGGATGCGGGAAATGATAGGTATAAGCTTAAGAGGAGTTTATAGGAGCAACAGGGTGACCATGAAATGGGAAACTGATAGAATAGTGAAAAATTTTCAATAAGGATAATGAAGGTAGTGAGATTTTTGAAACTCACAATATTCTAGGAAGGTTTTTCGTAGAAATATTAGAACCAATCTTTATTCATATAAAGACAGTGAAAAATACTGATGACTAACAGTGGCTCCACTTGGGGAGGGAAGCTCCTTTCGGGAGGTGTCCAAAACCTCAGAGTTCAGATCTCTAAGTTTTGAATATCAATACCTTGTACTTGGCAGATCTCTCTTCCTTCACTTGCTGATGTTATTTTGAAGCTGTGACCTTAAAATCTGAAAAAGCATGATTGCTTCAATATCAACACTACCTACCCATCATACCTTTCCTAACATTTTTTCTTCACTTGGGTGCATTTGGTTTGGCAAACCCTTGACATCATTTTTCTTTTGAAAGCATAAAAACTATCTACTTCTACCCTTATAACTTCCAATATCTCAGATTAGGCTGATGAGCTCTTTTATTCTCTACCTAGTCTACTCATCTGTCAAGGTTAAGCAGTTTGATAGATCTTCATTCTCTAATCTACTAACATGAAATTTAAAACATGAACAAACCAAGGTTGAGTAATCTGATTTATCATGCGCTGTGGCATTTTGGACAAGCTTCACATAGATTTTATTTTCGTACAAGTAAAACTAGAAACTTGAGGGCTGTGATTTGGAATTTGTCATTCATCCCTCTATTTTCTCTTTGGTTCAGATTTGAACTTTTGGAACCATCATCTTTTCCTAACCTAGTCTACTGGTGAGCCAAGTTTAAATGGTTTGGAAAATCTTCATTTTCTAACTTATCAGCAGAAATTTAAAACATGTTCAATCATGGTTAGGCCGTATGACTGAACAAGACTTTTCCTTCTCAAAGTAGTGGCATTTAGACTTGCACACTTTCAAACATATTATTTTTTGGTATGGGGTTGTACCTCTTCTTTTTACCTGCCCTCTTTTTCTTCTTTTCTTTATTTTTATGTTTTTGTTTTTCTTATATTTTACTCAAACAGTGTTATGTACAATGAATGAGGCTTAAAACTAAGGAATTTCAACAAAAGCAATGCTTGAGCATCCCACCATTGACAGGACCTCCAAATAACTCTGTTCCATCTAGCTCTTGTAGAAAGAATGAATTGCTACCTCTTACTGAATGGATGATGTATGGACCCTTCCATAGATTTTCAAATTTTCCATGCTTGCCTTTGTCCTCTCTTCTTGAATCCAATTTCATCACTTTGTCTCAAATCTGGAAATCATTGGCTTTAGTCCTTCTGTCAATATCTTTTTGATGTTCTCTTGCACTGCTTGTGTTCTATTGTAAACTTCTTCCCTTGATTTTTGCAATTGAATGGTTTGGTTCAACCTCCTTTGCATATCATTCTCTTCTAATTGTACCTCTTGGAGGAGCTTAATCACTGGAACTCCCAAGGATGTTGGAAAAATTACATCCATGCCATACACTAATTGATAGGGTGACATGTTAATTGACTTTTTTCTTCTTAATCTGTCAGCCCATAGTGCATGCACTAATTTTCTATGCCATCACTTTTTGTTCTCTTCCAACTTCTTGATGATGTTCACCAGACTTTTTTTTGAAGACTCGGCCAACCTATTACCTTGCGGGTAATAAGTTGTAGAATGCCCTAGTGTGATGTAATACTTGTAGCAAAATTCCACCATTATCTTGGACTTAAATGCAGTAGCAATATCAGTGATGATGTTTCTTGGACATCCAAATCTGGACAAGATTTTGTTTTCAAGGAATTTGATGATGATTGAGTCAGTGGCACTCCTTGAATGGATGGCTTCTATCCATTTGGTGAAATAGTCAGTGGCAGTGAGGATCCACTTGTGTTGGGCAGATGAGGCAGGGTGGATTTCTCCAATGAAATCTAAACCCCACTGTTGAAAAGGAGTTTCAACACTACTAGGATGCAAATGAAAAGGCAGTAGTTTTCTCTTTCCATCAAAGATTTGGCATTTATGGCAAGTCATTACTAGCTTGTGAATATTAGGGAAAAGAGTGGGCCAATAGAAACCAGCTCTAATGATTTTGTTGGCAGTGGTTTTCCAATATATATGACCTCCACATTCTCCTTCATGAAACTCATGCATGATTCTATCTACATCATATTAAAGTAAACATTTAAGCAAGATACCAACAGAATTTTTCCAATACAAAGCTTTATCTAGAATGCATAAATTTACAGCCTTTAGTTTCAAGAATCTAGCTTTTGTTTTGGACAAAGCAGGAGGAGCATTGAGACTAAAAATCACATGTAATATATCAGCATACCAGAGTGAGTTCAGAAATTCTTCTTCAATGGGTGGAGTCGCCAGCTCCTCTTGCTCATCTAAGAAATGTCTCATGTTTATGTCTAGTGCCTGAAAGTTTGCTTCAACCATTAGTTTGGCAAGTCCGTGTCCTTTGATCAGTTTAGTGGGCCTAATTTCTAGATCATATTCTAAGGTGACATCAATCCCCTTACCCCTCTTACCATCAGGATCTTGATTCAGTATGTCCTTGACAACTTTATGTGGAACAAAATTAATGACATGTGAATGCAAAATGTAAACTCTGAAATCTCTTAAAGCTTTGATTAAGGCAAAGGCTTGTTTCTCCATAATATTATATTTTAGAGGGGCATCTCTTAGTGCCTTCCTAAAGAAAGCTATGGGTTTTTCTTGTCCCGTCATGTTCTTTTGTAGCAATACTGCAGCAATAGTGTGTTCCAATGCAAATGAGAAGATGAAGAAATCCTTGGTAAAGTCAGGACTGATTAGAACTAGTGTTTGGGTAAGTGCTTGTTTTACCAGTTCAAAGGATTGTTTGGATTTTGTGGTCCATTTGACTCCTATTTCTCTTTTCAACATGTTTGTAATGTTTCTTAGGATTTCTACAAGGTTTGGTATGAACCTTCTTAGGAAGTTGATCTTTCCAATGAAAGATTGCAACTCTTTAATGTTCCTAGGGTGGCTGATCTTCAATATACCCTCAATCCTTTTTGGGTCTATCTTAATCCCTTCTTCAAATATGACGTGGCCTAAGAGTTTTCCTTCTTGAAGACCAAATAGAGTTTTCTTAGGATTTAAAGATAGACCATACTTCCTACACTTTTCAAAGACCTTTCTTAGGTGAACTAGGAGTTCTTCATCAGTTTTAGAATAGACAGTGATGTCATCAAGGTATATCACAATCAAGTAACCTATGTCTTCGGAAAAAGAAATGTCGATGGCTCTTTGAAAAGTAGCCCCTGCATTCATTAACCCAAAAGGCATTTTGACATACATGAAGGTGCCCCAAGGTGTAGTGAAAGCGTTTTTTGCTGATCATTTGGGTGTACTAGCACTTTATTATACCCTGAGAAGCCATCAAGAAATGATATTATTTTAGTGCCCACTACCCTTTGCAGTATATTATCCATCTTAGGTAAAGGGTAGTTTTCTTTCAGGGAGGCTTTGTTTAAGTTTCTAAAGTATATGCATAGCCTAATCTCCCCTGTTTTCTTTCTCACTGACACAAGGTTTGAGACCCATTCTGAGTATCTGAATGGGACTATGATTCCAGCATCATACATTTTCTTTATTTCCTTATCAACTAGAGGCACTAGGATGGGGTTTATCCTTCTCAATTTTTGCTTAAATGGTTTATGGTTTTCCTTAAGAGGGACCTTATGCTGAATGATGTTTGTATCATAGGACTTCAAGTCCTCATAACCCCATGAAAACACATCCTTAAATTCTTTGAGTAGCTCAATATATTTTTGTTTTATGTGAGGTGGCAAAGTTTTGGACAGCTTTATCATTTTGTGATCTTCTACACTGCCTATGTTGCATTCTTCTACATTAGTTTCGGTGGCTTCCATTTTTGGCTTCTTAGCAAAATCATTGAAATCAAACAGCTCTTCTAAGGGGACAAGACCTTTTGGCAATATATTATCTTTGCATTGCAATACCTCAAGGTATTTTTGATCCAGATCCCTACAAAATTCTGCCTCATGAAGGTGTTCTACCATATTTATATCAGTAGTAGGAAATGGCTCTATTTTGTGTGTTTTTTCTTCATTAGGGCAGTCTTGTTCATGATCCGAGTCTAGTTTTGGCATTTAAAATTCATTCTTCGATTGCAGGAAGTCTTCAATATGTTTGTCCCCTTAAAACACTTTCCAATAAACTACGTTTTCAGGTACTGTAGGTATTCTTTTTACTTTTACCGTGTATTGTTCATTGGCATGAGGTACTTGGCAAGTGCTGGCAGTAAAGGCTAGTTCATTGGCAAGGTCATTTTGAGCTCTTGGGATAGAGGTAAGTTCATATTTCTCAAATGTCTTCAGGAGGTCTAAGGCAACATTCCTATATTCTCTTAGCCTAGGATTCTTGGCTGAATATTCTCCTTTGATTTTCCTAATGATTAGCTCGGAATATCCTTGAACAGAAATCTTCTTAGCTCCTATGTTTTTCAACAAGTGTAATTCTAGGAGAGGAGCTTCATACTCTGCAATATTGTTTGTACATGGAAAATCTAGTTTTAAGAGTGACCTTCATTGGTGTTGTGTATCCAAACACCTGCCCTTGAACCAACTTTGCCATAAGAGCCATCAAAGCTCATGTTCCAAAGTGTTTCAAGTTCAGATTCGCCATTATGTTATTGTTCATGGCTGTAAGGGTTTTGACTGTTAAGTACTTCATTTTGTGTTTAGTTTTATTATTCTGATAGGTCTAGCTCTTCCTCTTTTTCATTACTTGTTCATTAATGTCATCTTCATTTTACAAGATAAATGAGTCAAGGTCTGAATGGATAGAATAGAGAGGGGTGTTTTTTGGCCTATCTTGGTTGCTTACCATGTATTTCATGTGAGATTCTCTGTACAGTCTTCTTGTTTGGTTAAAGACTGGAATGGTAGCATATGTCATGTCCATTTGAAGGCTTCCTTAGATTTTGGCTCCCCATGATCTAGATAAAATCATGCCATACTTCGGGGGAATGTCAGCCACTACAATGTCCATGACTAGGCTCTTCCCTGGTATTTGTGCCAGATTGACACACAGATCTTTGAACAGACCTAGGAATTTAACTCTACTTGAATCAAAAGACTATAAGTCTTTGTAAGGTTTGGTTATTTCGAGGCCTAATCTCTCCATCACTACCTTTGGCATGAGGTTATGTGAAGCACCGGAGTCTAGCATGGAATTGTGTAGAATTTTTTCATGAATGTTCAAACTGACATAGAATAGAGGGACAACTCCCTCTTGGAATTTTCCCTCTACTTCTAGTCCAAACAGCAGTCTGGCTTGTCATGAGTCAAATTTAGAGTGTTGGTGTCATTTCCTATGTTCAAAGCCTTCAAAACTTGGGATCTATATACATCTTCAGTCACTAGCTCAGTAAGAGGTATGGCTATTTTTATCTTGGCAATCTCACCCTCAATACTGAATGGTGTTTGTGTTCTCGGTATATTACATTATTTTTTTCATACATGGTCTTTTCAGCAACTTTGGTTTGCTGATTTTTATTAGGAATATTAGGCAAAGCAGTTTTTTCAGGGCCACTAGTTGATGTACTAGGGCAGCTTTGGTTACCATTTGGTTGGTTGGTTTTGTCTTTGATTTGATTAGGAATCTTAACCATTTTTTTGGTGTTTTCTACTATCTTTTTAATAATTTTTTCAGGTGTATTTTTTAGAAAAAATTTATGGTTTGTTCTTCCTAGGGGTGTCCTGAGTTTTCCTACTTCAGAATTCATACTGCCTGTGAACCTCCATGATAGCATTTTCAAATCCTAGCTTGTACTCTTCAGAATCCTCATATTTTTTTTCAGTTTGGTTTGAGGAAAATAGACCTTGTTCCTCTTCTTTGAGAAAAACATCATCTTCATTATTGGAGTCTATTACTCATTATTGGAGTCTATTAGATTGACATGATTTTCTTCTGGCTCCTCAGTTTCTTTTTCTTCTTCATCTACATAGTTTTCTTGGAAAGGAGATCTGATTTGTTGGTCATTGTCTCTTTGTCTAATTTGAGGAGGGTCTCTTCTGAAGTTTTGATTTCTATTTATGTTTTGAGGATTAGCTTGGTTTTCCCTAGGGGGTGATCTTTCATTCAAGCTGATTCTCTCCATCATCCTTTCCATTGTCCTAACTAGGATGTCAATTTTAGCATCAGATGTGGAGGTTGTATTTTCATCTTTGTATGTAACCTTCTTCTCTGCTCTTAATCTAGCCCTTTTAGAAATTAGGTTAGCTTCTACACTTACTGCTCCTCTTTGCACGTCTTCTAAGGTTAGGGGTTCTCTTTCTCTTAATTTATAAGACATGTCCCGATGAAATCCATCCAGAAATTTCACTAAGGCTAGGCCTTGTGGGGGTTTCATGTGGGGAGGGAGTGCATTGTATACACTATTGAACCTAGTGCAGTAGTCTTGGACACTTTCCCCAACATTCCTCTTAAGGTTATCATACTCTGATAGGATTTGAAGAGGATTTTTCTTAGTCTCCCACTTTTTTATGAATGTTTAGTAAAGGGAAGGGAGGTCATGAATGTTCTTAGGAGTTAAGTTTTTGAACCATTTCTTTAATTCTCCTCCTAAACTTTGGGCAAACATTCTCATTTTTATGGTCTCCTCTTCTATCTCTTGGTAGTCAAAAGCATCATTCATCCTATCTACATGTTGTTGGGTAGTGGTAGATTCAGCTTTAGTAAAGTGAGGGATTTTAGATTGGTAGCCTTGAGGCATAGGCAGTAAAGGTTGTGGTAGTACCAGGGGGGCATACCATGCTGCCATGACAGGAGATAATGGAATCCAAGGAGGATTTACAATGGGAGGGTTTATGAGTGGAGGTGGAGGATGAAATGGGGTGGTTTGCACAGTGGATGTATGAATGGGGGTGGCAGATGTACTTGGACCAGCAAGCTGAGATTGAGCAGATTTGGATCGAAATGAGACAAAGTGTTAGAGAAGCTGAAAATCAGGAGGAGTGGAAGGAGAGGCTTTTGTACTAGGACTCTGTTGTAAGCTTGTAAGCTGAAGGACTATTTGGTCTATCCCACTTTGAGACTTAGTTCTTAATAGGTTTCTTCTATGGTGTATGTCAAATTGGGTATCTTGCAAGGCTGTGAGGTTTTCAGAGACAGAACTTGCTTTGTGAATGGTTCTAACAATAGTTGAGTCTTTAGTCCTAGAAGTTTTCCATAAGATTATTTCTAGTTCATCAACTATGGTAGGAGGGTTTGGATTAGGGTGAGATCTGGTTTTAATTCTTTGTGAAGCTAGATTTTAGACCCAAAATACAAATAGCCCGAAAGTTTATGAGAGTTTTGAAAAACAAACCTATCTGTAAGGGTATTGAATTCACACATTATGTAACTGGGCTCTACACTGTTATGACTTATTAATACATTCCCAGGGGAGTCTGTGAGAAATAGTGGGGTCAACAGGGCTATTGAAGACCAGTGGAGTCACCAGGTGGATGATGCTTACTGTTTTGACAATGTACTTGTTGTCCACCATCAACAATTAAATACCAATCTAAATATGTTTTTGGGTTTTCTGAGTTATTTATGTAACATTAAGATTCTTAATGACTTTTCCCTAGTATGGTCACCATGGTGCTAGTATGATGAATCAACCAGATATCACTCTTGGCTAACACATGATTTATCTAAGTTTTGATAAAGGAACTGTGAGTTCTCAATGAATGTCTAAGCTTGTTACTTACTCAAATCCCCAGTGGAGTCGCCCTTATGTTAGGTCCCTGTAATTTGTCAGATTGGCAAGAAAAAATTGAACAAGGGTAACATAAAACCAACTTTGGAGTCCTAGGACCTAGCCTTCCTGGACTCAGAGAGGGCTCTCTCTATATTTTTATAAAAGATGTAAACTTGATTGATTTTAGGGTTTTGATTTTAGGCTAGTTATAATGATAGGGTTTATTTTTATTTATTTTTGTTTGGGTTGCTTGTCAAGCAGAATAGATAGAGTGAGAGAGATTCATACCATTGGGCTATGCGGTCTGCGAAAGGCTTGAAAAGGATAACAAAGAATCAAGGGTGTTTCATAGGGCAAGTTAACAAAACCAAATGGATCTAAGAAGCTTATGTGGGTGAAATGAACATTAAGTTGTGAACATAGTAGGTTTAAAGGGAAATTAAGAATCCTTTAACAAATGCTTTAAACAAGAATGACCTTTAAGGTCACTATGCATAAAGAAATAACCAAAGACAGGGCATACCATAAACTTCTTTGATCAAATTTCACCAAGTAAACCCTAAGACAACAATCCAGAAAACCCTAGAGAGCAAGGAACTTGTAAATTCTCTAGTGATTTCACCTTCATGCAAAGAAAACATTCAAGATAACATATAGTAATGATCAAAGAGCAGGGAACTCCTAATTTCCTTAATAAAACTATAAAGACCTTCAAAGTGACCATTTAAAGATATACTAAAGGACAGGGCAAACCATAAACTTCTTTAGCCTAAACCCTAACCAGTACACTTCAAAGAAAGCCTTGAGAACAAAATTTCAAGCAAAACCAAAGGACAGGGCAAACCATTAACTTCTTTAGCCCTGCTCTACTGATTTAATCTCAAGGAAACAAACTAGATGGACATGGAGAAATAGGGAACTCCTAATTTCTTCAAGCAAACCTAGTAGAGGAAAACATTTAAACAATAGAAATCAAACATAATTAAGGTGCCTCTAAACAACATATCTTAACCTAAAATTTCTGTTCTACTGCAAGAGAAAGATACAAAATATGGAAACATAAGAAGACAAGTGTAAAATCAGAAAAAACATCACCATTAACCATGTTCATGAATCCTGAAAATGTGCTTGTCTCTTTGATATTCATTCCAAAACCCTCACAATCCTTTAAAGCCAAAAACTCCTTACAACTCAAAGTCTATGAAGTTTTATCTCAACAATCAACCAACATGAATAATGAGGCCTCCATGCAGTATCTAACTTGCAAAGGAGGATCAAAACACTAGCTAGGGTTTCAAAATATCATTAATTACACATAAATGTCATTTTTTCCTATGAGACCATGCAAGGCCCAAGGCACAAATATCCTATCTTAATAAATGAAAAAATAAATTCTAACATAACTCCTCATCTAACTCTGGAGTGATTTGCCTTCAAAACCCCCAAAATATATTTTTCAATAACTCCAAGTGTCTTTTTTTGACTTTATTTCAAGGGTGCAATGCCAAGGTTCAAGGGCGTAGTGCTAGGCCAAGGGCGCAGAGCCAAAACTGAGACAATTTCTCTTTTTGCAGCTAAGATTTGGAGGCCTTCCCGGTTTCCAAATGAGCTCCATGATAGCTCATTGGAAAGCCTGTCCTATATAGTTTCTAAAACTTCCTTTAGTTTCTATATTTGTGTCCATTTTCTTAGTCAAAACCCACTTTTTCCAATACTTCTAAGGGCGGATTGCCAGTGCTTAAAAGAGGGTAGAAAGGTGATTTTTTCCTTGTTTTTGGCACTTTTGGAGGACCAGTTCTACTCCAAATGACTTGAAACATTGTGAGGGTTATTTCCTTGGCCTAAGGATCGTGGAAATGTAAATTTTTCCTCCATTGGGTGCCCCAAAAAATAGGGCGATGTGCTTGGCCCTTTTTCTGCTGGACAAATAGTCAAAAACTCAAAAATTGCAAAAATGTGCCAAAATTTGGGATTTGTCCTGCTGATCATTTTTGGGATGCTTGGAGGGATGAATCAGAAAGAATGTCAAGTTTTTCTTTATCATTTACCTCTTTTATGGCTTGAATATTTTCAAGGGCTCTTTTGAGCTTGGCCCTTGCAATTTTGTTCCTCAAGGCATAATGCCTTGCCATCTTCTTCTGTAAGTCATTGTTTCTCTTTGCCTTATCAAGCTGATATTCTAGGTGAACATTGGCTCTCTCTAGCCAAGTTTCCCTATCATAACTGATCTCCATGGCAAGCAGCTCACTTGGAGTGAGCTTCTCTGCCAATGCTTCCTCTTGCTCTCTTTCCTTGCTAGAGCCTTCTTCAAGCCAATTGTCTTTGGCCTCCTCCTAGGAAGTTGTTCTTCCTCATCTTCCATGTCATCATGAATTTCCAAGACCTCATCTAGCTTAGCCTTGGCTTTTCCAGCCTCTTTCTAAGCTCTGATAGCTCTGATCTCATAGATGGCCTTCTCTGTCTCCAATTTCTTGTTTTCTGCCTCAAGGAAGTTTATGACATTCTTAGCCCTACCAAGATTTTCTTGCAGCTCTGTAATCTAACCATGTTTTCTTTTGAGCAGCATTTTTGTGGTCCTTTGCTTATTCTCATCATCATTGTCAAGGTGAATTAGCTGAAACTCTTGTTCAGTTTCATGTTCATCCTCTTTTTCATCAATGCCTTGCTCTACAACCTTTTCTTTACCTTTGTCAAGATGTTTTGTTGATGATGAAGGTAGGGCCCCTTCCACAATATGTGGAGAAAACACCTGCCTATGACCTCTTTGATAGGTCAAAGTAAGAGGCTCAATTTTACTCATATTAGTGCCATCTGTCTCACTGCTATCTGCCTCACTGCTCTCTGCCTCACTGACATATTAACTGCCATATGCCTCACTGCCATCTGCCTCACTGTTTGATGCACTAGTACCATGAGATGATGGTGAGGGATTGTGGAAAGGTGATGAAGGAGGATCATCATGGGGTGAAGAAATGTGAGTGAGTGGAGAGGTAGGATTAGCAGGAGGTGATGGAGTATTAATGGGAGGATGAGATGATAAAGGTGTATTTTGCTGATGATGGGCTTATGGAGAAATGAACACCTCATTGGAAATTAAGGTCTCCCATGGAATGTCTTTCTATTGTACTTGGTGCATAACAACCATTTTGATAAGTGAGTGATGGAAGAGGCTTTGCATCTGTTGAGGATAGTCTCTCTTTTGTACAATATAGGACATTTTATCGATTCTTCTATAGAGGTAATAGGGTATCTACAGCATCCTCACTCTAGTAAAATGCATAAGTAGCCTTATGTGGTAGGATTAAAGACGGGAGAACCTTCCCTCACATGTAAAATACTTCATGATAATTCTCATCATAGGTGCATATATATCAAGCAAATATGAGAAAGGAAAGATGGATTTGTTGTGGTCTTTATACCTGGGCTTTAGGTAGGGTTCAAAGTAGTTCATGTCTGGTTTTTCCTACTTGAACCATTTCTCACCCACACTTGGTATCCCAGTGGCATTGGAAATAGCATCTATAGATAGCTCAAAGGTGACCCCTGCAAGGTTAACTTGTTTTTCATGTAGTTAATTATAAAGAGTCTAGTTAGCTCAGGGTGGTTTTTCACCTGCTGCACCTTTTCACAAGAATCAAAGCATCCTACATACTTGAAACATGAAACAGTAAGGGGAGATAGCATTAGCTCTCTTGTAATGGGGGGGTTCAAATCTATTGATCTTTCCTCCTTTGTGATCATGCCTCCTTGGCATTTTTGCCTCCACATCACTGCCACTATCTCCCTCTCCTGACATTTTGAAAACTCTGTTTTTCCAACCCTAGAGTGTAAATGGAAATGGAATGAAGAGATGGCGATGAAATGGAAGTTTAGGCTAATGAGGGAATGAGTAAGTGAGGGTATATGTATATCAGGTTGAGTGAGAGGCTAAAAAACTTAATGAAAACCCCCAACTATGCAATTACCCTTTTTATCACTGACACTCTGTCTAGGAAGATGAAATGAGGTTGAAACAGTGATTTTAAGCATGAAATTTAGGGTTTCATTACCATTAACTAAGAATCATCAAATATCTTGAAAATGTGGTTAGGGCATCCACTTACCATTTATCAGTGCTTTGGAGGACCTTGGATAAAACTTGGAAGTATTTTGAGGTGATTTGGGTGGTAAAATTGCTTAGAAGGCCCTCCTGGCCATGGGCGCAGTGACAAGGCTGAGGGTGCAACGCCAAGGCTGAGCACACACCGCCTTTGCAAACTTTTTTGGGTCCTGTCAGGTAAGGGTGCAGCACCTTCCCCAGCATGCAGCACTCACTTCCAACCACGCCGAGCCAATGTAATTTGTATGGAGGAATTTTTCCAAGGGCGCAGCGCCTAATCCCAGGCGTGCAGCACCAGTATAAGTGCATAACGCCAAACAAATTTGCCCAATTTCACTTGTAAAACTCACAAATTCTCTTCTCATGAGTGTTCTTGATCCTTTGAAATGCAACAATGAGGCTTTTGAAATGCAATATTAGCTTCTATAGACATGGTATTTTTAATTAAACTTTTGCAAACCCACTTCCTAACGTTTTAAGTCTTTTTCACTTTCTCACTAATGTTCTTTGACTTTTTTCTTTCAGGTGACAGAAAACATTGAATTCAACTCTTCTTTTACTCAATTAGGCATGAAAATTTTACTTTGGAAACTTTGGGATTCAAACATAAAGAAACATATTCAAAAACCTCCTTTTTTCCCACCTTGGAGTTCAACTCATCATTTCACCTTCTTTGATCATTTTCATCAAAACCCTAGGTGTCTGGAGTGTTTTACAGCAATCATCAGTGTTGCCTTCTAAGTTCTCTATAGCCCTTTCAAGTTCATTCACTTCTGTCCAGTTCACCTTACCTTTTTCTAAATCTCATCAATAATATCCGATACACTTTCTTCATGTTTCTAATATACTTTCTTCATTTTTGGCCTTGTCTACCTTCTCCATGTCATTTCTGCAATTGATCATTGTTTCTGGCACTCTACTACACCATCAAGCTCAAAACCCTAGTTCTCTTCAAGACCAAGTGTTTCTTCTCTCCTTTGTTGTAAGTTGTTTTCATTAAGGATCAGACCACCTACCTATTTAGTACTTTCTACTGATAGACCTTTCAACACTCCTACAGAAGTGCCAAAGTTTGTCCATTTTCCTCATGTGCAGACTCTGAACTGAAGGGATAGTCTTCTTTGGAAATATTTTAGGTCCTTATTGAATAACCATGTCTTGACACTCTATTACATCCGAGCCAAATTCTAGCAAAGGGAAATCAGTGCCTGAAACATCCAAATACAACCTTAAAACATGCGAAACCCTAATGACCTAGTGGGAGGGTCCTTTGACCTAGTATTTGACTAAAAATTGGCTTGGAGGCTTTAAGTGAAAAACATAGTATTGTCAAAAGTGTTGTATTGAAGATCCAAAATCCAATGTACTTGATTTATCTAAAGAGCCTACATATATAGTTTTGAGACCATCAATGCTTGAGAAACCTAGGGAACATGGGAATGAGTAGGTTATAGGAAACCCTAGATAAAAAGTGGAGTTTATGGACAGGGTAAAAATAGGCCAATGAGGTTATAGGCAAAGAAGGAGGCTGAAAATGATAGGTATAAGCTTATGAGGAGTTTGTAGGAGCAGCAGGGTGACCATGAAATGGGAAACTGATAGAATAGTGAAAAATTGTCTATAAGGATAATGAAGGCAATGAGATTTTTGAAACTCACAATATTCTAGGAAGGTTGTTTTCAGAAATCTTAGAACCAATCTTTAGTCATCTAAAGAAATTGAAAAAAAATTATGACTAACACCAACTATGGTGCATGAACCAGAGAATGAGAGAATGTTGTGTAACTCATTCAAAAACTGAATGGGTACACTAATTTTCTAGTGTAAAATATGTAACTTCAGCCTGGGTAACTAGTTGCAAGTTCAGAATGCGTGTTCATGTTTTTTGTTGGAACGGGGTTCCCTAAGCTACGTTTCTTATATAATTTTGTAATAGTCGGTCTTGCGTAGGGGTTTTGGGGTGGTTCAATGCCCCCAATGTTTTGTAATGGGTTAAAGGGTAAACCTAGGGTCTGCAAACCACACTTTGCGGACCATCGAATAGAAAAGGCTACGATGATATAAATAGATAGATAGTTTGGTCTAGTAGGTAAGAAGAAGTAAGATTGATGCTACAAAAGAACTATTGAGATCTGTCTTGGGTTTTTTTGGGTTAGGACCTACTTTCGCAGGCCAAGGTCTCACCCGAAGTAGTATTGGAGGGTGTTGGAACTAGGTTTCCACACCCTGGGAGAGAGTAGGTAATTAAGGCGGATCTTCGTTGAACATCACAGAAAATTGT
This sequence comes from Pinus albicaulis, assembly GCA_034641835.2. Lineage (NCBI taxonomy): Eukaryota > Viridiplantae > Streptophyta > Pinopsida > Pinales > Pinaceae > Pinus > Pinus albicaulis. The sequence continues at coordinate 149,945,321 of CM076570.1, forward strand.
AATTGCAGCTAATTCATAGATCACAGATACATTCACAACATAAATCAATAACACATATGCACTTCAGTAATAAACATGATCAGTCTAGATATCACAAGATACTTCAAATAGATTATGCATTCATTAGTAGCCAAAAACCCAATTACAACCCAATACACAGCCCGTGCACACAACCAGCGGGGTCCACACACAACAGGACTGAGGATCTCCATGCACATAACCAGCAGGAGTCCTAACCCAAAACAACCCAAGACAAATATCAACAGTTCATCTATAGCATCAATCTTACTTCTTCTTACCTACTAGATCTAACTATATATCTATTTATATCATCATAGCCTTTGTTATCCGATGGTCCACAAACTGTGGTTTGCGGACCCTAGGTTTACCCTTTAACCCACTACAAAACATTCGGGGCTTTGACCTGCCCCAAAAACCCTGTGCAAGACCGAATATTATAAAATTATATCGAAAACGCAGCTTAGGGAACCCTGTTCCAATAGGCCCCCAACACAATCTTGTGACTCGTCTCGAGTCACAATGGCCATGGGGTTTGCATCTTCACCTAAAGCTGCTTGATTGCATTGACCAAAGGGGGCAACACTCCTTCGCTCTATGCAGTAGAATTTTGTGCAATATCCAGCAACTTCTGCGAATTTGGACCTTAAGTAGCAGCAATGACACTTTCTAGGGTCTGGTTCAGTTGTTTAACTGCAACATCCACTTCATGAGATAGCTTGAGGGCTTCATTGGCCCATGGCTTGAGGTGGTCACTGACAACCTTCTTTTTGTGGCAGAGCTCTTCGAGGTCATCTCTAAGTGCATGGCTGGTACGCAGTCGTGTGAGGCGTTGAGCTGGGATCAAAGTGGACTTATCAGCTTCTAGTTGTTCAAACTCTTCCTCCTTTTGGTACAATTCTTGAGTAAATTCATACAGGAGAGGATCGCATTGCACCTTATACCACAACTGCATAGTTGTCTCCAAAAATTCTTTGCCCTAAGTAATATGAGCTATAATGGAATTTGTAGCTTCAGTGACTAGTGCAACGCACTGGGCTCGTACCTCAAGTAGAGTTTCTGGCTGCAATTTGGCCTGGAAGGTAGAAATATTCTGCTTCGTCTCTGTCTAACAGTCTGAATCATAGTCCTAGAAGCCTTTAGGGCTGCAACAAGCCCCTCAATATTGGCCTGGGGGTAGTAGAAGTTGGGATATCTCCAATCACATCTACACATACCCTGCTGATCAAATGTTCCAACTCGGTCTGCTGCATAGCGACAAGGGTGCATGCAGCCTGTGCTTGGGACACCTCGGCGGTTTTTTCAATGATCGTCTACTCAGCTGTACTAAGCTACTAATGCACACGATGGTCTTTGTGCTGGATCTCCTCGAAGAGGGATGTATGGAGGACTTGCAATGGTTCGTGTGGAAGCCCGACCAAATCCAATTGCACCTTTGCACAGGCCTGGACTTGTGCATATAAGGCAGGCGAGCTCAAGGTGAAGGCTGTGTCGGGCAAGGAGTAGAGGGGGCTTTTAGTTGTGACGATCAGTTCACTGCTGGTTGTTGGGGGCATCCTCGCCTGAATCATGCTTGTTTGTAGGGTGTCGGTTTTGAGTCGCAGAGCTCAGAGCTCAGACTGGAGTGCAGTGACTGTGGCCTTATGCTTCTCTTCCAAAGCTAGCCATTTATCTTCTGAGGTGAGGGTGACTGCATCTGCGATCTGCTCCAGGTCTTCCTCCGTCAAAGTAACTTCAGTCTCCCTACCAGGCCTTGTAGCTCGTCTTTTCTTTCGTTGGCATTTGAGAGGGTTGGCGGTTTGTTTCATACCACACGGGGAGTCAACACCCTGCACATCCAGACCCCCTGTGTCCAGGTCCTACTGTGATTCCTGCTGCGATTCTGGCTCCACACCCTTCTTGGCATCCTTGCCATGTCCTTCTACCTCTTTGGTGGTATTAGGCGAGGTGGTCTTCTTGGTGCTTGCACCTGCAGTTTCAATTGTACCTGATTTGAAGCCCAGTCTTCAGTGTGATGGCCAAGTGGCAATGAGTCAGTCGATCTCCTCATCGGTGACCATGTAAGGCAGTGATACCCACATCAGATCCTTACGACCTCGGATCTGCACATTGTGCATCGTGACCTGGAACGCTGCGATGCTCTTGTACTTGTCGTAGATCATCGGTGACAGGCGTGGGTGGGAGTGGATTGCTACTATTATCACTCAGAAAAAATGAATCATCATTTGACAAAGTCCTAGAGGTTCATGTGTCAAAGGTAGGGTCAGAGAATTCATTTTTCATTACTTGGTCAAGGAAAATTTTTAATTTTTCTTATTTAGCCTATCCTAAGGTCTAAACCCACCCTCATTCAAATCCTTTTATGTCACATCAGTCATAATTTTCTAAAAAATTTCATTTCCCAAGTTTTTAGCACTGAAAAAAAATTCATTTTAGCCAAGAAACCACGCTTTTGTATCGAAATACATAGAGAAAATGCACTTTTCGCTACAAAACTGCTAATACTTTCATAGCGAAAATGCCCAGAAATACACTAGGTTCACTATGAAAGTGTCAAAATAGCTGCTAGGTGTCAGTAAATGATTGAAAGGGATTGGGTAGATTTCATTCGAGTCAGTTAGGGTTAATATCAAGGTACAATGGTCAGGCTGAAGTCATTATCGCCATTTTAAGCATGTATGAGGTCATCATTACCCTTTTGGCATGTATGTGTCATGATTTAAGAATGAGTTGTCATATAAAACATAAAAATTTATCCTATGTTTATATTTGTCACTCAAAATTAATTTTTGCATGTGAAACATCTCAATGTCACTGTTAGAGAGTTGCCTCATCACACCAAGCAACTTGTTGTCCAATTTGATTTACAAGTGTCACCTTTTTAAGAGGGAAGCTTGGCTATAAAAGGAGATGGTCATGTACAAGAGCACACAAAGGAGGCTCTGTGGATAAGATAGAAGATCATTTACCTTAATCTATTCATGGAAGACCCTAGGTTTGTTGAATCATGTATCAGTTCAAGTTGTTTTAATTTTCTGTTAGAGCTAACAAAGAAATTGTTGTGTTTTTTTATTGTTTGAGCAGTGATTTTAAAGAGAGGATTATGGATGAAAAGAGATGAATTTGGAAATAATGAGAGAGGTTATTTTCAAGCCTAGAACAAGGAAAAATAACCTCTCACTTTTCTCACAGGTGCTATTAGTTGGGCGATACAAGGATTTCTTTGAAGCCCTATTTTCAGAAAATAGAGTTTTCCTGTTTTACACATGTTTTGAAAATGCAGATTCTAGATAGCAGGAGATGGTTTTATAAAACCCAAGAGATTTTTTTCTTCTAAACATTCTTATTGATAAAATCCTCCTCCATTTTTTCAAACTATATGCTCTATTCTAAGACCTATTGTTCAGAAAAAATAGGAAAAATCTACACAGATGTTTTAAATATGAAAGGTGAGATTGATTGTTTCCTCATGTTTGATGAGGTATAGAACATGAAAAGAGGAAGAGAAAGCTGAAGGATCAGGTTAAAGACCTCCAAGAACAACTAGAACTAATCCATGAAGAGTTGGACAGGACGGGCCTAAAAATGACAGTAGTTGAGGAGCCAATAGCTCAACCCATCATCAATGAGGAAGAAACACCTCAAGGCTCATAGTTAGAGTTGGTTTATGTTTTGAAAGGTCAATGAAATGTTAGAAACAATTTTTTACAGCTAGAAGACATATTTTTGAAGTTAGGGAAAAATCTGGAATTTACATAGTTTTCAGTAGTTTCGTAGTGTTTCCTGGGCTTGAAGCCAGGAAAACGCTACGAAACCACCTGTAGCTTTCTTTTTGCTTGAAAAAAATAATTTGGTAACTTCTAAGGGTAGTAAATGATATGGAGGATGTGTCAAGGCATAATGAACACAATGCAAAAGGAAAGAATCAGAAAATTTGACGGCGAAGGGCATTTTCTGTATGCTACGAAACTGTCATACTTTCGTAGCGTGTTGTTTTGAAGGTTAATGAGCGAGATTTTCGGCAGTTTTGGACAGGTGGATACTTTCAAAGAGTCAAAGAAATATTTCAGCAGTCATCCAAGATTTGAAGACTATGAGATGAAGACAAGTCATCAGCCAAACCATTCGTTGAACATAAGGACCAGTTTTCCTTAAAAGTAGGGTTTGTTTCCAGATTTGGAGGAAGCTAATTAAGATGTCATGTAGTGATGAGTTCTATCATAGCCTATTCGAACATGTTAAGGATTAGTTGTCAAAGATGTAATTTTTTTTAGAGATAAGGTAGTTGATGTAATAACTAGTTGTTTGAGTCTTATTAGGAAAGGGACTGTTTAATAGAATAGCTATCATTTTCTCATTAACGTAGATGTTTTCTTGTTATGCAAGGTGTCATTAGGGAAAGTTCGATGAATCTAGCCAAGATGCAGATCATCTTTCATGTAACAAGTCTATTAAAGGGCAGATATTTGAATGGGTAAAAGGTTGTAGATTTTTTGGCAATATTGTTGCTTTATGTAAATTGACCGTTTTCAGTAATACAGAGGAATTTTACTTGACCAACCTAAGATTCTCATGGAGTTTTTAGTGTTTACTTGATCTTTACTTTCTGTGTACCATTTGCAGTGGTTTTCATCTTTAATACTCAGAATTCATAGGTGTATGCTCTGACTTACTTTATTAATGAACTGGCTATGTTATTTCATGTTTCATGTGTGATTTAACTCTACTAAAAACTCTTACCTGCCTCAGCTTCCATGTCAAGTGAACCTACCACTGAAATACTGAATGTGTTGACTCCATAAGCCCAATGAATTGCAGACTTGTACTATTTTCAACCTACATACATCACAATCAAGCTATTTTCCAAGTAGAGTTAGCCATCTAGATTCATCTTTATAAAATATCATTAACCCCTTTTGAGGGAGCCCTCTCAGACTGAAGAGGCTAAGTTTCAGTCACAAGTTGGTTTGAAACAGTTACATGAAATTGTCTAATTAGCATCCAATCAGGTGTAATTTTTTGATAACAGCTGCTGCGAGCCCACTCTGAAATAGGACCCAGAAGACTTTATTATCCTCAATGCATTTCTCATCCTTTGAATCCCACAAATTCACGTATCACGCCCCCTTGCACATGTCTAGCTCGAGCTCAGGGAGGACCGAGTCTTTAGGGGCTTCCCATGCGACCAACGTGATTAGGAGTAGCATCCATGAGTAGAAGAATGCCCTTCCATGATCCTAGGCCTCGCGCACATTCTCCAAAATATCGTTGAAAAGGAACTAGTACCAGTTGAAGCAGACCCCTTTTTCAAAGCGGCCAGCCAACTGAATGAAATAAGCGACGACGGTCGCAACCTGGAACTTGCACATCATTTTACATGCCAACAACAAGGTACCCATGCATGCTTCGGGGTCGCTAAAGGTTTTCGTTAGGAACCCCCTAGTATTCTGCTCAACATGGTAGTTGTCGCACACCTTATCAGTGATATGTTGCTCATAATTCTTGCCAATGCGCTCCATGGGATTCGTCCTTTCCATGGGGAGACCAGTAATACGGTGAATGAGGGCGGCATCAATGGGAATTTGGTCCTGGATCCAAAATTTTCTGTCATGGATCACGACTAGCAGGTGTCATGCAATTCAGTTAGTTATACTGTACCGGCCAAAATGAGGCATTCGCGGCAAGTTTAGTAAACCTGATTTAGCTAGCCTACACGCCCACGACATTGGGATGACCCGTAGCATGTCATCCTCCAGTATTATTTCAAGGTACAGCTCAGGTGCCAATTCGGGGAAGGAATCCAGGTTATCCAAGTCATGGTCATTGAACTTAATTGAGGAAAGCTTGCCATGTGCTTCTCCAATTAAAGGGACTTCACCCAGAATCAATGGAATTTGCAGGTAAGCACGCATTCCTTCAAGGTTCTTAGGTGTGTGCACTGAGGGCCGATGAGGCCGAACATAGGGTGGAATCCAAGTGATTAGTTCAGTGATCCTGGCCTCTGTAATATCCCAAAATAGGGACAATCTAAAAAAATAAGAATATCTTAAGATATTCAAAAGTTGGAGCTACAACAACTCTTGAACATAATAATAGATTTTAGTGACAAATATATTCATATGATTTTTCCAAGGACACATAGCCATCAAATGAGTGCAACAGCAGCAAAATAATAACTTCTACTCATTCCCAAGTGGGGAAAATGCAGCAATTTGACCCTGAAAATGTTATTTCTGAATATCTACATTTTTACTGGGTGAAATAACTCTTGGTTACCTTAGCATATGATGTTAGGCCCTCACATACAAAAGGGTATCAGAAATAAATTCCTTTTGATATGTTAAACAAACCTCCCAGTTTCATATCAGCTTAAAAATAGCCAAATCCCATGACTTATGTTATGCAGAAAAAGACTGAAGCATGTACACCATTATTTTATGAGGGTTTCTATAGTATAATGATAAAATAACATTTATCTAGAACTTAATAGATCAATATGCCAAGAAAATGAAGATCTGACCTCCTTATTGCATTATAAAGGTAACCCGACAAGGGTTTCTTGAAAGCATGAGTACAAAAAGAGCAGATATGAATATCCAGCTTCAAAAATTGTAGTCTCACTGCAAAATTACAAAAATATAGCTGAAAAATACAAAATAGGGATGATAATGCCTTCCTCTAGCTTTCTGGGAGAAGGGTTGGCCCTTTCCCTAGGAAACTAGCTCAGAAACAAGGGCCTTAACCCTGCTGCAATAACTCTATGAAAAATGGCGCAATTTCTGCAAGGGACTGCGTTCTAGGAGATGAGGAGTGCTTTGGCCTAATTCCAATATGTGAAATATGCTCATAAATACTCCTAGCTTATTTCTCAAGAGAAGGAAGGCACCTTCTACGGAGAAACTGATCCGAAAGTGGTGTGACAAGCCTCCACTGCACACCCTGCAACTCAGCAATATTTTTCTGCAGAAACAATGTTGGGACTGAAGAATGGTGCTTGGCATCAAGCTTGGATTTGGAGCAATACAGAACAAACTCTCCCAAGAGGCTTGTCAAGGGAAGAGGTGGGATTCCCACTCGGGAACATCCTGTGCTCAGCAACACTGCACCCTTCTAAACAGCAAGAGGATGCCAAGTCTAAACAAACAAGATCAAATATCAAGTACTAAACATGAATAGCAAAGGATCCCATCCTCTCCATATATATCAAGTGAACCTCTCCACGTTGGGTCCCATCCACATGTGCCATCAAGCTCATGCAAGTTGTCCTCCACCAAAACTGTGATGTCCATCAAGGTTGTTCAATGTATCTAGACAGCTTTGTTGACTTGGTCAAAGTTGACTGAATCAACATGATCCCATATTTGTTCACACCCAAGGGTGCTCAAATTAGCTGCTTATTCTTACTCCTTTCACATTAGGAGTGTTGTTGACCCTATAAATAGGTTAATGGGCATCCCTATCCATTTATTCACCTACCTAGTGATAAAACAACTCTAATATTCCATTTAGCTTGGAGGCTAAAATTTTGGAATATTACAGTTCTCCCCTAAAAAATGTTGCTTGTCCTCAAGCAATTGCATAAGGAGAGAAAAAATCCTCCCCTCCTCTTCTTGTGGCCTCCTCATCAAAAGTCTCCACCACTGCTCAGAATGATCTGCTACAAATCTGCCCTCCAATGTTTCCTCCCAAGCATGCAAAACCATATGGCTTACATCATCAAAAGGTGGACGATGTAAGTGGAAACTTCCCTGTTGTCCAATGGCCTCCTCAAGGTAGGAGTGATGATGAACATGGGGAATATTATTCCCAATGAGTGACTTCCACACACATGCTATCATCCAAATGAAATGAGCCAATCTAGTTAGCTCAAAAATATCCTCAACCCCTGGTTCATACAATGTGTTGGGGCTGCATGGAGAGATTGGATCCTCCCACCCAAGTGGTTTCTCTCTCCACTTATGGTAAGTATGGGGCTGCATGGAGAGATTGGATCCTCCCACCCTAGTTTTTTCTCTCTCCATTTATGGTAAGTATGGGGCTGCTGCTAATCTTGGGTTGAAATATCATGACCTCCAAGAGTGGCCCAAGCTACCCCATCAAGCAAATAAACCATGAAGTGCCTCCTCCAAAAACTCAAGTTCTCCAAATGGCTCCTCCCACATGAAGAAGAGAGATGTAATTTGGCAATCATGGGCTTCCCATTGCTTCTCCTAAAACATGCATCATGCAAAGTAGGGAGAATCATTCTCCCAATGGGCATCTTCAACTTATATTCCACTCTCCAAACAAATCTTCCCATGAATCTAGAAATATCAGCAATACATGGAAGCAAAAACCAATAAAAACAAGTTGTCACATGACAACCGAAAAGTGGATCATTGTCCCATACAAGGAACCAGCACAATGCATTCCTTGCCTGCCTCAAATCAAACAAAAACAAGTGCTTTTCTAGCCACTTGTTTGCTGCCACAATCATCTTACAAGTTATAAACATGCAAGTACAAAGTGGTGTCAATGGTGCACACCAAATATCATGTGGCTTCCCCCACAAACCACAAATGAGATAGCCAATCTCAATGCTACAAATGGCTTCAATTAAATCATTATACAATATGAAAGAAGGAGTAATCCTCTTTGGTACAATATGTTTCTCATATAAAGAAAAGAAGTACAAAACATAAATTGAAATTTCACATTCTCCATTATGTACTTGAGGTATTGAGCTGAAATGGCTCAACTGGAAATCCCCCCTCACGCCAAAAGAGTATGGAGTGGCTGTGACATCCTCTCTATCACCATCTGGGCTATGCATCTCTCCATATGTTGAAATATGTCATGTTGAATTCCCTTCCAAATGAACTCCTCCATCAAAGAAAAATATACATCAAAGTGCATAGAAAAGAAGTTATCATGTGTTGCATGCATCAACTTCTCCTTAAGACTAGAAGCTCTAGTCAAGAAGACTCTTCCATGAGAATATATTACCACATCATCCACCATGTATCTATCATCTCCATCTGGGTCATCAAGAATCATGCAAGCACCAAGATCCTTGGAGTACTCTACCAAGAGTTGAGACCTCCAGTATGGATCAATCCTCCCAACAGACAGCGTTGGTGATCTGGCATGTGAAGCTCCCCTCATGTTGTTGCCTGCTACTTTGACATCCCCCATGCCAAATTCTCCCTCAAAACTCTTCACCTCTCCAAAATCAAAGATTTGTGAACCAACTGGAAATATTCCTCTTACCAACTTATAATCTGGTGGCCTCCCCAGTGGAATGCCTCCATGTAGTGAGACATCCATGGCAAGAGAAGGCTGTTCATATGGTTGGGAAACCTTGCCCTTGCCCTCATAGTGTAAACCATTCTCTCTCCTCCTTCCACCAGCTCTTTGAAATAGATAGGGGTGTGTTCTTTTCATCAAATGATGATGGCTTTCCTCCCTACCTTCTCCTTCCATCAATATCATCTCACCATCATGTTGCTCATTGATTTTACTTTGCCTTCCATATGTGAGATCCTGGGGAACTTCTTGCAATGACACAAGAAATCCTCCTGTCGGAGCATGGGCTCCCCCTTCCTCTGCATGAGGCACTAGATATGCTTTAGATGTGACAGCGTTGTAACCCTCGACCTTCACTTCATCTTCAATATGAATAGGAGGTAACTCCTCAATAAGTGAATCCTTCTTTGCAAAAGGAACCTTCATGCCCTCTGGTCCAAGGTTATGAAACAAGGATCTTGCCTCTTGCAAGGTATCATGCAAGTTGTGATCTCCTCCAATAGGTTTCTGAAGTGGTTTTGATTTTACAGGTTCTCCCAACTTATGCAAAAGTTTCATTGGTTTGATTATCTCATGTTTTTCATTAAACCTTTATACCAATATTTTAGTGAACTTTCCAAAAGGAGTATTAACATTTCTCAATGAAAATGACTCAAACATCCACCAAGCATAGGCCTTACCTTCGAAGTGCAGTGCTGCAACTCTGATGGCTTCATCTTCAAAAACTTGGTGTTGCTGCAAATAAGTACACAACTCCTCCACCCAAGCTTTGGCGGAACAAGTTGGGGATCCATGGAAGGTAGATAGAGAAAATCTATCCATGTCATGCAGCTTGCTCTTCTCCACCTTGATCTTGAAAAACTCTTTGAAAGCAATATGATCTCTAAACTTTTCAGCTTGAAATTCATACTCTTGGAAACAATTACTGAGATTTCCCCTCTCCAGCATTTTCTTTTCTTTCATCTCTTTCATAGCAGATCTGGGCATTTGACTGCACTGTGCATAATAGGGTGTAGCTGCATGCTCACACCTATCATGTGCCAATCTAGATCTGGCTCTAGATCCAAACTCCTCAGGAGATCCCATCTCTCCTCTCATCTTCTTAATATTTTCATCGATGCACTACATAGATTTTGGAAGAAGCTGTGTAAGCCTATCCTCCTTTCTTCCTCCACGTAATGGAGTATTATTTATGTTAATATCTCCTCCTTCTGATATAATCATGGCTGAAATCCATAGGCTGAGCCAAAACTATGCTCTGGTACCACGGTAATATCCCAAAATAGGGACAATCTACAACAATGAGAATATCTTAAGATATTCTAAAGTTGGAGCTACAGCAACTCTTGAACATAATAATGGATTTCAGTGACAAATATATTCATATGATGTGTCCAAATACACATAGCCATAAAATGAGTGAAACAACAGCAAAAGAATAACTTCTACTCATTCCCAAGTGGGGAAAATGCAGCAATTTGACCCTAAAAACGTTATTTCTGAATATATTCATTTTTACTGGGTGAAATAACGCTTTTTTCCCTTAGCATATGATGTTAGGCCCTCACATACAAAAGGGGATCAGAAATAAATCCCTTTTGATATGTTAAACATACCTCCCGGTTTCATATCAGCTTAAAAATAGCCAAATCCCACGACTTATGTTATGCAGAAAAAGACTAAAGCATGTACACCATTATTTTATGAGGGTTTCTATAGTTTAATGATAAAATAACATGGATCTGTAACTTAATAGATTAATATGCCAAGAAAATGAATATCTAACCTCCTTATTGCATTATAAACGTAACCCGGCAAGGGTTTCTTGAAAACATGAGTACAAAAAGAGAAAATCTAAATATTCAGCTTCAGAAAATGTAGTCTCACTACAAAATTATATAAATATATCTGAATAATACAAAATATGGATGAGAATCCCTTCCTCTAGCTTTCTGGGAGAAGGATTGGCCCTTTCCCTAGGAAACTAGCTCAGAAACAAGGGTCTTAACCCTGCTGCAGCAACTCTATGCAAAATGACACAGTTTCTGCAAGGGACTACACTGTAGGATATGAGGAGTGCTTTGGCCTGCTTCCAAGATTTTAAATATGTTCATAAATATTCCTAGCTGATTTCTCAAGAGAAGGAAGGCACCTTCTACTGAGAAACAGATCCGGAAGTGATGTGACAAGCCTCCACTGCAACACCCTCCAATTCAGCAATATTTTGCGGTAGAAATAACACTGGGACTGAAGAATGGTGCTTGGCCTCAAGCCTGGATGTGGATCAATACAGAACAAACTCTCCCAAGAGGCCTCTCAAGGGAAGAGGTGGGATTCACGCTTGGGAACACCCTGTCCTCAGCAGCACTTCACCCTGCTAAACAGCAAGAGGATGCCAAGTCTAAATAGACAAGATCAAATATCAAGTACTAAGCATGAATAGAAAAGGCTCCCATCCTCTCCATATATAGCAAGTGAACCTCTCCACATTGGGTCCCATCCACATGTGCTATCAAGCTCATGCAAGTTGTCCTCCACCAAAACTGCGCTGTCCATCAAGGTAGTTCAATGTATCTAGACAGCTTTGTTGACTTGGTCAAAGTTGACTGAATCAACATGATCCCATCTCTGTTCACACCCAAGGGTGCTCAAATTAGCTGCTTATTCTTACTCCTTTCACATTAGGAGTTTTATTGATCCCTCTAAAGAAGTTAATGGGCCTCCCTACCCATTTATTCACCTACCTAGTTATAAAACAACCTTAATATTCCATTTAGCTTAGAGGCTAAAATTTTGGAATATCACGGCCTCTTCCTGAGCAGACAGAGGTCTCTTCATTGGGTTAGGAGAACATTCCTGGGGCACCATTCGGAGGGACTTTACATTCCGAGGGGAGGTGTCTGGCTTCCCTCTAGCCCATCTCATAGCCCTCCCCTTCCCTTGCTCTTGGCCTTTCCCTTTACCCTATTTTTTCTCATTTGATCATCAAATCGTCACAAAAGTTGTAGTCCTCGGATAGAGCTTTCTAATGATGTATCATGTGTGTCAAACGGAGATAGTATGCCAAAGTTACGTCCCTGGGAAGTTGAAACACCAATTTACCCAAACGGGGCCCATAGTTTTGGCGCTTCATCTCCTAGGGTAAGGTTTTTGGGATGTTTAGGGTTCTCCATTGTTTCTCAATAATAAATAGGCCCTCGCGCCTCATTGTAAAGCAGTTCAGAGGTCTGTAGCCACCACATCTCTTCTGAGAGATAGCTACCAGTACCCTAGCTAGTTTTATTTCCATTGTCTGTAAGCAAATTTCAGTTCTTTGATATTAATGAAATGAAGTGTTATTTCCGCTGCATCTCTGTATTTATGGTTATTTGTTTATTCTGTTGCGTTCCTGCATAAATCCGGATCAGTGGTATCAGAGCGGTCTGCTTTTTCTCGATCCTTCTTTGCATGTCCCCAACGAGGTCGGGGTATAAGGAGCTAGGGCTTGATCTGGTGGAACCTTTGCAAGATCAGCCTCGCAAACCTCGACGGACACCCATGGGGGACGAAAAGAAAGATGAGGGAGCAGGAGATCCTATCAAAATATTTCTTGAGGAGGCCCTCGAAAAACAAAGGAACGCGATGATGGATAACTTTGTTCAGATCCTTCAACGGCTGCCCACCGGCGGCGCATCTGCATCCAGTAGCCACTCTGGAGTTGCGACTCCCTTTAAGGTACAAGTAAATTTTGACATTCCCATATTTGAAGGTCAAATAGATGCAGATGCCGTAGATAGATGGTTGAATCTATTAGAAGGATATTTCTCTGTTCATGACTTTTCAGACCGGGAGAAGATTATTTTTGCACTCTTCAAAGCTACCCCCCATGTTAAGGACTGGTGGGAAACCTACTGTGAGAACAAGGACCAGACAGAACCCTCTCTGTTCTCGGCCGTACCAACTTGGAATTCTTTCCGAGACGCCGTCAAGGAACAGTACTATCCCGTGAGGAGCTATGAGGACAAGTACATACAATGGACCACGCTGCGACAACAAAGGGATCAAGATGTGCACGAGCTGACGAATCTGTTCCATACCCTGCGCACAAAGTTGGGTATCAAAGATTCAGAGAAACATTTGGTGCTAAAGTATCGCAGCTGTCTGCACAGATACATTCGGGAGGAAATGGAGTTCCTCGACATCTCCTCGCTTGGTACGGCATACCGGTATGCTGCCAAGATTGAGCAGAAATTCAAACAGAAGAAGCGAGACTTTGGATCTGCGAATCAAAAGCAAGGGAAAGGTGCTTCCAAACTGCAGAACAAAGGACAGAGCCAAGGCATGGCGGCTAAAGACAACCCGTCAAAGCCACGGGAAAAGAACAACACCGCAAAGCCAAAGAAGGACACGGGAAAGTGGTGTGAGTTCCATAAGAGCTCCACTCACAACACAAGTGAGTGTCGGGCCAAGCAATCGCTAGTGGCCGAGATGAGGGCTTCTGAGTCAGATGCATGCTCTGACTCTGAATCAGAACCTGAAAAGGCGAATGAAAAAGGGAAACAGATTATTGATGTGGAGCCCAATGCCACTGTTGCCACTGCAAAGATCCAAAAGGAGGAACCGGAAGATCCAGAGGAGGAGGAACGTCTCTTCCACTCCCGGATGTGGGTAAAGGGCTCCCCGGTACAGTTCATTGTCGACAATGGGAGCCAAAAGAACCTCATTTCAGCAGACGCCGTGAAGCGGTTGGGCTTGCCGACCACAGCTCACCCACATCCATACACCATTGGGTGGCTTCACCAAGGACGAGATCTCCGCGTTAGCCAACAGTGCCACCTTCCCTATAGCATCAAGCCCTTCACGGATGAGGTATTATGTGACGTTGCTCCTATTGATGTTTCTGATATATTATTAGGACAACCATACTTGTGGAAGCGTCATGCTGTGTATGAGTCTCGACCTCGTGCTGTTATTATTACTTTGGGAAGTAAGTTGTACAGGATACCAGAGGTACCACCTCCTACGACTGTCTCTTTGGTTATTGCAAAACAATGTAGTAAGCTCATTTCCCAAACCAGGAAATTTGTTTTCCTGATGATCCGCCCCCAGGGAAAGAAGAAGACTGTGGCCACGACCTCCAGACAGGGCCCCTTTGCACGACAACAACAAATGGATAAGGTCGTGGAGGAGTACGGGGACATCTTCACCTCACCCACGGGGGTTCCTCTGCACTGCCAGGTCAAGCACCCGATTGATCTGACCCCAGGTGCGCCGCTACCCAATGGACCGATCTATCGACGCTCTGTTCTGGAAAATGATGAAATCAAAAGGCAGATTCAGGAGCTGTTGCAGAAAGGTCACATCAGACCAAGTTCATCGCCTTGTGGGAGCCCGATCGTGTTGGTACAGAAGAAGGATGGGACGTGGAGACTCTGTATTGACTATCGGGCGCTGAACAAGATCACTGTCCGGAATAGGTACCCAATCCCACGGATTGATGACCTTCTGGACCAACTCCAAGGTGAAAAATATTTCAGTAAGATCGACCTGAAGTCTAGGTATCACCAGGTACCAATTGAACCCTCTGATGTGTGGAAGACTGCCTTCAAAGCTAAGGAAGGCCTTTTTGAATGGCTGGTCATGCCTTTCGGGTTGACGAATGCTCCCGCAACCTTCATGGGGATGATGGACGACATCTTGCGGCCATTCACCAACTCATTCGTAGTGGTGTACTTGGATGACATTCTGATCTTCAGCAAGACTTGGGAAGAGCACCTTCATCACATCAGACAAGTCCTCCAAACACTGCGGCAACACAAGTTGTGTGCCAATTTGGAGAAGTGCACGTTTGGCATGACCCAGGTTCAATATCTGGGATACATTATTGATGAAAGGGGGGTGCATGTGGATCCAGACAAGATCCAAGTCATTCGAGATTGGCCAGCCCCGACTACTATAACAGAGCTTCGCAGCTTTCTGGGTCTTGATAATTTCTACCGTAGATTCGAGTTGGGATTCTCTCATATCACTTGGCCCTTGAGTCAAGTCACCAAAGGAGGAGCGAGAGAAAAATTCTTTTGGTCAGAACCTCAACAGAAGGCGTTCAAAGAATTGAAAAATCACCTCTGTTCTGCCCCAGTGCTCACCTTACCAGACTTGCAGCAGCTATTTGAGATCGAGACAGATGCCTCTGACTATGCTATTGGGGCAGTTCTTACTCAACAGGGACATCCAGCGGCATATCACAGTGAGACATTTTCTGAGACAGTTCGCAAGTATCCCACATATGACAAAGAAATGTATTCCATTGTACAAGCCTGTCGACAATGGAAGCATTACATTTTGGGGAAGGAAACAATCATCCACACAGACCACCGGCCCCTGCAGTTCATACAGACACAAGGGAAGTTGCAGAATGATCGCCATCAGAAGTGGTCCACATATCTGCAACAGTTTCATTTGAACATCAAGTACAAGAAGGGTATCACCAATAATGTTGCAGACTGCCTCAGCCGACCACCGATCGTGGCGCTCACCACCGTGCTCAACTCTTGTGGGCACGAGACTTCTGATTGGCCGCTTCTCTATGAGAGTGACCCAGAATTCGGCCACACTTACAAGGCACTCTTAGGGGGCACGCAAGTTCCAAATTTTCACCTCCAAGATGCACTTTTATGTCACCTGGGACACCTTTGTGTTCCTTCAAGCGAGCGTGCCAAGATGATATGGGAAGCACACTACAGTCGAGTCGCTGGGCATTTCGGGGTCGAGAAAACAATAGCAATACTACAAAAGTATTTCTATTGGCCGAACCTTCGAAAGGATGTCAAGAAGCACATCAGATCCTGCACTGCTTGTGCCATTGCCAAATCGACCATCAAGAAGCAAGGCCTATATACTCCTCTACCTACCCCTAGTCGACCTTGGGAATCCATCTCCATGGATTACATGTCGGGCCTGCCTTCTACTAAGCAGGGAAATGACTGTGTTTTTGTGGTCGTCGACAGATTCTCGAAGATGGCCATTATGGCGGCCTGCAAGAAGAATATCACAGCAGAAGCCACTGCTAAACTCTTCTTTGAGCGAGTGTGGGTGCACTTTGGGATCCCACAGTCTATCATATCAGATCGGGATAGCAGGTTCCTCAACACATTTTGGTCCAGCCTCTGGTCAATGTTGGATACCAAGCTCACCAAGTCCACAACTTTCCATCCCCAAACAGATGGCCAGATAGAGGTCATCAACAGAATGCTTGTACACATTCTGCGCATGTACAATTCAAATCATCCACGCACATGGGACGTTCGGGGTCGAGAAAACAGTAGCAATACTACAGAAGTATTTCTATTGGCCGAACCTTCGAAAGGATGTCGAGAAGCACATCAGATCCTACATTGCTTGTGCCATTGCCAAACCGACCATCAAGAAGCAAGGCCTATATACTCCACTACCTACCCCTAGTCGACCGTGGGAATCCATCTCCATGGATTACATGTCGGGCCTGCCCTCTACTAAGAATGGCAGTGACTGTGTTTTCGTGGTCGTTGACAAATTCTCGAAGATGGCCATTATGGCGACCTGTAAGAAAAATATCACAGTAGAAGCTACTGCTAAACTCTTCTTTGAACGAGTATGGGTGCACTTTGGGATCCCACAGTCTATCATATTAGATTGAGACAGCAGGTTCCTCAGCACATTTTGGTCCAGCCTCTGGTCAATGATGGACACGAAGCTCACCAAGTCCACATCTTTCCACCGCCAAACAGATGGCCAGACAGAGGTCGTCAACAGAATGATTATACACATTCTGCGCATGTACAATTCAAAGCATCCACGCACATGGGACGAGAGCCTCCCTTATGTACAACATAGCTATAACCGGGCTCTCCACAGTTCAATTGGCCATAGCCCCTTTCAGGTGGGCTTGGGATTCCAGCCCACGCTGTCTCGAAACGGTCCAAGCCATGCCATTTGCGGTTTGCTCGGGAGCCGATTCGGTGCACGTCCGGTCTGAGAGTTGACAAAGCAAGTAGCTTCATGGCGCGGCCTAACACATGCGCGAGTTCATGGTATATTGGAAACCCCGATGCGAGTACGAGCGAGCGCCATGATCGGCACGGGTACCACACAACTCGGGTGGGCGACAAAGTATGGCTACATTTGCGGAAGGAGCGCCTCATTGGACCCCACCGCAAGCTTCCCCCGCTCTGATACTGGCCGTACACCATCACCAAGGCTGTAGGGAACAATTCCTTCGAGCTCAGTATTCCACCATTCCTGGGTCTGCACCCAATCTTCAATGTGGATCGCCTTCGTCCTTACTTTCCACCTCTGCGGACACCTCGGACATTTGCGGAACAGCTCACACCAACGAGTTAAACCCGGTACATGGAACATGCCACCACGAATTGTATCATGGACATGCAAATCAAGAACACTCGTCGACAACGGATCAGATGTAAATGATTCGAAGACGCCAACTCTTTTGCACCAAGGAAAGTGGTTCACCGGGGACCAAGTTCGAGCGAGAAATTTCCTCATCTCATGGAGGAACTTAACGCAATGGGGACCATTTCTTCCTAAGGGGGAGGAATGATCCGGTCGATAAATATTGGTGGCTTTTAGCCTATTCCACTTGGGCCCCCACCATTGTCTCTTTCGGTTTTCGGTTTTTGGCATAACTTACTATTTTTAGCGGGTTTTAGGTCCCCGAACTTCGGGAGCCGTTTGAGGCCCTAAACGACGTTTTTTGGGTATGAGATTTGTTACGATTTGATCATCAAATCGTCACAAAATTTGTAGTCCTCGGATAGAGCTTTCTAATGATGTATCATGTGCGTCGAACGGAGATAGTATGCCAAAGTTACGTCCCTGGGAAGTTGAAAGACCAGGCACCCAAACGGGCCCATAGTTTTGGCCGCTTCATCTCTTAGGGTTAGGTTTGTGGGATGTTGAGGGTTCTCCATTGTTTCTCAATAATAAATAGGCCCTCGAGCCTCATTGTAACTCGGTTCGAGCTGTAGCCGCCACATCTCTTCTCGAGAGATAGCTACCGGTGCCTAGCTAGTTTTATTTCCATTCGTACGTAGTAATTTCGGTTCTTTGATATTAATGAAATGAAGTGTTATTCCTGTTGCATCTCTGTATTTGTAATTTATGTGTTTGTTCTGTTGCGTTCACGAAATCCGGATCAACGTAATCGAGGCTACACATTTAGAAGCTAGAGGAAAGAATACTTTTGATGAGGATAGTAATTTCAAAAACAAAGGAAAGAAGAGAATTGCAAATTCAAGAAAAGACAAAGGAAAGTTCTTTTGCAAGAACTGTTCGAAGACAAGTCATGATGAAGATCATTGTTGGAAGCTTCATCCTGAACTGAAACCAGAAAAATACAAGAACAAAAACAAGACCAAAGAAAAGGAGAAAACTGTAGCAACAGTTGAGCAAGACTTAGGGTCAGACTCAGGAGATGAGACAAAAATCATAGCCATGGTTTTAAAGAACATTAAGGGGAAAGAAGTGGTGCAAGACACAACTCCCAGTTCTAGCTCTTTGAATTGTCACAAAGATACTCATGAAGAAAAGAGGAGGATAGAGCTCTTCCATGTGAGGGTAATTTCAAAACATACCAAAATTGACACACTGTTTGATAGTGGGTCACAAGCAAATCTTATATCTGAATATTTGGTCAAGCAGCTTAAACTTGAGACCATTCCACATCCGAAGCCTTATCCACTTGGATGGATATGCAAGGATGCCAATTTGAAAGTCTCAAGGAAGTGCATATTGCACTTTGCAATAACTGCACACTTTATTGACACAGTGGAACTTGATGTGGTGCCGCTTGATATCTCAGGTATTGTTTTGGGAAGTCCTTATTTATTTGACAGGAATGCTGTATTTCATCGCCATGAAAACAAGTATAACTTGTTCAAAGATGGTAAAGAATACATTGTGAGAGCTCACAAGAAGAAGCTGGAATCTTCTTTACTCCATGCAAGTCAATTGAAAAGACTGGTTAATGCAAGTCAAAGTGTAACTTTGTTAATGTTGAAATGACCAGATTTTGAGAATTCACCCTTTTATGATGTTGCTAATGATATGTCTCAGTTTGATAATAGTTTGTCTTTGAAATAAGATGATGTTATGTTGCGAAAATTACCTTTTGGGTCAGCCAATGCAATGAATGAAGTGTCAAAGAAAAGCAGTGCAAGCAAGGACACACCATTCAACATGGGAAAAAGTTGGTTTCAGAATGGTAGAATTCACCATGGGAACAATTTGCAAGGTGAAAGTTATTTTAAGTATTCTGGGAAGTTTGATTAGTGTAGAAAAATTTTGTTTTTTGCAAATTACAATTGTTGTTTTGCAAATTTTAATAATTTGCATTATGACTCCATCAATCTTAGCAATGGTCGAACAGTTGATTCCAGAGACAGATTATCATTTTCTCAAAAGATTCATTTGATGAAATCGGGTAGATTTCAGTTATTCAAGGGTGGAAGAGTGCAGAATTAGTCTCCACATCATCAGTTTCAGTAATCAGAAAGCTTTTGAGGGTCCAAAAGCTTCCCATTTGGGAGGTGTGATCAGGAGATCAAGTCTCTTGTAGAAGAATGCTCAAAAATGAAGTTGCTCAGAATCGGTCCAAACTAGATCGACTGGAAAAAGCTTGGAAAAAAAATCCTGTAGACTTGAACAACACTGAAAACCGACGTCGTATGAGGAAGATATTCAGCTTTGAAGTTTGCCAATTTCAATTAAAAAATGGCCAAAATTGACTTAAATTTTTTTTTTAATTAAAAAAAGAATATTCCACAGAATATTCTCAGAATATTTTGTGGAATATTCCACAAAATATTCTGTGGCATATTTCGCATGTGGCCAATCAAAAGGCGCCACGTGGCCAGCCTAAAGGCCGCCACGTGGCCCCAAGATTCATATGAAATTGGCATTCAAAATTATGTTTTGGTCGCGGTGAGGTTCGACCTCGGGTCAGGGCGGACAAAGACAAGTGGCTTGACCATTGGGCCACTGCAATAGTTTTTGAAACCATTGGATTCAGGATATTATTTAAATGTTATATTTTGTGTGGGACGTGGTCCCGTGGACACGCACCTAGGGCACACTATATTTAATACATATTGTTATAAACATATCCAATGCTGATTATAACTCAAAGTTTTAAAATGATTTTCGGAGGTTGTGGTCACGTGGACCCTTATCTCTTTAGACCCTCCAAATTCGGTGATAATTTTGGTGGACCCCAAATTCAGCGCCTAACTCCAGATTTGTCGGTGCTATCTGGCAGTTAGCCAGATTTAGCTGGAGTTTTTCTAGGTGACACTGGGCAAACTTCAGTTAGCCATAACTTTGGCTAGGGAAGTCCATTTGGGACGAATTGTTTTTTGATTTTGGGGTATTGAAGCATTATGGAGCTGTTGGGATAGGTTGTAGAGCCATCAGGGTGCTCTATCAGTGATTTTACCAACGATTTTGGTTGTGGAGCCACTATGGCCGAATGAAAGATCAGCTGTGTTGGACTATACTTATCCAATGGAGGTGAATGAATAGTCGATTTATACTGATTTCAGCCTTCTGTTTCTGAATTTGTAGCTTATTTTTCCTTTTGAGGATTTCTACACAGTGTAATTCTTAATTTGAGCATTAATGAAAAAGG
The DNA here is from genome assembly GCA_034641835.2 of Pinus albicaulis. Classification (NCBI taxonomy): domain Eukaryota; kingdom Viridiplantae; phylum Streptophyta; class Pinopsida; order Pinales; family Pinaceae; genus Pinus; species Pinus albicaulis. The sequence goes on from CM076570.1 coordinate 149,966,283, forward strand.
GAAAAGCCTAATTAGAGGCTTTTGGACCCAACAGAGGTAGCCCAAGAGAGGGGTGAACTACTTAAACAAATGCTTACTGTTATGCTGTGCATTTTTTCCGTTATATTTTAGATTATGCTGCATTAAACAGTAAGTTTTCATAAGTACACTTTTCCCAAGAAGGCTTATACAGTGAACAAAATTCATTAGTTCAACTTCAAACCACATTAATTAATTTCTAGAATACTTGAACTTGATTATTCACACATAAAATTTTGATTAATGAATACTTTGCACATAAACAAATAATTTCCTTGATCTGATCTATTTCAGTGTTTACATTTTATTTCTTTAGGCAGAGCCAATTTGTGGGCCAGAAGCTT